>CM035415.1:86390602-86795602 GCA_020310875.1 Ceratopteris richardii
CAAATAGAACTCGAGGCTCATTTCATTCATGGACATGTGTAGCACCTTTGGACTCAAAGCTCTTGGGCAAAGCTATCCAAACACCTTTATGGTCTGAGCATGGTGGTATGGGACACCATGCCATTGAGGTGGTGGCTACCATGTATGGCTACAAGCTCCTAGGCTCGAGGGTGGGCCATTGTGGACTCTATGGCTGGGAAGTGAGTATGATGTTCATTTCTTTATGTTGTGAATATGGCTTACACCTTGTCTTATGTTGCAAGATGGATCCTAGAAGGATCTAACATTAGTATCGAAGCCTCATCTCGCAAGGAGGAATGAGACATGGCAATGTGCACAAATCCACAAGATCTCATGGAATTGAGATGGTTCAGCCTAACAAGTTTTTTTAATTCCCTTCATGGGGTTGTATGGGATACTTCAGGCAAGAGACAAATAGGAGGGCACATGCAAGCCAATGGTCGGAGGTTGAGGTAGGTCTCTTCTTACCTCATGTTTCCATGTGGATGGGTGGTTCAAGGGGAAATAGCCCTTCTCTTCTTTGTTGTTGGCAGTCCCTAAGAAAGTGCTCTCCTACCCAATTGGGAAGATGTTTTGGAGGGGGATCCCATGGACGAAAAAAAAAAGGGAAGAGCTTCATGCAAAAAGGAGATACCCATGAAGCCATAAGGGCACAATAGAAAAATGCAGCCAACAAAATGTTCCAAATCTTCATACCAATGTCTAGGTGTGGGAAGGACCATGAATTTCCAGAAATTGCTTACATGGTTGACCCACTCTACATGGAAGGCATGGAGAAAATTGCCTATTGGCTCATGCAAAAAGGAGATACCCATGAAGCCATAAGGACATGATAGAATAATGCAACCAACAAAAGGTTCCAAATCTTCATACCAATGTCTAGAGTTGGGAAAGACCATGAATTTCCCAAAATTGCTTACATGGTCAACCCACTCTACATGGAAGGCATGGAGGAAATTGCATGTTGGCTATTGTTATTCCAATTAGAGCAACCACAAAGCTCAAAGAAGGGAATGACTCCACCCATGGAAACTAGTCCTTGGCCACCATAAGGAGAGGGCAAGCCATATAACATCAAAAACAAAATTGTTTGGCAACACCTCACTAAGGGTAGCAAAAATACAGTGAATTGACTAAGCAAAGACGATTGAGTTGAGTAATTTTGGAGCATTAAGTCTTTGCTTTTTCTCCCCAACCTAAACAAAGAGGTGTAAAAGTTCTTGAAAGGGGAGAAGTGGGAGCCATAGGCTCCTACTCCTACTCCTTCCACACCAATCAAGAATGCCCTATATACGTCAATCATGTCAACAAATGTTGGAGAATTCCTCTCCTAATCGCAACGGAAAGTGTAGAAGACCTTCTCAAGATGAAGACTCTTGCCAACAGCAGAACCTTCAAATAAAAACTGGTACCAACTGAAATATCCAATGAACTTGAAACTTTGGTCACTCAAACTAGACACTTAGAGCTTTCAAATGAGATATCAAACACTCAATTTGGAGTAGATTTGAGTTGTCAACTATTTGATTCAAAACAGACTACCTGTCCACTCAGTTAGGCTGAAAACTGGACTTCACTAAAACCTGAATAACACAGAGAGCATAAAGAATTTCATAAAACTGTTCTAGACAGAGGAAGTACTCAAGATAAGCTTTCCAACGAATGTTTAAACACTAAATTTGGATACATATGTTGAGAGATATGACTTTCACAAGTAGACTACCCAAAAATGGGTGTGCGGCTGGACACAGCTGAAAACTGGACTTCACTAAAACCTGAATAACTCAGAGAGCATAAAGAATTTCATAAAACTGTTCTAGATAGAGGAAGTACTCAAGATAAGCTTTCCAACGAATGTTTAAACACTAAATTTGGATACATATGTTGAGAGATATGACTCTCACAAGTAGACTACCCAAAAATGGGTGTGCGGCTGGACACAGCTGAAAACTGGACTTCACTAAAACCTGAATAACTCAGAGAGCATAAAGAATTTCATAAAACTGTTCTAGATAGAAGAAGTACTCAAGATAAGCTTTCCAACGAATGTTTAAACACTAAATTTGGATACATATGTTGAGAGATATGACTCTCACAAGTAGACTACCCAAAAATGGGTGTGCGGCTGGACACACTCTATGAGAGTGAACTGAACGAAATGACTCAAACCAAATGAAGTAGATACAAGGGGGCTTCCACGCCTTCTTGCTCTCCCCTTGAGTGTCTTCCCTGCTTCTTTTATAGCCAAGTGACCAAAAACTCTCATGATGAGTTTGAGAGCTCTTCTCCATCATTTCTCCACTACTTTGGACAGCCACTCCTCTTACAATTCAGATTTTGGATTTGATTCTCTTTTGAATGATTCTCTTTTGGCCTCCACTACTTGCTGAAGTAAATGCTTCTATTTTTCATTTTTGTATTTTCCTTCTACTTGAAGAAAATCCTTTTTGCAAAAATATATACGAGCTTACTTCTTTATTTTTAACAACAAACACTCCATGAAAATTGGAGTCCCATACTAAAGTGGGAGGTGGACATGATAGTGGCACATTTTTCTACCATGACCACATTTTTCCATGTCTCTCGGCAAAAATCTAATCTTGATTCCATTATTTTGTTTTACTTTATATTATTTGTTATTTTATTGTTCAAACTTTAAAGTTCACTTCCTTAATCCATCACTTACAAATCTCCATAGAGATTGTGGGGCCATCAAATGTTGCTTGCATCGTAGAAGATGGAAAGGCTTCAAATAGAGTTGTGCAATTATTGAAAATTTGTACCCTTAAATCATTGTTTGCTTTTGTACAGCTCATTATTTAAATAATATTCTCAAAGATATTGGAAATTTGGATTGCATTTTGCTTGCAATAATAAGGTGAATTCATAGGTTACTTTTATTAACAAGCACACATATGTCAAAGATGAGTTTAGCGAGAGAAATACTCTTGCTTTGCTCAAGTATTCAAACACAAGATTTGCATACAACTTCACCATGTTACATCAAGTAGTGTAATGTAGTATTGCCTTGAGAGGGCTCTATTGAGCGATGAATTCGCCAGGATGCCAGAGGCTTCTACTTCAATAGGAAAGCACTTTAGAAGATTGGTTGATGTTACAACATATTGGGAGAACATTTCTCACATTGTGAATATTGTGCATCAACTCGTACACTTATTGAAATTGTGGATTCCATGGACTCAGGAGCCCTACATTGGTAAAGCATATGAAGCTATGGGTCTCACAATTGAGTTACTGAAACATAGGGGTGAAGGAGAATGAAAAGTATGAAGAAATTTTAGCTATTTGTGTAAGCACATGGAATGCATACTATTCCCCACTTCATGGAGCGGCATACATGTTGGATCCAAAATTTCAAGATTAAAAACAAGATACAAATCTAGAGGTGGCTAGTGGATGAAGGATCACATTAGAATAGCTTATCCCAAATAGTACAACTAGAAGAGGTACCAATTTGAAAGAATGGGAGATAGTGCATGGGTCAAACCAAGTGGCACCTCAAGAACATGATGGGATTGAATGTGTTGCAAAAAAATGGGACTCCCCACTTGGATTCTCCATAGTCATTACATTTATGTTGTAGTCTCTTCATTTATGTTCCAATCATACGTAGTCTTTTTGTCGATTGATGGTATGATGTAACATCTTTTTGTTATCATGATATAACATCTTATTGATGTGATAATGATGATGATGTAGAATCTTTTTTTTTTTTTAACATGATGGAATACATATGTCACTTGTCATTTTGGCAATCGACTCTGAATGTTCAATCCTCAACATGCTTACATTTTTATGCTTTAAAAAACATTTTCCCCTCAATTTCTTGTTATTAGTCATTTCATACGCTAGCCAAATCAGCATTTTTTTAGTGACATCCCGATAACGCATCCTCGAACACCCTAGGCTCTCTTCCCATCTCGAAAACACCATCGTTCTTGGGACCCATCCTTGTGTCCCCTTCCAACTTTGGAGGAGCCACGTACATCGTTAAAGATGTATGTGTTTGAGGCATATTAGAACAAGGTTCTTAAGACACCCACCACTATGCCAAGAACTACAGTAGTACCTAGTTATTACTCGTAGCAACTAGCCAAAGAGGAAGGTGCCTTTCCAAAATTCATCAAGGAAGATGAGGCACTATCACTTGCATTTTTTATTGCACAACAAGCTCAGCCACAACACAAAATCCCGAAGAAGAGATGCGCTGATTTGAAGGGTAGACTCAAGGACTCAAATGATCATTGCTTCAACGTTTCAAGACCAGCCACCTGCATGGAGATAAGCTTGTCCAAAAAGGAATAAAGGTGTGCATACCATAGGGATTGCAACGGCGGATGCTAGAGTGAACACTACTGTTGACATTAGTACATATTTTGATGATTCAGAGATACTTGAGTTGCAAAGAATACAGATCCCTTCGTGTAACCTCTATTTTCATTGTTATTACTATTATTATCACCTTTTCAAATCACGATTTACGTTCATTCAGCCTTAAATGTCACAAGAATAGACTCGTCAAATTTACATACAATTATTCAGTTGCTAATGTGCCTCTTCCATCCGTCACACAGCGTACATGTTTACCTCCTCAAGTAAAGAAGCTAATGTACTGATATCAACTCACTATTTGAGTAATCATACCTAAAATTAGTGACTTCAAAGCAAAGTCAACACTAGCCTTTTCTTTTCTATTGATATCTTTATGCGTTTGTGTTTATTTTATGCTCAGGCCTGGAGGTCTGTCAGTGTTTCAAACGTTAGTCCTGATCATCAATTAAGTATAATGTCCGTACCATGTAAAGCAAAAATGGCCACAATACTTTTGAGCAACTCGATGTAACAAACGACAAATAGTTCGAATTAGTGATATGAGTTTTCATAGATGACAATCTCTGGCATAGGGACCCTCTTATGTACTTAAGAAAGCCATATAGCAGTACACAATGGATACAAATACAACTAGTTCCACCATACAAATAAGCCAGCTCCTCGTGTCCCTCTACATACTCTTATTTTATTCCACCGTTTGTTATGTAGAAAGCAATTATGATATGTCAGAAGCCTACTTTCACAGTTACATAAGAGCAGATTTTAATCAGAGACAAAATGCTACGCTTTCAGAGTAAACTTCAAATTGTCCGAACAAAACCCAATTGATCGGATACCTGAGTAGCGAAAGGAGTTCGCAAGTAACAGGTAAGGGACTGTGAAGCAGCTTTGTCTCTGTAATTCGCTCGCACGATCTGCCAAAACAGAAAGACGTGCATAAGAATCAGGCAGGAAGAAATTAGAAATACAGTAGCGAAAAATCCCATGAGCAATCAAAAGCCACTGTTCCATAATAAATCTGATTAACAACTACAGGACTTGCCATATACGAGTGCTCAACATGTCGTAGAACACACCTGAAGAAATGAACCGTCCGTTGTCCCTGAAGCTAGTACTCGAAGCAGGCGCCGTGGAATCCAAGAACCCGGGAAGCTCATGCTCGAAAATAAGTTGCTTCTGAGATTGGCGCAATTTCTGCCTTTTTCATCCTTCCAGGACTTGCCATGTTTCAATCGACTCGGCCATATAATGCATCCCACGAAATGAAGCGTTCGTTGTGCCCGAATTGGTACTCGAAGCGCCGCTGAATCCAACAACCCGGGGAGCTGATGCTCAAAAATGCGTTACCTCTGTAGTAGGCGCAATGGCGCAATTTCTGCTTTATACCGTTGTGAATGGAGCCGACAATTTGCAGAGCTTCTTTCTTTTTTTTTTTTTTTTTTTTTTTTAAGAGTACAATGAATTGGAAACACACTCACTCATCCAATCTCGTAAGGTAGAGGCACCCATCTTATGTCCTTCCAAGACTTGAACTGAGAACTTCCTCTAAGAACTTCCTAGTCAAACCACTAGGTTCTTTGTTCGGTACGTCATGTTTTAAATATGAAAAAACTGTGAGTTATTATAACTTCCATATATAAATATAATCAAATTTTTATGGAAGCTTCCTTTAGGGTTATAGAAATTCATATGTATTGTTTGGATTAGTTTAATAAATTTTTGCAAAAAATCTATTAACAATATAATATCATCTCAATAGTATATTAATCATAATTAACCGGCACTAATCTTTAATGGGCATCTTATGAAAAATCAATAACTATGAGAATGATCACTTTGAAAGACTAAGATCATGTTGTTAATGTTGCACGATTGGGCCACATGTGTTGGTGCAAAATTACCCAAGCCCACATTCTTGAACAATTCACTTATGCTTAACTTATTTTCATAACCCATGAAAGGCTTCATATGATCAACCTCTTGTAAAAGTACTTCGCATTTATCCTTGTAAAAGTGGATTACACCCACAAGGAGTTAGGAAGCTCTAAATCATGTATCACTTGGTTGTTGAGCAATGAAAGAATATATCCTATATGTTAGCATTCACCTTTTAGGTAGAAATTTGAATTTGAATTCAAGCTTTGGCTCCATGTTCAACTATAAGAAGAGGATCTAAAAGACCCACATGTATCTCGAGCAATGCTTGATTGCCAATGACATTGTATTTGTACATGTTTAATACATATATGATCATTACATTCTCATCTTACTTCTCTGTCATAACTCCGTCATAACAATGATTTTCTCAGAGCTTGTTCTCAGTGTGTAGTTTATCATTTGCCATGATTTAAAGCATGATAGAATCAACATACTATCTATTACATGCCTACAAAGTTTCATTAGCATTGCTTCTCGGGATCGTCATATATTAGCATATCTTTGCTCACTAGTTTGATGATTGTTGCAGCCCGTGAATGTCGGGATGAAGATATGATTTGCTAAACATCTTTCTCTACATGTAATCCATCATTTTTTATGAAATCACTCATGATTGTTAGCTTACTAAGTAATTAGAGTTCCCCAAAAGGAATTAAGCCAAATGTTGCTATGCTCAGATAATTGTTCAAAACACTGAATAGGTGTAAGAACAAAAATAGCAAGTTTTTTGTTCTTGGATCAACTCCAACATATCTGTTTTGATCCATCAATTAGTGGATCATCTTCCAAGCTACATATATGATTTTTTGTGATAACTAGCAAGGTAAAAGGGCCCACTACATACTCTGGAGTTCATTTGGTTAGTGTAGTGCAAAGTTTTTGTAGCACCACTTCTTCATCAATTGACACATTGGATAGAGGTAACTACTCAGCTTGATCTTTAAGGATGGAAGCTTATCTTCAAGATAGGAATCTATATGGTTATATAGCTAGAGATGAAGTTATGCCAAGTTTCAGGAATAAAGGCCAACCTACACAAGAAGAATAAGAAACATTGAGCACATGGTGATCCAAGGATGCACTTGCAAGGTCTTATCTCCTCAAGTCTATCTCATATTTTTTGTTGCCTCACATTAGAAGTTGTAAAACATCACAGGAAGTGTGGAATGCAGTTGAGGCCTTCTTCTCGTCAAGCACAAAAGAACCAACTATGGTTGGACTTCACAACACTCAAGAAATCTTCCAAACAAAATGTGACTGATTTTGTCACAAAGATCAAAGATATTGTTGATCAGCTAGGAAGCATCGGAGAAGTGATAGATGAAGAAAAAATTGTAAGGCAAATTATCAATGGTCTGAAGGCAGATGACAAGTGGGAATTCTTTACAATAGCCATGGATCTATACATGGATATGCATGTACTAGATTTCAACACACTTATGGGACAACTACTTACTCAAGAGGCCAAGCTCATGAAGAATGGAGAAGGTTCCAAAGGTAATCAATCTTCTGCTTTGTATATTGATAAAAGTAAAGCCAAAGATAACAAAGGAAGAGGAAAGAAAGTGGATGATGAAGCAAGTACACACCAAGCTAACCATGCAGGTAGAGGAAGCCATGGTAGAGGTAGAGGCAGAGGAGGAAGACAAGGCAGGGGGAGACCCCAAGACTCTAATCCTTGTTCTATTTGTGGATCAACTAATCACACAACTGAGAATTGCTTTAGGAATTCCAAGAATCAAAGAGGTAGAGGCTACAACAGAGGAGGTTATGGCTACTCAAGAGGAAGGTTCAACAATTTCCATGGCAACCATAAAAACTATAACAATTCAACCTACCAAGGAGGATACAAAGGGAGAAGAGATTACAACAATTACACAGAAGACTCAAATCAAGAAGACTCTCTACTTCTCATGAATATGACAATGTCACAAGGTAAATCTGATGAGCATGTTTTCTACATAGATTCAGGTTGCTCGAATCATGTGGCAGGAAATGTGGCCCTCCTATCAGATTTAGAAGATCCAAGGAACAAGCGTGAAGTGCAAACAGGTGATGATACAAGGCATCTAGTGGAGAAGATAGGAAATTTAAAAGCACCTGATGGAAACATCAACCTACTTAGCAAGGTACTCTATGTCCCTACCATCACAAAGGATTTGGTAAGTGTAGGACAGATTGTGGAGAAAGACCTACAAGTTAGGTTCGCAAAAGGAGGAGCATTTGTTCAAGATCCAAGTCAAGGATTTAGGAGAATTGCAAAGGGTGAAAAGATAGGTAGATTATTCACAATTGAATTACAAGACACTAGGAACATTGCTCTCTTTAATTATGGTAGTCAGACACTCACATAATTGGAAATATGGCATAAAAGGTTAGCACACATTGGTGAAAGATCATTAAAGCAAATTTGCAGGGACCAAAGTGTACTTGGACTCCCTAATCTATCAAAGCAACATATGATTTACACAGGTTACCATTCATGAAGAAAGGATATATGCATGGAGATCCCTTGGATTTGCTTCATATAGATGTATGGGGACCTAGCAAGGATGCTTCAATATCTGGATCAAGGTATTATGTCTCCTTCATTGATGATTGCAGTAGATGGACTATACTATACTTTATGAAACACAAGGATGAAGTCTTGTCATGCTTCAAAAGATATTTAGCTCTTGTGGAGAACCAAACAGGTTAAACACTAAAAAGGCTAAGGTCAGATGGAGGGGAGAGAGTACTTCTCCCATGAATTTGACTCCTTTCTTCAAGAGAGGAGAATCAAAAGAGAGGTTACTACAAGGTACACTCTTGAGAAAAATGGAGTGGCAGAGAGAAGGAATTAGGACAATTGTTAAAGCTGCAAGGTCTATGTTAAATGAAAAACATTTACCTAATTATTTATGGGCTTAGGCTCTACCCACAGCCACTTATTTGATTAACAAGTTACCTTCAAAATCACTTGGTGGCATGACACCATATGCGGCTTGGAATGGAATAAGACCAAGCTTGGATCATTGTAAGATTTTTGGATGTATTGCTTATGCTCATGTTCCTTCACAGGTTAGAGGAAAGATGGATCCAAAAGCTGAAAGATGTGTGTTCATTGGATATGAGAACAACCAAAAAGGCTACATGTTATACAACCCAACAACCAAAGGATTCTTGGTGAGTAGAGATGTAGTATTTGATGAGAATAGTTTTTGGTATGAAGACTCATGCAGTAAGATCAAATTACCTTATGATCTTGAAGAAGATTTTCCAAAGCTTGTCAAGGATAACCCTTCTTAAATTGAAGAACAAGATACCTCAGAAGAAGATGAAGCAAGTCAGATTGAAAAACTCAAAATGTGGAAGTCTAAAGGGAAAACTAAAATGCAGGAACTTGGACAAGAGGCAGAATCATCACATAATGGCCTAAGAAGCTCCGTGAGGGAGAAAAGAAAACCAGAAAGGTATGGGTTTGATACTTCTCTAGTTACTAAACATTCAATCTATCTAGCACAGGACATAAATCAAGAGGAGCCCTCAACATTTGAGGAAGCAAAGAATAAATCAGAATGGAGGAATGCAATGGAAGAGGAAATTGAAGCTCTTAAAGAAAATAACACTTGGGAATTAGTTCCCAAGTCTTCATCAATGAAAGTGATAGGTTCAAGATGGATCTACAAATTGAAGACGAACTCAAATGGCTCCAGTATCAGGTATAAGGCAAGGCTTTGCACAAACTCAGGGAATTGCTTATGAGGAGACTTTCTCTCCTATGGCAAAGATGCCTACAATTAGAGTCCTCCTTAGTATTGCTTCTTCCAAGAATTGGAAGATACTGCAACTGGATGTCAAAAATGCATTTATTAATGGATGGATAACAGAAGAGGTGTATATGGCACAACCACCTAGTTTTGAGAATCAAATACATCCTGATTATGTGTGTAAACTTAATAAAGTTCTATATGGACTCAAATAAGCCCCAAGGGCTTGGAATCACAAGCTTGTTTCATTCTTGCAGGATAAAGGATTTCAACCTAGCAAGGCAAATCCATCACTCTTCATCAAAAAGAGTAATTCTGAAGTCATCTATTTGTGTGCATATGTGGATGATATTATACTTACAAGAAATGATGTAGATGGGATAAAGAAGATCAAGGAGCAGATGCAAGAAGAGTTCAAGATGAGTGGCTTGAGTTCACTTACATACTTCCTAGGACTGGAAGTAGTATACAGAGATCATGGTATATTCCTTACTCAAAGAAAATACATTAAAGACTTGTTGACAAAGTTCAAGATGCAAGATTGCAGGATTGCAGGTACTCCAATCGAGGTTAATCATAAATTGAGCTCACATGAAGGTGAACTCATAGAAGATATCATAGGTTATCAAAGTCTTGTGGGTAATTTGAACTATGCCACATTGACAAGAGTAGATATATGTTATAGTGTGAGTGTACTAATTCAATTAATGCACACACCCAGGAAACCTCAAATGGATGTTGCCAAGAGGATACTCACCTTTGTCGCCTATTTCCCTAACAGGATACTCACCTTTGTACATTCTAGTGGTAATACATTCAATATTGTGTGTTGAGCTCCAAGCTTCTTCTTCTGCCTTTTGTTGTTCGCATGCTTCCGCAGACGTCTAACTCCAACAAAGACAAGTAATAGAATCCATAGAAATTCATTGCCATGGTTTTTGGGGATGGATAATGGCATTAACAAACCAAATGCTTTACCATGATGATGTATAATGCTTTGACATACAATACATTGTGGAACCAATTGGGTGATGCCTTTTTACATGTAAGACAAAAAGAAAAATTCTTTAAATGCATAAATACTGCTTTGTATGCAATCGATTTCCCATAATGCAACACATCACTTCTTTTGGAAATATAAGAACCCAATATGAAAGCTATAACCATGATGATTGTGTGTTTTTTTTTATTTTTCCATGCACATGAAAGATACAAATTAGATGCATAAGTGGGCATCATGTCATTAAATGAATGAATTTGGAAATATACGTTAGAAAAATCAGATCTTCCATAAGGAAAATGACTAAGAGCATCAATAATTGTAGTAGCTTTTCTAAGTTGGAACTTGGCATTGAAGCATAGGATGAAATTTTCATATTAAATATAAAAACATTCTACATGTCTATCAAAAAATAGTGATTTATTTGTTGGAGTTAGACGTGTGCGGAAGCACTCGAACAACACAAGGAAGAAGAAGCTTGGAGCACAACGTGCAATACTAAATGTATTACCACTAGAATGTACGAAGATTAGTAGCCCGTTAGGGCAATAGGCGTATATACAAGCTGGGGGAAAAAAACCTCCTAAAGAGGGAAAAAAGTGCCACAGCGTTCCTAGAGTGTTCACACACATCACACTCCACAAAAGGAAGTAAGCCCAAAGCTTTGCAGAAAGCTTCAAACTTCTCCCTCGATAGAGCCTTCGTGAAAAGTTCTACAATGTTCTCCTGCGTGGGCACATGTGCCAAGCTGATCTCCCTAGCAGAGAACCTCTCCCTTACATAATGATAATGCACCTCAATGTGCTTAGTGCGAGCATGGAACACAGGGTTCCTCGCAACTGCCAATGTGCTCTGACTGTCAATGAAGGTGGTGGCAGAAGACTAACCAACACCCAAATCAGCCATAAGGCGTCTGAGCCACACACACTCAACAATCGCTGTGAAAGCTACCCTATACTCAGCTTCACAACTGGAAGTGGCCACAATAGGCTGCTTCTTGCTCAACCAAGATATACATGAGCTACCAAGCATGAAGCAAAAGCCACTAGTGGACACACGAGTGTCATAGCAACGAGCCCAATCAGAGTCAGAAAAGGCATGCAAATCTAGTGGTAGTGATCCCCCCTAACCCAAGTAGCCGAGTACCACTCAAGTAGCGAAAGATGCGCTTAACCGCCTGCCAATGCTTGACTTGTAGTCCAAGCCCTTGGGGCTTACTTCAAACCATACAAAGCTCTTTTGAGCTTACACACACAATCTAATCCATTTGGATCTTTGAAGCCTTTTGGTTGCTCCATGTATACTTCATCTGCAATGTATCCATTTGGAAAAGCATTTTTAACATCCAATTGTGATAGCTTCCATCCTTTGCAAGTGGCAATAGCTATCAGTGTTCTAATGGTAGACATTTTAGACACTCAACTATAAGTTTCATCATAGTCCACGCCTTGTGTCTGAGAATATTCTTTGACCACTAGTCTAGCTTTATATATAGACACCTTTCCATCCGCAAATCTTTTGGTCTTATATGACCATCTACATCCAATTACCAAGTCCCATGTATCATTATCAAGTAGAGCATCATGCTCTTCGTTTATTGCTTTTTCCCAATTCTCTTTACCTTTAGCTTTTGCATATGTTGATGGATCTTCATCTATCTTCAATATGTATGCATAATCCTTAGTTGTGATGTAAGAAGCATCATAGATATACCTTATAGGTTGCTTTCTATCTCTTGAAGACCTTATTATCTCTGCACTCCTTGAAGTCCCTACCTCATCATGCTCTAAATCAAATATTGTTCTATCTTCATCTCCATCTTTATCATCACTTTCATCTTGATATACTTGCATCTTTGATTTTCCTTTTCTTGTCTTGATGAATTCTTCAAAATCGGCATGAATAGTATTTGAACCTGTATACCATGTATTTTTTTTCATCAAATGCCACATCTTTAGAAACAAGAAATTGCTTTGTGGATGGACTCCACATCTTGTAACCCATTTGTTTATCATCATATCCTATGAATACATACTTCTCTGCTTTAGGTTCTAGTTTATGTCTCCATTGAGATGGAACATAAGCATATGCTAAACATCCAAAATTTTTGCAATGATCAAGAGTAGGTTTCTTACTCGACCATGCTTCATAAGGGGTTATGCCATCCAAAGCTTTACAAGGTAACCTATTTACAAGATAGGTTGTTGTGTTATAGCTTCTTCCCACAAGTAATTAGGGCAATTCTTGTCCTTCATCATGGATCTAGCAAATTCCACGAGTGTTCTATTTCCCCTTTCTACAATTCCATGTTGTTGAGGAGAGTACCTGCAAGTTACTTCTCTTTTTATACCTGCATTCCATAAGTAGTCATTAAATTCTTTGGAGAAATACTCTCCCCCTCCATCTGATCTCAATCTTTTGAGCTTTTGTCTTGTAATCCTTTCTTTATATGCATGATAATGTTTAAATGTATTAAACACTTTTGATTTGTCCTTGATTGCATAGATTGTGATACATCTTGTTGCATCGTCTATAAACAAAACATAATATTTGGATCCATTGATACTATAATCCTTTGAAGCACCCCACACATCTATGTGAATTAATTCAAGCTTGTTTGTATGCATAAATCCCTGCTTGTTTTATGATTGTTTGTGTGCTTTACCTAACTGAAAAGCTTTAGACTTGTATGTCATGTGTTGGCCTTGAATATTGGATAGAGCTAGCACAAAACCATTCTTTGTCATGTCTTTTATACCTCTCTTCTTGAAATGACCTAATCTTTTATGTCATAGGTCCAAGTCAGTCATCTTTTGACTTCCATAAGTGAACAAGGCATGTCCTACATTACCTTGTACCTTGAGAGTAAAAGTTATTCCTTCCTTTTTACCTTCAACAATACTTTTATATCCTTGATTCGGATCTTCAACATAAACTCCATCATTAGTGAATCTGACTCCATAGCCTTTCTCAACAATTTGTCCTACACTGATTAAATTCGTAAGGACATAGAGTATCTTACTTAGAAATGTATTTCCATTCTTTGTCATTATTGATCCAATGCTCTGCACTTTATTTTTGGTATTGTCTCATGTTTGAACTATGTGTCCATTCACCTTTTGTTCCATGTCAGTCATCAAGGCAATGTTGCCACTTAGGTGATTGCTACATCCCAAGTTAATGTAGAATACTCTTTGGTCTTCATTTGTTGCTTCATGTGTAGCATTCATGATTAGAGTTGAATCCTCCTTTTGGTCTGATGCATAGTTGTAGTAGGTGTTGTTGTAAGATTGATTTTGGAAGCTTCTTCCACCTCCTCTCTCGTATGTACTCCTACCACCTCTACCTCTGAAATTATCTCTTTGGTTTCTTCCTCCTCTACCTCTTTGATTGTAGTTCTGATTGTAATTGCCATTGTCCTGATTATTATGCCAACATTCATTTGCCAAGTGATTTGCTTTACCAAAAATACAACAATCTTTGCCATCACCTTTATTCTTTCAACCTCTTCCTCTACTTTTGCTATTTCCTTGACCTCTAGTAAAGTTAGCTTGATTCAAGGTGCCTTCTTCTTCATTTGATTATTGCTTGCCCTTAGCATTCTTCTTCTTGTCCTTTGAGTACATGAATTGACCTGTACTTTTTTCATTCTCACCTTGAATATCCTATTCAAATGCTAGCAAGTCTCCTAACCATTGATTTAGATCTAGAGTGAAGTGATCTAATGAGAATTTAGTGGACAATATGAAAGGTTTCCACCTCTCATCTCCTCTTAGTCTTGTAAGGATCTGTCTTACCAATTTATATTCTTCAATGTCTTCATCAACTGCACCTAAGCAATCTGGAACATCTTTCATCTTTGTTACATAATCAGAAATTGATTATGAAGATTTATTTTTTAAAGTTGTAAATTCTGCCCATAGAGAAGCCTTCCTAGACTTAGTTGTATTTTGGAAATGTTCCTCCAAGGCATTCCATATATCAATTGCACTCTCTAGCCCTCTGATGTGTGGCAAAGAGATAGTCATTGATTGCCATGTAGATAATGCTCCTTGCGTGAGCATCTTTCTTCATCCAAGTCTATAATTATGCAAGCTTTTCCCTAGTTAAAAGATTGAAATCTTTAAACTCAGGCTTTTCTTCTTCTCCTCTAATGTATCCCATCATATCTTTGCCCATAAGATGAGCTTCCATTCTCATAGACCATGCTATATAGTTTTCTCTATCAAGATTCTCTATCTCGATGCTTTCTCCCATCCTTCTATTGCATATGTTAAGAAATAAGTCTTCAATAGTTAGAGACTATACCTTTCGAGTGAATTCTTGATTTCTTTTGATCCTTTTGAATGTCCTTTGTATCAGTCTAGAGTTCTTTTGTAAAACTTAAACCTTCCAATCTTTTCTTTAACTTCAATTTGAAAATCTGTAGCAATCGGGACTTTGTTCTTCAGCCTTTTGACTTGATCTTCTCCTCTAGATCTGATGCTTGAAGGTCCCCAATGTCAAATCTACCTTGACTTGAAAACACCTCTATGTCAAGTATAGACAAGAATTTACACCAATTACTTCAAATCTTTCCAAGTTCAAGATTGAAATATACTTCCTTCTTCATTTTTTGACTTCTTTTCTTCTTCAATAGTCTGCCTCAAGATTCAACTTCATTACTAAAAAATTTCATAGATTTTAATGCTCCAAATTACATAAGAATCTTTATATGATCTTGGTCAGCCTTGAGGTACAATAAACCTTTGATTAGACTGATTAAAAATTTGATTAATCACTAAGATCAAAAGTATGTCTGAAACTGATGTTAAAAAATGGCGACTTTGACATACGTGACTTCAACCTCTGATTTATCTCAAAGTAAAATCCGTTTTGCAAAATGCTTTTGGACATATCTTAGTTATCTCTTAACTTAGATTTTTAGTGCTTAAATACAAAAGAATTTACACACATCACTGAGATCTGACCAAAACATTAATCAGTGAGATGCTTCATTTTTGAGTCTGCACTTGAGAGAGTTGACATATGAATGTTCCTATGAACCATACACACACTATGAAAGGAATTAGGAAATCAAAATTTAACGATAGCTTGGTTTACTATTGAATTAGATCTACGTACAAGGATTTTTGATCCATGTGATCATCCTGAGAGAAATGTGAATTAGACTGAGCTCTAATCCTACATATTTCACTCAACACTTCTACCTCTTCTATGATAATGAACGCGTTCTACAGTCATAATTGACTTATATAACCACAAATTCGTAAATGCATCATGACCAATAAATTGTTATTCACTTGCTTTATTAATAATCTAACTATAATACACTAATTAGGATCCTCTTGAAGTGAATATATGCTCAATCATGTCTCATGCTTTCTATCCATTGCTTCCTTCATTCTTCTTGATCTTTATCTGCACCAAACTTCTCTTTATCTTTGTCCATGGTCTTGCTTCACTTCATTAACCTTCATAAGCACAATTTTTGATTGGTCTGCACCAACACATCTTTTCCAAACTAGTGTCAAATTGACCTCTCATCCACCACCATTGGAGATTCAACCTCCACCTAGGCACCAAAGTCAAAAGTCAACCCCTACCACACATGAGAAGCTGCATTGGCTTCTAGTTACACTAGGCAAGATGCAGATATGGGTAGCCAAGGGCAAGCAACCATTGGTGACTTCGTCTCCTCAAGCATTAGGGATGAAGACAAAGAGGATTCAACCACATCATCCAGTAGCATCAAGACAATAGCCCCAAGCCAAAGTTAGGCAGATTTGGATACATATGCGATCTATGAAGGCAAATCCCAATGCATCTCATATTTGGATTCCTATGGCTTGCTTAGTAGCTCAAACATCGAGCCTTTCAGTTTCTAGAAAACCCCATCTGTCCTGTCCCCTTTCACCTCCATCTCAACCCATTGTTCCTTAACATCCTTGTAATCTACCCTCACTAACCACTTGGAAATGGGTGCCTAAATGGCCCCAGGACCACATCCCTCCACTTACTTATAATGTAATAAGTCAATCACCTAGCCCTTACCATTGTAACAACCCATTGATATCCATGCTAATCTACCAACATTGTAATAATCATTGTGCAATATTTTGTAACAAAAGATGACGACACCAACCATGCATACAAGAACATGCACTATCCAAAGTATGCATGTAGGAAGCCTAGTGATGCATTAGGACCAACACATCATCAACGTCACTGCATATCACAAGGCTTGTTGGGAAACATATCAATATTGGAAAGGGATTGCGATATCGCCATGCAAGGATCAAGATTTATTTCCATGCTAATGTGTTATCCTTTTGTAGCAGATATTTGTACAAGCACCTAGAATCATCATGCAAACAAGAGAATCATCAGGGGGAGGTCCCAACCTCCACATGGTGGACTTTCAACATCTTCCAATGGAGGACTATCCATCACTGCCACTCCCAGAGTTCCAAGGTTTTGAAGGTCCGATGCCTAAAGGGAAAATTGATCCCATCCATTCCAAGTCACATTGGTTCTAGGGTTAGCAGATGCATAATATATTTGCGAGGCTAGAATGTGTTTTCATGACAATACCTGGAGGAGATATCAGTTCTTCTCACACGATTTTGAGGCATTACAAAACAGGGAAAAAAGTTATTGTGGAAGAAAGCTAAGTTCAAGGAATATTTTGATGCACCGCTACCCAAGTCTGCTTTCTATAGGTGCTACTATTTAGTTACTACTCTTCAAGCCTTAGATAGGAAGGACCACCCAAAAATGTTTGTGCTTCCCTCCTTGATGACAAAACACCCTTTTAGAAAGTTCAAGCTCACCTAGCAATTGATCAAATCAACATTAAAGATTATTGGCTCCCACACTCCCATGGAAAAAGAGAGTTTGGTTTTGGAACCCATGAAGATAGATGATGTACTTAAATGAGCAGATATTTCACCCATAACACCAAAACTCTCCACACCCCTAAAAATATGTATGCAACATTTTGCATTTCTGACTCAAGATTGTTTCACAACCACACAAAAGGATTTGATTTGGCTTGTAGTTGTCCAACACTATATGATGGACAATAGATCTTGACAGCTAGGCGCAACAGTAGTTATTTTTTGCTAATCAGAGGTGGGCCTATAAAAAGTCATTCTTGGATGTTGTGCGATCACTTAGATCATCTACTTGTGTCTTGCCTATGAGATCCCGGTGGAAGGAGCCCTCTCCAATGCTTAATTGCATAAATACAAGAGCATCCACAAGCCCAAGTCACATTCAGGTAAACATATGAGGAGCTCCATTCCATTCTTACATGTTGTCACCTCCCCTTCTCCACAACCATCACCACAATAGTCACCCACAGAACTACAACCTGCCATCCCTTCGATTTGCATGTGTCTCTCAAGTACACCAACCTTAGAGGGTCTAACAAGAGACAACAAAGTAACCCCCACAAGTATAGCCTTAACTATTCCAATGGATGTTGAACAAGCCACTAGGGAAAGTGGTCTCCAAACCAACAAATCGAAGTGTAACTGGAACTTTTGTATTCCCCATATCTGACTTGGGGACTAACGATTTGAACACCACATTTGATTTCGAGATACATGACACATTCTTGAGTGACTTTTAGTTCTTTGACACCCAGTTCTTCTTGCAAGCATAGCCTAGCTATCCAAGTTGCACCACCATAGACAAAGAGGAAGGTGACCGCACAATATTTGATGATGATGAGGTGGACAACAATAGTCAACACGATCAAGAAGTTAACTATGGAACTCAGCAACAACAAAAGGAACCACATCAACACGGAGAAGCACAAATTTTTGAAGATGAACCCTTTGATGCTGCAACCTACACGACATGATGAAAAGACTATATGCCACAATGCAATTAGTGTGGGCACAAAGGAAACTTATAGAGCAAAAAAGTATGAAGTATTACAAAGAGAGTTGGAAAGTAGTGGGCTTGATGTTGTCTTTATCAGTGCATTCAATATTTTGATTGAAACAGCGGGCATGGTGGAAGCCCTCAACTTTTTGAAATGCAAACCCTTACCCTGCTTTGACCCAAGATGCATCAGACTCCTATCCATACTAGGAGAATTCATTCAAGTCCTTGTATCTCCCACACCCTCCCATAGATTCACTAGTAAAAAATAAACACCACCCGTGCCTCTGATTAACACAACCACCTCTGTAGAACCCAATAATTCACCTTCCCTCCTGACTTCACCTCTCACACAAAAACTTCAAGAAGTTGAGGAACCACATCCACAATCCCTTCACCCTTCTAGTCCCCCGCCCAATATTGTACTTGTACCTTTTGCACCCTCCATTACCTCTTTCAGCCCCACGACAAACCTATCAACCATTCAAACAACTATAACAACCGTCCCCATGGGTTCCCCACCACACTCTACCCTACCACTTCCATCATTTCCACCTCCATCCCCCCTTTGCCTACCATCTCACCCATTGTTTTCAACTTTCAACCCTCTTAGCACAAACTATCTTTCACCCTTTCCCCAACCTCTCATAAACCCTCTGAACCAACCATTGGTCTCTCTAATGCATGTACCTGAGTCCATCCCATTAGTTCAACCATGAGTATCTGTAAATTATTTTTTGTCGCCAACATGATCACCCACAATCACTCCACTGTACACATTTGGCACTATTGATCACACATCCAATGATATGGACATATCACCATCAACAACTCACAATTTCTACTCCACTCATTGCCACTCATGCATCCTCCACATCACAATCACTAACTACCACACTCACTTTCGTATTGACATCAACATCCACTCCACCCTTCCCCTTCCTCGTCCCCTCTGCATCTCATATTGCACATCATACGGCCATGCATCCACATTCCATATTCTCATCATCAGTCATTGACAATGCACTCCAACAAATGTTTACCTATATACATCATGTGTGCAACGAGTTCATATCTTTAGGGAAAAAGTACAAAGAACTGCAATAGACAACTAATCAACTACAAGCAAGCTTAAACTCTTTAAGCATAAAAAAAACCTCCCTCAACACACGGTATAAAGAAGTCAAAGAATCGTATCACACCATGGAGCTTGAACTAGAACAGAAAGCTAAAGAGGCAATCATAGATGTAGAGGATAAGCTTTGACAACAATAGAGCACAATTCTCAACTTACTCACAATATGGGTCTCCTTTGACACCATTTAGCAGTAGATAAGGAAGAAAACCAATGACTATAGGACCATAACCAAGATAATTTTTAAGTCGCCATGGACAATCCCGATGAGCACCTCGGTCCTAGTATATTCAAAGCAATACCCTCAGAGTCCATGAAGCTATGATTAGAGGACCACACTAGATTACTGGAGGACTATGACTAACTAATAGAAGAGTGTCATTCATTATGCAATGAAAAGGCCACATTACTTTGAAGTGAGCAACAAGGACCACCTGCTACACAGACTGTGAAAGCACCAGAGCTATTGGAGGAGCTGAACACATTACGGGTGCATGCTACATAATTATAGAACCAAAGTTGGTAGAGAAGACAATGATACAAAGGTGGACTCTCCACCAAGCCTACCAGAGGTTGAGGAAACTATAGCCATTCAAGTGGAACCTTTCTTTGAAGAGGAGTATGAGCCACAACCTGCATAGGTGGACATATCACCGACGAGGATCAAGACACATTTGAGCTACCATGTGTGACATGGATGAAGTCGATGGAAGAATTGGGAAAGAAAAATTTCGCTAGGGTAGAAGCCCAACTAAAAGCAATGGCTACCATAGAAGAAACCATCTTACAGTCTCCATACTTCACAGAGCTCGTGCCAAGGAGGTACATATCCATCAATGTGCTACAATATAGATCTTATTTCATGTACCTAGCCAAGTATAACTTGGAAGTTGAGCTCATTACAGGCAAGAAACCCACCCATGCTACACAGTTTCAATAAGAGGACCTCCTTCCATGTGCATCTAAAGGTACTATTTTTCAACCCAACCAGACGAGAGATTTACTGCAAGAATATCCTCAAATGATGTATACGTGGAAAGACTCCAATACACATAATGTATAACCCATGCTACAGTCTGATGCCCTGCCATCGGTCCTGACAAACCTTCTCCATTAAAGTACAAAATGATCCAAAGTGCTAGGACTAGCTAAACTACCCATACTTTCCACCTCCTCAAGGAGCCTTGACTATAGCATATATGATAGCAATAATCTGGCATTAGTTACCATGCCTAAACCTGACATATATAGTAGCTCGAATGACCACAAGGATTTTTGATCTCATGCAAACAACCTTCAAGGTCTTCAGACACATCCATGTACCACATGTCTCCACACCAAGATTTGAGCATGGCAATGTAGATCTTGTATATGATATGAGCACCACTCCATCACTCAAGCTATGTTATGTCTGGCACTACCAAATAAAATACCTACCCGCATGTTATAAACTAACTTTTGAAGAAATGTTTACCATCAGATTCTGGGAATACCATTTGGAGGTGTTCATTAGTAGGCCAAGTCATTTCCTACAATTTTTTGCCTATGAACAAATGGTCTACTCGACCCACTATTGCTTCTCTTCTCAGGATATGCCGCATGCCATACAATGGAAAAACTAGAAGTTGTTTTGGCAAAGTGTCTACATATCAATGAGCACACCCTTGCACAATACCTCCTCCAAAACTATATCAATTTCTCCCTACAACAAGGATCTGTCAGGGACAATAGACACGAGTGGGAGGGGGGCATTGGTAGTTGCTCAAGGCATCCATGTAGAGGAAGCATGTGAGAAGCAATGGAAGGAGATAAGAGGGGGTAGACTCAGTAATTTTCCAGTCCTCATTGATTTATAATGACCAAACATTGATAGAAACATCAACAATGATCTTAATCACTAACAATTGTATATATAATCACCCAATTTTGTCGCACAATTCTCCAATTTTATGCAAGTCAAAGAGTCCATGAGCTTGAGGAGCTTAGGTAGAACACCTACCAATTTTCATTTCTGTTGGATCTCATTTGACCCCCCCAAAGTAGCATAAGACATAAATTTTAACTAGGCCGATCATTAGATGTGAAACCTATCACTTCACTTCGAAAACTATAAATAGAGATAGAGAGCTCATTTTAGGGGTTAGCTGGTTTGAGTTGTGAGACTTGTAGAAGATCTCTTGTAATTTGAGTAATGCAAAGAAGAGATTTAACTACCATTGTCTCTCCTATTGCCTCTTACACGTGTGTGTGCACTTGTGTGCTTCTCATCATCACCTTCGCGCACTTCACTTGCTCATGATCTTCATATCATCCTTAGACTTTTGTGGATTGATAATTAAGGAGGTGGAGTTCCTTGATGTGGTACTTACCCTTGTATAGAGCAACACTAATCCTCTCTTTTAAGGTGGGGTTCATCCACTTGCTAGGAATATTTGAACACGATTCATCCAAATACAAATTGTGAAACTATGAAAGCTAGTAAATAATAAGTTGATCATCCCTACGCTCATGGATTTGGGAAATTTGATTTTTTTGGTGCCAAGTTTGGATTATGTGACATCCTTTTGGGTTTCAATAAATCCCTTCACTGTCGAACAAGTTGTTCATCTTGTACTTGCATCTATTGATTTATAAATCTTCTTCTTTGATTTCTTATTGGGTGTCTTGGAGTTCATGTCATAATAAATCAAGTTGTTGCTCAAGGGGTATGTTGGGTATAGGTGAGTCTCCAAATTCTCCAAGGTATGTGGATCCATGCTTAGTAGATGCAAAATTTCGTGTTGAATGTAGGAAAGAAAAATGCTTACAAAAAAAGGGTAAAACTTGGGGATATAAAAAGGTAGAGAGTGTTTTTTGGTAAAATTAAATAGTATAATTTAGGTGTAATGAGACATCACATACACATACTTTAGTGTATAAAACACTTCACTTTGTGCGTTAGGTGGTGGGTTCAAATCCCACTCTTGGTGAGGTTGGTATTATTTTTCACAACTCTATTGGTTGAAGAGGTTTGTGGATAGTCAATGGTGTCAATGGAGTCAAGGAGGCAAAGAAGTCAAGGTTATCAAGTATGATCAAGGTAATGTCAATGTCTAAGTCGTTTCAAGGTAATGTCAATGTCTATGTCAAGATTGTATGTTTTTTTGGAGGAGATCAAGAGCCTCATGCATACAATCTTGGAGGAGTGAAGGAGATCAAGTGAAGGAGAAGAAGGAGGAGCTACTTGGAGGAGAAGCAGTGTCTACTCTCATGGAGGTTCTTGGATGCTTGGAGTAGTGTATGCTCATACACATTGGAGGTTCCACATACTCATATGTGAGTTTTCTTTGAATTTCATTATTAATTAAGCCTCTTCATACCATATTATCATAGGCTCTGTTTGGTATTCATGGATCGTGAGTATATTTCATGGCTTATATTTGAAACATATCATGATTTTGTACATGTACTTTCATAATTGAAGCATTGGAAATATTTTTATGAGTTGTGTTCATAGTTTCTTTTGTGTACTTCAATTCAAGGAATATGTACTTTGCACTTACAATTGTAGATCGTCATTGCAATTGAATTTGTGAATCAAATTCATCACTCTTTTGCACAACCATTAGTTTTTAAGCATCTCAAATGCACTCAAGCACCCGAGGTGTCAACCTAGAATTTTCCAATGTGAGTGAGTCCGACATGAAATGAGGTCGATTATGTATGTTTTCCATATTGTTATTGATTGTTTTTGCAAATGAAATTGAGTTTGGAGGTTCTTGAAGACGTTGGAGAAACATTTGAGCACACACCATGAATTCAACTGATTCCCAATTATTTATGGTATGGTTTTGAATTTCATACAAAAATTAGAAGAATTTAAAAGTAGTGAATTTGCCCTCTAGCTAAAATGGTTATTGTTATGGGCACTTGTTGCATTGGCTACAACAAAAGGATGGATTTTGCATCAGATGGATGTGAATAATGCTTTCTTACATGGTGAGTTGCAAGGAGAACTATACTTGGACCAACTACAAGGATATGAGGATTCAAAGTATCCAAAATATGTTTGGAGGTCAAAAAAGGCTTTTTATGGGTTAAACAAGCCCCTCATGCTTGGCATGCAAGGATTGCAAATTATTTAACCTCCATTGGATTATTTATGTGTGATGCAGATCATTCATTATATGCAAGGAAGAGTGATGATGGCATCATAATTGTGGCTATTTATGTCGATGACTTGATTGTAGGTGGTGATAATTAAGAAAACATTAGAGGTTTCTCGTCGTCTAGGAGACTAGATACTTCTCTTTGTCCTATCTCGGTTGATATATATCCTTGCAAAAGATGTATTGTAACCTCATATTTGTAAATGTAGTCTTATCATAGGATCGATTCTTCTAGGAGATCCGAATCATTATAGACTAAAAGCCTTTGCTACATTGTGATATTTCCTAGCTATAAGAATAAAGTCACTTCACCTAAACACTCGATAATATTGCCTTCGATCCCTACCATGTAAGCATTAGCTTGAGTGAGTTGCATCTTTAGTCTTTTAACTAATGAAGGACATTACACTACTTAGAGCTACTCCCATGTCAATTAACAAATCTACCAATCGGTATTCTTCCATACCAATCCCTATATTTAAGTATGGTTGTTGCATTTGAGTTCCTAGACTTTTCACACAGGTAGTGTGATAGTTTTCCATGGGAATAGGCTCGTCACCTTGCAAGTACCTTTCATCACACTCTCGAATCCATGCTTTTCATTTCCTAATTCCCTCTAAGGCTTCTAGTCTTGCTCCTTCTCATATCCTCTCTTCTTCTTTCTTTTTGTTTTGAGCTCCTAATGGTCTAGTTAGCATTTGTTCCACCAATGGCTCCATGTATTTTTAGACTCCACACCCACTTATGTAGTTGGGTAATATGTCTCCATCTAGAGTGTCTAGGTTGATGGCTCCTGTTATGGAGATTCTATTTATAAGCAATGGTCATGCCCTCACTGTTGTATTTTCTTAACATGTTGTTTTAGTGTATAGACCAATACTAGGTCTCCCACTCTAAGGCCTTTATCCTTACTATGAGCATCATAATAAACCTTTTCTCTTCACTTGGTTGCATAGATACCTCCTACAATTTGTAATTTAGTCTGATGCAATCTTTCTATCTGATCCAATTGTTTGGTTAATTCATGTCCTATCCACTCATACTTCTCGGCTACTCATAGAGTAGGGATCAATAAATCAATCGGCAATATTGCATTTTTTTCATAAACTAAATTAAAAGGTGTAGTTTTGATAGCTATTTCGTAAGCTACTCAAAATGTCCATATTGCATGATGCAATTGTTTGACCCAATCTGACCTTCCATTGTTGACTATTTTAGTTAGAATTGTACATAACACTTTATTTTAACTCTCAGCTTGTCCATTAGCCTGTGGGTGATAGGGTGCTGACTTTTTATGAATCACTAGAAACTCATTCATGAGTGAATCAATGAATTCGTTAATGGAGTGCATACATCTATCACTTACAATCTCAATAGGTAGTCCAAATGTAGTGAATATGTTTTCAAATAAGACTTGGCAATAGTTTGGGCATCATTTTTCCTAGTGGCTTTTGCTTCTACCCATTTCATTAAATAATCAGTCTCCACCATAATGTATTCAACATGAGATCCTTTTGCTGGGGAACTGATTGGTCCAATAAAGTCAATTCTCCATTTTGAGAAAGCTCTTACACTAATCATTG
The DNA here is from genome assembly GCA_020310875.1 of Ceratopteris richardii. Classification (NCBI taxonomy): domain Eukaryota; kingdom Viridiplantae; phylum Streptophyta; class Polypodiopsida; order Polypodiales; family Pteridaceae; genus Ceratopteris; species Ceratopteris richardii. Next base: position 86,416,423 of record CM035415.1, read on the forward strand.
GTATTAAAGGCATGCTATCCCATCTTATTAGGTACTTGGTTTGTTGGAACACATCACAATTTTGTACATATGTTTCTACATCCATGTGTAGGGTTGGCTAGCATAAGCCTATAAAGAGAATCATTTTCACAGTCTTGTTGGCTGAAAAATGACCTTTGACTGCTCTAGTATTTGCCATCTCTATTATGGGAAGATACTCTTCTTCATGTACAAACAATCATAATTTTTTGTCTTTCCCTCATTTAAACAATTGTTTCCCTACAATCACATAATCTTTACTTTGTTCTTCTAATGCTCTTTTCCTAGCTAGGCTGGCTCCTTTGGGATAAGTATTTTATGTGATTTCAAGAATTCTACTACTGGCTTACTCCACCCAAGGGCTATTGTTGAATAACATAAAGATGAATGTTTGTCTGGTGTACTCTCTTGACATGCTTTGACAATTGATTACATGTTCATGTACATCCTTTAAATTTGCATATCCGGCCAATACACTCCTAATCTCTTGAGTTCTTGTGTTGTTCCAATGACACCCTTATGTGTTCTCCATTTGTTATCGTGGGTTTGTTTGAGTAAACTACTTCATTCCTCATCTTCCACACACCTTAGAAGTATTATACTAGAACCCTTAGAATATAAATGGCTTGCCACAATGTGGAGGTTCCTTGATTTCTAGAGTTCCTTATTGTGGTTCAAATTGATCCTATGGCTAAGTCCATGTGTGAGTAAAGATATCAAGTTTTTGGCTCATTTTGGACATACTTCTAGGTTGAACAAATAGGTGTCTGGTAGCTCGCTACCCCAGTTGGCACTTCTCCATGCTTCATTCTTGACAAATGATCAACTCTTACATGTGTGTTGCCTTTCTTAACCACTACTTCAAAGTCAAATTCCATCAATAGCAGAAACCATCTTACTAGCATTCTAGTGTTACGTGGTTTGTTGACCAAGTACAATAAGGCTTGGTGATCAATAAAGAACTTGAACTTATTGGCTAGCAAGTAATGTCTATTTTCTTTATAGCATAGACCATCCCTAAGCCTTCCCATTCAATCATGGTGTAATTGCATTCCGCCTGCTTTAACTCTCTACTGGCATAAGCTATCCGGTGATGTAGCTTTCCTTCATTTGCTGGTTGTGCTAAGATACATCCAATGGTGAAGTTGGATGCATCCACATGAGTATGGAGCTGTTTGTTCCAACTAGGCACTTTCAATATTGGTGTTGAAATCAATCTTCTTTTCAATTCATTGAAAGCCTTCTCACATTCTTCCATCCAAGTGAATTCAGTTAACAACCCATATAAGGGTCTTGCAATCATGGCATACATGTGGATAAATTCATGGTAGTATCCACAATGACCCATAAAATCTTGTACCTCCTTCACATTCTTAGGTCTTGGCAATTCCAAAATGACTTTTATTGTATCTTCATCAATTGAGATATGATTTTTGGACACTATATGTCCCAATATTTTTCCTTGTCTTACATTGAAGACACATTTTTTTGGGTTTAAACAAACTCTATATTGCCTACACTTGTCGAATATTTTTCTTAAATTATGGTATGTGGGCAATACGTTGAGAAGAGTATGTGCATAGGTCATCCACAGACTTCCATGATTTTCTTGAAAAACTCCTTGAACACATGGCACATTAATCTTTGCAAATTAGGTGGGGCATTTGTTAAATCAAGTGGCATAAACTTAAATGCATACACAACCCATTCAATAGCAAAATTGGTCTTATGTTGGTCTTTCGTAGCGATAGATACTTGACTATACACTAAGAACCCATCATGGAAGCTATAGACTTCCTTGCTCACTACCCTTTCCAAGAGATGGTTTGTAATGGGTAACGGATAGCTATCTCTAATAGTGGCAACATTATTAGTTCAATACAAACCCTAAGCTTTCCATTTTTCTTTAGCACTGCTACCAAAGGTGAAAACTATTCATTATGTTTTATTTTGTATATGAATCTAGCCACTAATAGCTTTTCTATTTCCTCTTTGATCTTGGCTGAATATACATCATTGTATGTGTATGGTATTTGTTTCGAGGGTTTCACATCTAGAGTCATCAGAATTGTATGAGAACAAATAGAGGGATCTACACCATTCAGGTCTTTGTAGGTCTAAGAAAATACATCCCTATATTCTCAAATTAATGCTATAAGTTCTTGTTCCTCTTCTAAGGACACATACTTGCCTATGTAGGTGCATCTTTCCTCTCCTTCTTTGGCCACTATTATCTTCTTTGTTTGTTCCTTGTTGTCATATGCTATTCCATCCTCCCCCTATGTCTTAGGCATTTGAATAGCTATTTTCCTTTCTTCCACTTCATACATTTTGAAATGTTTAGGCACTTCATATTGTTCATGTGGTAATTCCTTGTCAATTTCATTTCTCTCTTTTATAGGGTTTTCTTGATATTCTTCTACAGAGAATACTTTCTTGTTTTGTAGGTGTCTTCCATTTCTACTTTCTTTAAGTACTGTTCTTCTGAGTCAAAATCAAGCTCCATTTTGATGCTCCTGTAGTCCTCTTTCCATTCTTTTTCTATAACTTCATCTTCCTCAGCCTCTTGAAGGACTACCATATACAAACTTAGATCATATCCTTCTTCATCTATGCACTCACTCATGGTTAATACTTCCTCATTTACACATACTTCCAAGGTGGTTAATATTTCCATCCATCCATGTGGCTCAAATGCTTCATCCAAAAAATATTTAGGGCATGAAGGCAAGTTCTTCTACCGATCTGAAGCTCCTATGTCCTACTTGCCATGAGTCTAATCTCTCCCCTGTCTTTTAGTTTCCTTGCAAATCCATAGGTGGGTGTCTTCATTCATCCAAGATTGATCACTCGATCCAACACTATGGATTTATACATCATCTTCATATTTATGTATAGGATGCCATTGTAGAGGTGGGACATCTTAATATGCAAATGTATGGAGATTTATCTTAGTGGTTGTACCCTGGTGTTAGAGGTACAATCATCTTCTCCCCAATCTTGAACTACCTTTAGCTGTCACATGAATGGCCTTCCTAGGATCATTTCGTAATTACTCGTCTTACCAAATTGAGAAAGAGCTAAAGTATGTTCAAAATCTACACCACAGGTTGTTAGGATGGTATTTTCTAGGAATCCTAATGTTTTTGCTACATGAACATCAACTAGCTGTAGCTTCATTCTTGTTGGTTGTAGAGATGTTCTTTCCCATTTTTCCCAAATTTCTTTGGTTGCTATCCGAACTCAAGCTCCTGTATCTAAAATAGCTTTGGTCATATATCCATTGAATGTGATTGGGAGACATGTATTCTCTTCATCTCCTTCACTAAAGGATGTAACTTTGTCTACAGGTATTTTGAAAGTAGATGTTTTCTCCATTGCACCCTCCTTGATTGGTTGGTTTGGTTCTTCCAAGTTTGAGTGTTTAGCTAGTCTTCTTCACAGTTGGGGTTTGACTTGCAACAATTCTTCTAGGGTTATGGAACATCGCACTTTTGTCCTCTTCAATTCTTGTAAATTGTTTGATGCATTTTCTAAGGTTTTTTTTCCCTTTGCCTCTTATCGTTGGTGCATGTAAGAAATCTAATCTTTGCTCATATTCTCCAATGTAGTTTGGAAGTGTAATCAGACTCATTGCCTCCTCTTGATTATGATCTAGGTTGGATAATTCCTCATAATCTACTTCTCATGCTATCATCTGTTGGTTCTTAGGAGCATCTAATTCTAGAAAAGTAGGGATCTCTTCTTCATTCTTCTTCCAACTATCTTCTTGAACTTTGGCCCACGAGTCATGTGGCCAATTAGCTTCCACTTCTAGAATTAGAGAATTTCTCTCCTCACTCACATAACCTACTTCTTCTTCAATCTCCTTGGCTTTGACAAGTTTATTTTGTTGTGAATTGAGGGTTTCCATACATCTTTGAAATTTTTCTTCTAGTATTTTAGTCTCTGAGAGGGTTCCTATTGATTATTCTATTGTGTTTTGAGCAATTGCAATTAACTTCTTGCATATTTTGAGTTTTTCCCATTCAAGATCTCCCGTGAATATATTATTTCATGTTGCTCTAGACTAGTTCCAGTCTCTATTCTAGACCGATAAGCTTTTAACCACATATTTCGATCTTCAAGCATAGGATCTGCTAGAATTGATCCTGCATGATTCTCCGTTTGTTTCTTAATCACCACATTTGTATTTCTATTTGCTGAATTACTTACTTTGGGTTCAGTCTCTTTTTCCATCTTTTCCTTCTCTTCAAACTTTCTTTTAATCCACTTGTTTTTAATCTTTTCATGCCTTGACTTCCATCTTTGAGTTTTTTTTAGTCTCAAAGTGCCTTCTAGTTCTTTTGAGTCTTCTACGGTTTGGGTGAGGACTCTAGTTCATCACCATTCTTGGGACTCTGTCTTTTGTTTTTCCAAGATTTCCCTTGTTTTTTTCCCTAGTAATGGCTTTTAGTGGGACAATGTATTCTTTGTCACTTTCAGAGGATTCTGTCATCTCAATTACATTGATTTGTGTCATGGATGAAACTTTATTATGGTTCTTAGGGTGATCTTTGAACAAATGTTCCTTGCCACAACCATTGCAATAACCTTCATGGTGGGTGGTACGGCATTGTGCATTCCCTAATGACATGATCTCCTCCACATCTAGAACACACTCCTCTTAGTGAAGGTGGTCTTGCTATGGGTCTACTTAGTACTGGGGCTCTTGGAGCTCTATACATTACATTAGCATATTTTCGTCCATATGAACTCTCATAGACTTCATATCCATAATATTATTGCTCATATGCAAGTTCATAATCCATGAGACTAGAGTCATACAAGTAATAGTCTCCATGGGTTTGGTCATATCCCTGACTTGAGTTGTGTAAACTCATTAATGGGATTATTGGCACTATTGATCTTTTGAGGTTCTCTTCAAGTTGCGCGTACTTCATTGGCACTATGTTCTAGGGGTGTGGGAGTTGCTATCCTAGTATTGGTTGGGGTTGATTGTATCCTTGATATTCATAAGGCCTTGGTGCCATGGGTGGCCCTTGATAAGGGCCAAATCTAGGAATATCTTTATTTTGATCTCTTGGGGGTATCCATAAGGTATGTACTGAGGTGGTGAGAATGGTCTTGATTGTCAGTTGTAAGGGTAGTTTTCAGTGTTGTGATGGTATACTTTTGTTCAATGTGATGATATCGACTCGGGCCTTGGGCTTGTTGTCTATTATATTGGTATGGATGGGGGGAACCTATCCTCCTCTTACACAAGCATGAGATGGGTGGTCACCTCCACAATGCATACATCTTCTTAGCATAGGCATCCTCTTGGGAAGGTTTTGAGAATTCTTTTGTCCTTGGATGCCTAATTTCTTGGCCACTAGGTCTGCCAACTCTTATACATTATTTGTTTGTGAAGCTACATTATTAGATGTATCTTTGGATTTGGTGGGATTTAAAGGGATCTTCAAGTCCTCTGCTAGGTTATCTTCCAAATCTATGCATTCTCTTAGACAATCACTCACTGTCTGCATTTGTTTCATGTAAACTAAGGTTCTTAAGGTCCCATTGTTCAAGACATATAAGAACAGAGATATCATCTTTGGTTGTGTATGTCTCTCTGTCAAGGGGTATCTATCCACATATTGGTTAAATCGTCGGGTTCCTGACTTTATAGATTCATTAGAGGGCTATTTGAAACTATGGATTAAGGAAGAGGAGTTATTTCATATCCCTCTTAGTGAATTCACCAATGAATTCTTCAAACAATTGTTCCGTATTCATGGTGGAAGTAGCTTGATGCAAACATGTCGCATGGGCTGCAATGGTCAAAAGGACACTAAAGAAAACACCTCACATTGACCGTGCCATTTTGCAGGGTAGGGCTAGCTCAATTCTCGGTCCTCTTATGAAGTTCTGCACGAAACTCACCAAGTGTGACAACAGTAGAAGATGAAGAATCTTGACCTCAATGCAGAACAGGAGAAAGGGAAGTCGATATATACAAGCACCTATGCATGGATTTCACTTGCGAATAGACGAAACATGTCAATGTCATTCTAATATGCATTGTTCAAGGTTAGGGTAGGAATAGCAAAACCACATGATCACCATCAATTTACGCCATCAATGATGTCACAAGATATTCAAGATTAAACTATGCGAAAATCTCTTAACCTACACAATTTGATTTCGACCATGAAAGAGGAAGCTACCTCCATAGCATCTGAATGTTGTACTTCACATACTTCGGACACATTATTTCTCAATAGTTTTTCCTCAAAGATCATTATAAGGAATGTACGTATACTATGTTATTGCGACACACATGGCTATTTCGTAAGGGATCAGACACCACCTTCTTAAAGAAGGTGGGACCTTCCCAAAGCCACCAAGTTTTGAATTCATGTATACTCTCTAAAGATTTAATCTTATGAAATATTATTGAGCTCCAAATCATCTCAAAATCAACAACAAGCACACAAGAAGGAAGAGGACCCTACCAAATATCCCATCAATGGATCAAAGAAAGTCTTCATCATCAAATCAAATCAAGATCCAAGGTGGCAAAATGGATAAAAAACACTACCTATCCCATGATGTAAACCCTCTTGTATGTCTAGGGATCCCATATGTCCTAAGTTCCTAGGGATGCCAACCACCATGGATCCCATATGTCCATGGATACAAAAACCACATTGATGCCATATGTCCATGAAATCCAAGAAATGTCATATGTCCCACACTTGGATGCCATTTGTTCCACACTTGGAAGCCATATGTCCAAGTTATGTCTAAGGATCCCATATGTACTTAGATCGAAAAACCCAATGGACTATGTGATCCCAGATGTCACTAGTCCCTCACATAAAAAAACAAAAGGGTCATCAGGAGGGGGTTGTTGAGAGTTCCATGCTCCACCCTTTTGTCCAAGCCTACTTCATTCTCATGTAAGTCCATTTATCCCACATGCAAAGAGATTTGCCCTCAACTCTATATAAGGAGGGCCTTACTTTGCTCCTCATAAGCCATTCCACTCTAGCTCATTGCCAAGAGTGTGCATTCTCTCATGGAGTCTCCATGCTCATAGAGCATCTCATGTAAGTCACTTCTATTTGTACTTTAATTCATTTCATCATGTTTTCATATATTTTATTTCTTCCTCCATAGTTTTTTTATTGTGTGATTGCTAGTAGATTAGGAGTAGTTACTTTCTTATTTCAACACTTCATATCAAGTGAGAATTAGAAAGACATCCTTCTTAAAAATAACTTTATAAACATATATAAGAAATATTGAGATCATAGAGAGTAAATTCTTCTTGATCTCTCGTACATGAAGTATATTCAAAATTTTGAAATTACCACCTTCTTGACTTTAATGTGACTTCTTTCATACCAACAATGTCCAAATCATGTCCACTTGCAATACTCACTCTTTTACATGAATAATTAGTAAGAGATAGGATACCTTCTTGCAACCTGTCATATGATTAATAACTCTTAAATCAAGTATCCAAGAATTCTCACGTGTTTCATGCAATGCTACCTGATCAAAAGGTACTTCTTCTATACTAACACATGCAAAAGTATCCTAATTTTTAGATTTACCTTATGAAACCTCCTCAATACTGTTACATGAAGCCCTTTTCTTTTCATTATAAATTCATTTTTTGCACTCTTCAATATGATGAACTAGCTTTTTGCAATAATGACAAGTTCCTTTATTTATTGTAGAAGTAGATATGGATGAAGTATTCTGATCTTTAAGTGTAAAATGTATTTGCAAGTAGGAAACCTATTTTTCTCCTTCGATTATGATTAAGTTTTCTTGTTCTTCTTTGTCTCTTTCTTCTTAATTTCCTTCTTAATCTCCTTTTCCTTCATCTTGCCTTTTGATGAAGAAACCATTGCCTCATCTTTCTTCTCCATGCTTTTCTATTGAACTTCATCTTGAAGTAGCAAAAATTGAAGGTCTTCGAATGTTATCTCTCTACCTCTTTTGAAAAAAGAAAGGGATCTAAAAAATAAATGACATGTAGATGGAAGTGGATTGATTAGAGAGTTTATCATCTCTTCATCATAAATATTCACACCATCATTGAAAAGCTGATAATGATTATCTCTTAACTTGAGAATATGTGTCTGAATTGACTCACCAACTTTCATATGTGTGTTGGCCAATACCCTCCTAAGATTAACTTTCCTTGCAAGATTTTTGCATTGATAGAGATTCTCCAACTCTAACCAAACTTGACAAGAGATTCTACATGACATGGTTTGAAGTGTAATACATTGCTTCACACCCATCACAATAGCAGAGTCCTTATGCATCTCTTGAATCCATTTTGACTGCTCATCAGTAGGTTGTATTTGTTTTCCTTTAACTATGGATGATAATAGAACCTCTTCTTCCTTCTTCTCAAGCTAAAATTAGAGCCATAAGTCTCTTAGAAGAAGGTCCAATATCCTCAACTAATTGTCTTGTCTAGGACACTTTTCATCGATAATATTCCATAAACCTTTGGAAACTGAAAGATTCATCATAAAAATCCACATTGGATAGTTAGACATTCCATCAAGTCTATCCGCTTATTCCAATCTACCTTTGTAATCACTTATCTTGGAAATAAGGTGTATATATAGTAAGCTCTCATACCAACCCTTGGAAGTGACATATGCCCAAACAAGTTCACAAGATCTTCCATACACTAGAAATCTTTCTCATATACACAACTTGAGGCAAATAAGATAGATTATAGAAGATAGAGAATAGAGAAAGAGTTAAGATATGTAATAAGTAGCAAGTGTTAATAAAAAAAAGAATTTAATGGAATGACTATATACAATGTGTCTATGTACAAAAATAATGTAGAGGCTGAAAACTAAAAGGTTCTAGACAACATGAGAGGATTGTGCCTAAAACTTGAGGAATAATATGTGTGCTGAAAAATGATGATAAATAAGCTGGAGAAGAAGCATCGAGCCTATGTGTTGTGTGTAAGTAAGAAAATTTGCTACAAAATTTGAATATAACTTCTTCAGTGATGTAGGAGCTACATGAACTCTTAAACTTGAAGCATAAGGCTTGAATAACCTGGTACAATAGAAAAAAGAGGAGTGGAACAAAAAACATGCACAAACTTACAAGAATCATTTGGACACGTACTAGAATGTGTGTGTAGAAGAAGCACAAACAACAATTAGCCACCAAACAATAGCAAAGCTGATCACTAGCAACAACAACACCCTAAAGTGCATGTAGATAGCATAGATGATCGTAGTGTACCCTTGAATACCATATTTGTAGGCCAAGCAACCCCATGCATAGATTCTTCTTTAAAACAGTGAAAAAGCTCTATAAGGGCATTAATTTTTTTTGTGGAGCTTTATTTGTGCTTTATGAGTGCATGCCAATTTTTTGTAGCTTTAATTTAGGCGCATGTAATGGTGGCCCTAGAATCAAGTTCTTTTTCCTAGTTAAGCTCGGCCACACAAAGTTTTTAATGCATTTTGACTTTTTAATGTAGTTTGATCAAACTTTAGGATTTGACTTTTGAGGGTTATAGAGATGTCAAATGAAGTGTTATGTACCATTAAATAGCTCTCGATGAGAACTTTAAGAATATGAAATATTAATTTTGACCATCGTTTATCAAAACCATTTTTGGAAAACAATGATGAAAAATTAGGGTTTATTGGAAACTAGGGTTATATGCTCAAGATGTCATTCTTTTCAAGAAGTTTTACCAAATTTTCTTAAGCTAGGAGAGAATGAGGCATGTAGACTTCTCATAAGTATTTACATAGTCACTTTTGCACATGCTTGGCATAGATATGAAAAATCTTTCTACATAAAGACTAAAACACATCTTTCGAATCCTAAAGAGCCATGCCCAAATACATGTACTTTCTTGATAAGAAGGCCATTGTTGTCAACTAAATATGGCCTACTAGTAAAATCTTGAATACCTAGATGAATTGTCAAAGGTTCGTCACATTTTCGTGTTTGATGTCCCATTTAAAGGGTGATCTTAATTTCCAATTTTGTTCATTACAAAAAAAGGGACCATATTCAATATAAGAGGTTGAGGACTAAGTGAATATATGTGCTCCCCTTCGGATCCCGCAGACACACATACACAGAGGATAGTACATAAATGAAATCACACAAAAGTACTCAGAGAATAGAAAGAGACAAGAGACGACACCCGATTGGGTACAATCTCCTCCCACATACTCTGATGGATGGGTCTATCAGAGCATGTGCTAAGTATTTGTTATTATGTCCTGAATAGAAGATACATGAGGGCCACACTTCGAAAAGCATGCTTTTGCTTTATTTACAAAATCATAATTTTCTATTTTTACAAAAACGTCGCTTTCTAAAGTGATCTACTATTTTTACAAAAATAACTAATTTACAAAATCATAATTTTTTATTTTTACAAAAATGTCGCTTTCTAAAGCGATCTATTATTTTTACAAAAATAACTAAAAATACTATCTTCTAAAAATAAATATCTTCTAAAAGTATTCTTCTAAATATCTCCAAAAATATTTGAATAAATCCATGTGTGTTCACACCCTCATCAATCTTCACCTGCTAAATCAAAACATAAAACACATTAAAAACCTCAAGGCATTAAAATCCATTTAACATTCCATTATTCTATAAAGTATAACATGGATCCTAGTTGATGAGCAACTTACCTCAGTTGATAATAATAAAATAGACATGGATGGCCAGTCACCTGTCCCATCATTGAGCAATCATAAACATGTTCCATGTAAAAACACATGCATGGAAGTGAAGAACTGGAATTTAATGTGATTGTGAATGATAAGCAAGGCTTAAGTCTATTTTGGAACCTAAATGCAATCCAAAAGTGATTACAAAAATGAATTTCTCAATGTGATAAAATAACTTTTGGAAAACCATGAATGATGAGTAGTAGTTACTAACCATGAATGATTAATAGCAATTTGAAACAAATCACAAGCTTTTTCTCAATGGAACATGAAAAGTAAGAACCTTTTAGTAGGTTCTATATGCTTGAATTCATATGCATACTAATTTGCTAAAAATTTTGACAACATAACTGCATTATTTTGAAAATTGAAACATATATATGTATATATATCTACACACACACACACACACACACACACACACACACATATATATATATATATATAGTGCCGACAGGCACAATCTATCTACAAATAGACCGAAAGGGGATTACACACCCTGATAATTTCATATTTTTCTCCTCACTAACCTACAAGAAAATACTTACTTGTCCTTGCAAAGAAGAATGCATGCACCACACAATATGAATCCACATCTAAAGTTTATTCCTAGTCTAGGTACTTTGCAAAATTGCATGTCCTTTATGCAATATGATGCAAAAAGAGAGCAACAATACATATGAATTACCAAGTGACTTATCTGAAGGTTCAAAAGATCATTTGCAATGTGTGCAGGTGCTGAAGATGGTCCACCATCGAAATACACTACTAGAAATAGGGGGACATAGCCAATGAAAAAAAAGCGGATCTTATCACTTATGCAACGGTAGCGTCACATAAGCAACACAACTTTTTTTTTAATTAAAAAAATACGACTCGTCACATAAGCGATGCAAAGCATCGCATATGCGATGCTCAAAATGTGCATTGCAAGGAGCATCGTTATCTAGCGATGCCCTTACCGATGTTGGAAAACTGCTTGCGACATTGGAGTGTCGCATAAATGATGTCCTAATATTTCAGAGCGTTGCATAAATGATGCTCTTGAATGTTAAAAAAAAATTCAAATTCTCCCGGCATATTTGTGCCCTGATTGAGACGAGAGAGAGAGAGAGAGAGAGAGAGAGAGAGAGAGAGAGAGAGAGAGAGAGAGAGAGAGAGAGAGAGAGAGAGAGAGAGAGAGAGAGAGAGAGAGAGAGAGAGAGAGAGAGAGAGAGAGAGAGCTAGCTACAAGCGCACACAACCTCAACGAAGCAAGGTACACTCACACACACACATACACACACAAATTTACACACACATGTACATATGCATATGCACACACATATGGACACATAGACACACACACATACACATAGGCACACACACATACACACATAGATACACACACATACACACACATACATATACACACATACACACACATACACATAGATTTACACACACACACACGTATACACACTAGTTTACACACACACATACACATGCATACACACACATATATACACACATACACACATAGATACACACACATACACACATAGACACATACACATATACACACACATATATACACACACATAGATACATACACACTTACACACACACACATATCCACACATATTTACACACACACACACATGCATACTGACACATATATATAGATACACACATTATAGACACATAGACACACACCTATGCACATAGACATGCACACACACACATACACACATAGACACACACACATACACACACACATAGACACATACACACATATATATGCATACACACACATAGAGAGACATACACACACATACACATACATGCATACATAATGCATATGCATATACATACATACATACTTACATGCATACACACACATACACACATGCATACATATGCATACATAATGTACATGCATATGCATACATACATGCTTACATGCATACACACACATACACATACACACACACACATAGACATACACAAACATACACACACATATGCACACATATATGCATACACACACATAGAGAGACATACACACACATACACATACATTCATTCATATGCATACATAATGCATATGCATATGCAGACATACATACTTACATGCATACACACACATACACACACATATGCATACATAATGCACATGCATTTGCATACATACATGCATATGCATACATACATGCATACACATACACACACACACATAGACACATACAGACACATAAACACATACACACACATAAACACATACACACACATACAAACACATACAAACACATACAAACACATACAAACACATACAAACACATACACACACATAGAAACATACACACATATAAACATACACACATAATGCATATGCATATGCATACATACATACTTACATGCATACACACACATATGCATACATAATGCTCATGCATATGCATACATACATGCATACATATACTGCATACATAATGCATATGCATATGCATACATACATACTTACATGCATACACACACATGCATACATATGCATACATAATGCACATGCATATGCATACATAATGCACATGCATATGCATGCATACATCCTTACATGCATACACATACACACATAGATACATACACACACATAGACACATACACACACATAGACACATACACACACATATTCACATAGATTTACACACACACATACACATGCATACACACATGCATACACACTTACACACACACACAAATAAACACACACACATACACACACACATACACACATAGACACATACACACTTACACACACAGATACACACACACACATACACACATAGATACATACACACGTACACACACACATACACACATCCACACACATTTACACATACATACACATGCATATAGACACATATACAGATACACGCATATATATACACATAGACACACACATACACACACATACACACAAAGACACATACACACTTACGCACACACATACACACATCCACACACATTTACACACATACATACACAAGCATATAGACACATATATATATAGATACACACGTATATACACACATAGACACACACACACATATAGACACACACACATACACATACATGGACACATACACACACATATATGCATAGACACACACATAGAGACATACACACACATATGCATACACACACATAGAGACACATACACACACACATACACATACATGTATACATAGCATTCATAATGCATATGCATATGCATACATACATACTTACATGCATACACACACATACACACACATGCATACATTTGCATACATATGCACATGCATATGCATACATACATGCTTACATGCATACACACACTCACATATACACCTACATACACATATACACACATACATATGTACATGTACATATATTGATTTCTAACCCATTTTATTTTATATGTGTATGTATTATGGATCCTAGTAGAGAGAGAAAGGTGAAACTCACTCTCCTAAAAATTTTTATGAGAGCAAGAGTTCTGCTTGATACTTTAGGGATCAACATGCATGATTACTCAGAGATGCCTGATGATGATCTGGATTTTACGATCCAGATGCTTACCCAGTGATCAAAGGAGGGCTCTTTTGCGGCTCCACATGTAGGAAGACAACTATCTGCTCATAGGTATGTTTTTTTTTTCACAATTTTTTTTAATCATATTATAACACATATTTTTATTTATTTTTATCTATCTATTTTCAGGACACCTATACCACCTCGAGATCATGAGAGTAGAGCACAGGTGCTATGAGGACATACATAGGCACCTTAGGGCTAGAGTGCGATATAGAGCCAAAGGGGAATATAGTGTATATAGGGAATGCATTGGAGTTCAAGAGAAGAATGTGAGCATTATGCAACTCACTTGCACCTTGTCCACTTGCAATAGAAGTGAGTATAAATTTTACATATACATTGAAATAAATATCTTATGTTTTATTTACATGATTTTTTAAAATTTTTGTAGTGAGGATGATGAGAGGGATAAAAAATATGTACTTAGTTCATTTGAGACAGAGTTTTGGGTAGGATGGTCGCATAAGTGGTGTCTAAAAAAGATGCAAACACTTATGGCTCATCATCGTGATAATGCATGGTACACGTTGCTTTTATGTATATATATGTGGGTATGAGTATGTGTGTTTATGTATATATGTATGTATATGAGAGAGAGAAAAGTGTACGACTAGAGGTACAAATACACACATACACACACATATACATCATACATGCACATTTACACACATATACACATACATGCACATTTACACACATATACACATACATGCACATTTATACATACACACACATACATGCACATTTACACACACACACACACATGCATGCAGTTACACACATAAATGAATACACACATAGACACATACACATACTCACATACACATACACATACTCATATACACATACACATACATAATCATATGTATACACACATAGACTCACATAATCATATTTACATACATATATACACATACACATGCATACACACATATAGATACACATACATACACACACATGCATACACACATATAGATACACATACATACACACACATGCATATATATATATACATACATACACATACATACATACATACACACACACACACACACACACATATATATATATATATATATATATATATATATATATATATATATATATATATATATATATATATATATATATATATATATATATATATATCCTAATTCAAAAATCCTAATTTGAAAACACTAATTTTGATATTAGCATTTTATAAACCCTAATTTAGAAACTCTAATTCAGCCTTTTAGCCATATGATTGAAGTATATGTACACATTGCATCTATTCCTCCGACCACCTACTAGAGAGATGTCTCTCCTCCCAACCTTATGCCTCTATATATAGCTACTCGAATCAATGAGGATCATTATACATATAAAGATACATACACATCATGTAGATACACATACATAAATATAAAATGGAGTAGATACATTATGCATCACACATACATACCTATATACACACATGTATATACATATACATGCATACATATTTACATGTACACATTTGCACATAAACACATATACATATATACATGTACACATCACATATACATGCCTACATGCACATGTGTATACTTATACATGCATGCACAATTATAAACACACTTGCATATATTACACAAATGTGTATGCATATATACACGTGTGCATACCAACACATGTATACATATATCACACACATGCACACACATACATATACATGAAACACATATATGTGCATACTAACACATGCATATATATAATACACATGAATACACATACATATGCATACATACATGACAAAAATTTGCTCCTCGAAGATAAAGCTATTTATAAAATAATTAGACATACCCTTGAGCTTCATATTCTAACTTAAAAGAACATGATTTTATCTCTCTAGTAGGATTCATCGGTATTCTAGTTGAATAAAGAAGAATCTATTATCTGATATCCATTCAAATGATTCAAGTTATTGATCGATAACTAGAGTAGAATTTACTATCTAATCTGCTCACATGTTTTCATTATTGCCATCATTTTGGTAAGACATCAATATAGTCTCATCTTCATTATCCTTATTGATTTCATTTATTTCTTCTATTGTTAAATCTGTGTTCTCATGAATGACATCATCTATTTATGGATTAACATCGATTTCTGATAATTCCTCTTCATCATCAGTAGAATCAACATGTAGAGTATTATCCTCTTCATAAAAAAGATTAGTATCATTATCATGTATAATGATTCTAATTTCTCTTTCAGATGTTGATGTATCAATATTTGATGGTGAATCATCAAGAGGACTTTCTTTGATCTCTCTAACAATAAACTATTCAAACAATGACCTACCTCTAGGTTGAACATGAATGACTTGCCACCAAGGATGAGCATCCATGTTTTTATAAAAAAAATGCTTGTTCAATATGCCTAGAAAGAGTATATGTTTCTTTAGTAGTTTGCATTACCTTGGAAGAATCAATTGCCCAAAACCCAGATAATTCCTTTCTTAATATGGAATTACTACCTTTATACTCGGCTCGAAACTAGTCAACCTTCAAAATGACTTATCAAAATATATAGAAACAAAAAACCATTATTAGGTGTTGCATGCATATATAAGACATCCCACAACTGCTGTGTCAAATGCATCATTGGAATGCTCAACTGAGAATCTAAATCCTATCTCAACTGGTGTGGAAACTGACTTGTAATCCTCAAAGTCAAAATGATGAAGTAGTTTTTCAACATACTTTGATTAGTGCAAGGGCTATGCATGAATCGACTCAACTAGGAAATTGCATATTGTATATCCGGCCTTGTGTTGCATGCATATATAAGACATCCCACAACTTGCTGATAAAGAGAAGTGTCAAATGCATCACTGGAATGCTCAACTGAGAATCTAAATCCTGTCTCAATTGGTGTGGAAACTAGCTTGCAATCCTCAAAGTCAAAATGTTGAAGTAGTTTTTCAACATACTTTGCTTGATGCATAACAATTCCCCCCTCAACGGATACAAACTTGATGCCAAGATAGTAGCTCAAAAGACCAAGATAAGTGACATCAAAAGTATGCTGCAAATCAGCCATAAGAATGTCAAGTTTTGCATCACATGACACAATCAAGAGTATGTTATTGACATAAAGAACAAGCACTATAAGATCAACCCCATTTTTGCGTACATAGAGTGTGCTTTCAATCGGACTACATATGAAGCCAAGAGCAATCAAGTGCTTATAGATTTTGTCATACCATGCACGTGGAGCTTGCTTGGGACCATACAAGGCTTTATGCAAGTGATAAACCATATGCTCTTTCCCTTTCATAGCAAATCCAGGTGGTTGATTCACATAGACCTCTTCTTGCAAATCACCATTCAAGAAGGTTGTTTTTATGTCCAACTGATGCACTTTCCAACCTCGATGGGCAACCAATACAACCATGGTACGAATGGTAGTCATGCATGAAGTAGGTGCAAAAGTTTCCTCATAGTCAATGCCATATTGTTGCGCATATCCTTTGGCAACCAATCTAGCTTTGTAGCGATCAATGCTACCATCAAACTTTCTCTTAATCTTGTAAACCCACTTTGTACCAATGGCATTCTTTTCTTTTGGCAATTCACATAACTCCCAAGTACCATTCCTATGTATGGAATCCATTTTTGATTGCATAGCACTCATCCATTGTGGATCGTCACATGCATCTTCAAAAGAAAATGGCTCTTCATTACATGTTGTTGCAATAAGAGAATAATCCACAAAATTACTTGATACATGATGAGAGCTTGATCTTGTTCTACCAAGTAAAGGTGCACTCAGTTTGCTGTCCTGCAAAGTTTGTTTCAACGACTTTGGCATAGTTTATGCACTCTTGATAGACATGCATTCATTATGTAATACATCATCAATATTTATATCATGCGTGGGCTGAATTTCATGTTCATTTTCAGCCATATTTTGATGCAAATGTTTAGCCATATGTGGTTGGAAATTTCCAATAGTTTTTACAATTTTTGGCTAAAAAATTTCATCCATGTTTGGCTGGAAATTCTCTGCATTTTCAGCAATTTTGCTGCAATTTTTTAGCCCTTTGAGCCTCAGTTGGCTAGTCTACATGGCCATAGTCAAGCGCACCATTTTGGAACAAAGGCATGAGTGTATCAAACACATCTTGTGAGCTAATTGTTGGCTGTTTTTTGCATTCAAGTAGAGGGAAAACTGAATTTTCAGCAAATACCACATCTCCACAATAATTATGTTTGTCAATGGATGATACAAACGATATCCCTTACTTTCAGCACTATAACCAACAAATATACATTTCTTTGCCTTGTCATCAAGTTTGTTATATTGTTGTGATGGCACAAGAGCATATGCCAAACAACCAAATGCATGCATATGACTAACCATAGGCTTATGATCATTCCAAGCCTCATAAGGAGTGATGAATCTCAATGCTTTTGTAGGGCAGCGATTCAACACAAAGTTTGCAGACATGACCGCTTCCATCCAAAACTTATCAGGAAGATGCTTTCCTTTAACCATACATCGTGCCATTTCAAGTAGAGTTCTGTTTTTACGCTCACAACACCATTTTGTTGAGGTATATATGGCATCGTACATTGATGTGAAATAACTCTTTCACAAAGAAAAGCATTAAACTCATGTGACATGTATTCACCACCACAATCCGTGCGTAGAGTCAAAAGCTTTTATGAAGAAAAATTTTCAGGCATAGCTAAAAATGCTTTGAAGCAAGAAAATACCTCATTCTTTGCTTTCATAGGATACACCCATGTATGGCGAGTAGCATCATCAATGAAGGTAACAAAATATACATGCTTCCCAAAAGATGGAGTCTTGACGGGACCACATACATCACTATGGACAAGCTGTAATTTTCTTGTAGTGTATGTATGAATATCTTTTGGAAAAGAAGCATGATGCATTTTTCCAAGAATGCAACCTTCACATGCATGTTTTTCAATGGAATCAAGTGTAGATAAACCAATAACTATGTCCTTGTTTTGCAAGTAAAGCAAACTATTGAAGTTCAAGTGACCAAAACGAGCATGCCAAAGCTCCATTTCAGCCATGGAAGAAGTATGAGCAACCAAGGCATTCAAGGCAGCCCTCTTGTATGTATCCATGCGATACAAACCATTACATAATGTATCGGATATCACGATAACATCACCATTGCTAAAATCATGAACCATACACTTATCATCAACAAAGTGTACATGAAGTCCAGCTTTGGCAATCAACGGAATTGAAATTAAGTTCTTCTTGATATCGGGCACATATAATGCATTTTTCAAGAGAATCACACCTCCATTTGCAGCCGTAACCTCAATTTCTGCTACTCCAATGATAGGATAAGAGGCATTGTTTGCACACACCACATGTCCTCCTTTGGGTGCATCTTTCAAAGATGCAAAAAATCTTTTGCATGTTGTTATGTGCTTTGAAGCACCACTATCATAGAACCAATCAGAATCAGCCTCACTCACAATCATACATTTAGAATGTAAAGAAGCATCATAATGACATGTAACAACACATGCCCAAAAATCTTGAGCCATGTTAGCTTCATCATTCTTTGCATTTGCTTAATTTTCATCAATAGACATGCTGGATTCCTTCTTCTTCATTGCGTTTAGCAAGCTTTTTACATTCATCAATAGTATGACCAGCCTTTCGGAAATATTTGCATCTCTTCTTCTTTTGCAAATCGGCATCATTAGAGGAATGAGTGGAAGAGGAAGCTTGAGGCTTTGATTTTGATGAACCCAAAGCTGAACCATACTTGCTTTTCCCGTTTTGTGAGATAGCAAGTGCTTACGTTCCCTCAATTAAACCACTCCTATTCAATCTAGATTGCTCTTCTTGCAAAAGAAGAGACACAACCTCATCAAATGCATACATATTAGGATTTTCTTTTGCAACCAAACAAAGTGTAGTAGCAAAGAAAAGATTCCGGTAATCCTTTCAACAATGTAGAAATGAGTGATGCATCCAGAATGATCTCATCTATGTTTGACAATTGCTCTTTCAAGTCCTTGATGCATGTCACATACACATCCAATGACTCATTTTCAGCCATACATACATCCTCAAGTTGCTTCCTCAAGTATGAAACATGTGCTTCATTACGCACGGCATACAAAGAAGCAAGAGTGTCCCATGCCTATCGTGATGTAGAACATGACCGAATGTGTGGAACTATATGACGTTTCACAAAAAGCACAATCAATCCATGAGCTTGAGCACCTTTTCCATCCCATCTAAGCTGCTCTTGTGTAGGTGGAGAAGGAGAAACCACTGTACTCGAAGAAGAAGTTCCATCTGTGACAGTAGACTGTGAAGTAGAAGAACCTGCGGGTCTTCGATCTACATCTTTCACTATGTTCCAAAGTTGTTTAGCAACAAGAACATGCTTCATCATGTAAGACCACATCGGATAGTTGGTCCCATCAAGCTTATCTTCAGCTTGAAGCATGCAAAACAAGTCATTGCTACCCGCCATTTCACAAAAGAACAAGAATGTGACAAAATCTTCACTTCGACGAAAGCTGAAATTTCAGCTCACAAACCGTCACTCGGATGGTAATTCTGACTGCATGAATGGCTTCAAAATGGGGGTAAACTGCAATGCAACTGGTGGAAATGTTTCTTGGTTGCTGAAATTCACTGTTCTATGCTTCGAAGTCGATTTGCACTGTTAAAAGTGTGCGCGCACCACGATGTGAAGAACCGAAAATTGAGAAGGAACTGAACCTGCTTTGATACCACTATTGGGTGTGTGTAGAAGTGCGAGAGATACACGAGAAGCACACACAAGGAGCACAAACACAACAAGACACACGAAGAAGACGATGGTTGGAATAGCTCTCTCTATTGATGATGAACTAAAAATTGAAGTAAGAGCTAGTACAAAGTACCACCATATATGAGAGTATCAAGTATGTGGTAACATGGGGAAAAAACCTCTAGCCAGCACTAGAGTAAAAAGTATCCATGTATTCTTTATATTTGTAATCTCATTATTATCGAGATTACATCTATATCTTTTATTTCTCCATCTTTTACTTTGGAGATTTTGAAGTTTTTGTTCGTACTCGCTAAGGAATGTTTGCATGCATTTGCTATTATATGTTACAAAAATAGAAACATTATTTTTTTCTTGAAATATAAATAAAAATAGAAGTCGCTTACTTGATAATACCTCATCTGTTATTTTTAAAGAAGACTCGTTGGTCTATGCACATGGAGCTTCTTCATGAACTCTTTCAAGGTACTCACTAACATAGTACATGCACTCTTCAAGCATCGAACCCTTTTCCATGGATCCTTCTGGTTTCGCTCTTTGTCGCACATAACCTTTTAATATTTCCATAAATTGCTTGACCTAAAACATCCATCGAGTGTTGCCAATACCTACAATCTCTATTTCATCTACAAGATGGACTAATAAATGAACCTGAATATAAAAAAATGAAGTAGGAAGCTCTTTCTCCATCAAACATAGTAGCTCTTTGCATTCATATTTTTTTCGTAGGATCGAGTTTTTGTCAATCTCTTTTGATGTAATCCACCTATATATATCATAAAAAAATTTATAAAGAAGTTAATTCAAAAATAAAAGATATCAAATATTCACATATATTAAATATAAAAGTATTATAATTACCTTATAGGTGATCCAAGACGATAGATCACATCTCGTACTCCTTTCGTTGTACATCCATCAATAACCAAAGGTAAAATATGTTTCAAAAAGTTATGCCAATCATGGGTCTTTAACCCATATAAGCTCTTATCATCCATAGTAAACATGTTTTGGAAAGATGCTCCATATCATATAGGAGTCTGAATCAATTGAATCCTATTTTTGATAGTCTGTATCTCTTTTGTCGTAAGTACCCAAGGAGCACGTGCATAAGGCATTTCTTGTCGATGTCTATCAAAAACTAGCCATAACTTTGGTTTTGAGTTTTGATCCTTCAAATCAATGCTTGTTGCTATTGTATCTTTTAGTCCAAGAAGATGATGCCTTTTTGAATAACCAATATTCCTGAATATGTGCATAGGATCAAGAAGATGACATACTTTTAACTCTTTCCAATACTCCAAGGAATACCAGATTGATATATTCTCTACGAGTGCCAATTTTCCTTTATCTCTCTTCACATACTCATTATCTTCATCATCACTGAAGATTTCTGATTCTGGATCTATCAGAGATCCATCTGTCCATTTTTTATACCAATCCATAGGTGTCATAGGTTTTGGACGCTGACCTGTTTCAAGCTTTTCATTAAAATATATCGATTTTCTTTTAGATATTAATGGATGATCATCATGCAAGAATCATCAATGTCGAAGATAAATATTTTTGCTGAGATTCTTACTATAGATTGATCTCAACCAATCACCACAATATGGACAAGCTTTATAACCCTTAGTAGATATTCCTGCATCATGAAAACGATAAAAATATAATTAGATTAACTCACATTTATTTGTATGCATATTGAATAAAAAAATTACATCAATACCTGAACAAACACCATATCCTGGAAAATCGTGAATAGTCCAAGCCACAATACCACGAACCATAATATATCTTTCATTAATGCTTTTCGATACATCAATGATATTAATACCTCTCCATAGCTCTTGGAGATCATCAATGAGAGGAGCAAGATATATATTCATATCTTTAACTTGTCTTTTTCTTGGGATTAAAAGTGAAATCATTAAATATTTCTTTTTAATGCTAAGATATGGTGGAAGATTGTAGTTTATGACTACCACTGGCCATGTTGAACATTTACTAGATTTCATGGAGAATGGATTAACCCCATCTAATGAAACTCCTAACTTTAGATTCTGTGGATTTTGTGCAAAATCAGGCCATGTAGAATCAATATGCTGAAAAGCAACACTATCATGAGGAATTCTGATTATTCCATCAATAGTTTTATGATCATGTTCCCATGTCAAAAGCTTTGATAATTCGGGGCTTTGAAACATACTTTTAATCCATGGAGCCAATGGAAAATGTCTCAATACCTTTTTTGGGATTTTATCCTCTTCGTTCTTATATCGAGGAGATTGACATTATATAAAATACAATCGTTAGGACATGCATGTATACATTGATAATCGATACCAAGATTGTTGATTATCTTCTTCATTTCATCATGTGAGATAGGAAGAACATTCTGATTGGGTAAAAGCTTTTCAGATAATAAACTGTAAGTTCATAAAAAAAAGACATATTAATATAAAAAAATAAATAAATAGACATATATATATATATATATATATGTATATATATGCATATAATTTTATATATGTATATGCTTATGTGTATGTGTATGTGGATGTGTATATGCATGTGCATGCGTATACGTATGCATATGTATATATGTATATATGTGTATATGTATGTGTATATACATATGCGTATGTGTATGCATATATGTATGTGTATGTATGTATGTGTGCATATATATGTATGTATGAATGTGTATGTATGTATATGTATGTATGCATGTGTAGCTGTGCATATTTGATTTTTTTTTTGTTTATTGTGGTTTGCAGACTTTCATATCTAGACCACTGAATCATTTGGTTGTGTCCCATTTTATAGTCAACCTATTACCTACCTTGCTAATTAAGACTTACATATTTGTTTATAAGGATTAAGTATTCGTTAACTATGGAGGTATTAGGTTGTTTGGAAAATAAGACAAGTAAATTTCTTTCAACAATTTTGGAAGATGGATGAATAGTTTTAAAGTATGGGCAGACATAAAGTGTTCATTCAATGCAAGTTCTTGTTGTTACCATAGCTAAGGTAAAAAAGAAAACCTACACTGAATGGATACTTTGTGTCCACCCATCCTTTAAAATTATTCTTCCATACTTCAAAATCTTCGAGGTAAATTTACTTCTCCTATTTTTCAAACGGCGTAATACCTACATAGCTAACTCATACTTAATATTTGTATGCAAAATTCATAAAAGAGTTAGCAGCGCAGGTATTAGGTCGAATAGAATAGGAGAAGCAGATGTGTCAGGAAGATTCTAAAGGTTGGGTGGACAATTCCAAAGGCTATATGGACAAAATATCTTTATTCAATACAGGTATGTATAATTTGGCTTTACTCTCATAACATGTGTATGTGCATATATGTGTGGGTATGTTTATATGTGTGTATACATTCATGTATATATATGTGTATGTCTATGTATGCATGTATTTATATGTATATATTTATGCATGTATATATATGAATAGATAGAAAATTAAAAAATATACCTCAATAGTGTCGAAACAGATACATTACTCCATCCAAAACAATTTTGAAGATTGAGAATAAGTAAGCTCACACTTAGTCGTGTCAAACGACTTCCTTCATATACATGCTTTAGACATTCCTCTCGAAGATATTTCTCATTTTTTGAAATATCAATGCTCTCACTATCATTTTGATACCAATCCTTAATAAAATCTGCCGTGCCATCATCTTCATCATTGTCACACAAATCTTCTACTTTATCTTCTTTTGAATATAGGTCTTTCAATCTTTCATATTCCACAGGATCACTTTTGCATAGCCTCCTCATAGAAGCTTCTGATAAATGAGGTCTTACTAGTAATTGTGAATGGTGTGGAGGAATATCATCAACATCATACATTGGAATCTACACACATGAATAAAAATCATTAATATTCCAGAAATGAATAAAGAGTAAACTTTAAACATAAAATTAAATATATAAGTTATTAAATATGGATAGAAAATTTCTATTCTCTCCCTAGCTAAAAGGTGCTCTTGGGGGTCTATGACATCCATAATTAACTAATAATTCATCACCAGCATGTAATGTAGTAATAAACATTGACAACTATGTATCTTGATACATCACTACTCATGTATGGTGATTCATGACTATTTTCACGCTCCTCAAATGTGTAATTAGTCCTTGAACTATTATGTAACCCTCGAGTACTATTTATTAAACTTGCTATATTTCCATGCATGTAAGGTCTTCTATCAATATATAATCTTTTATTTTTTGCATGTGAAATCCTTCTACTAGTACGGGATGCTGCATTCAAGCATATTCCATAAATACTCATGCTTTGAACATAACGCGCAAGTCGATGTCAATCTCCCCATCCATATATAGGACCAAAAAATGACATAAGAGTGACTTCAGAGTATGAAGGCACATACAAATCCTCTATAATAGAGAGACCACGACCAACATTAGTAATAGTGGATGGAGCAATCATATAGCGATTACCCCAAAAGTTAAAAAACTCTCCATCTAAAGGAAGTAGTCCTCTATTCCATCCTCGATATCTTCTTCTATCATATGTTTGTACTAGAGAACAATCACGAGCTGGCAATGGATAATCTCCAGCCGTTTCAATCTCTAAACTAGGAGGTAGAGGAATTCTAGAAACCTCTTCTTGTAATTGATGAACAGCAAGTCCATGATGTGTATGAGGTATATTAACATTATGAGTATGAGAATTATTATCATTATCATCATCATTGAGCAAGTATTCCTGTATATCAAGAGTAATTTGATTTTGTATATAGTTTCTAAATAAAATAATGATATTAATTTATAGAAAACATACATACCCAAGCATCATCACGTTGACCAGGTGGTGGTGCATGCTCAAAAGTACCATGCTCTGCCTCATGTTCAATACATTCCAATCGTGGTCTTTGATACGTGCCATAGCAAGAGTTACACCAACAAATAATATGCTCTTGATAGTAAAATTCATCATAATTCCTATCGGAGGACACATGTGAAGCCGTTGCATGGATAGGAGGTGGTGGAGTGCCCTCTGATTGATTAGAATCTGATTATAACAAGAAACAAAAAGATATATTAGTTATGTATCTATCAAATATATTTAAAATTAAAATTTTGATATAATTACAATATATAGTCCTTGCATGATTAGGAGACAGTGGTGGAGTTCCATCTGATTGATCAAAATCTACAAATAATGGTATTTGATATTAACAATCTGATTATCTACATACATAAACATTCACATATACATATTTGCATATACACACATATTCACATATACACATTTACACATACACACATATTCACATATACACAAATACACATTATTGTGGGATAAATGCATGTATTTTGTATGAATGAGTGTATATGCATGCATGTGTATGTGTGTATGTATATATGTGGATATGTATATGTGTGTTTATGTTATATGTATGTATATGTGTATATGTATGCATATACACATATACATACATATAACATAAACACACATATACATATGTATGTGTGTATGTATATATGTGGATATGTATATGTGTGTTTATGTTATATGTATGTATATGTGTATATGTATGTGTATATATTTGCATGTATATGTGTATGTGGGTATGTGTATGTGTGTGTGTATATGTGTAAGTATTCTGATTCTTTTTTCCTGTTTGAGATTAAAATAACAGGAGATATTGTATGGTGGAGAAAAATAAGAGGCTATCTAACGTACCACCTGAGATGTGGTAGTTTTTTCGTAGACAGCTATGTCTTCAGGAGTCATTTCCTCAGCAGAAGGTATACAAATTAATAGTTTATATTTATAATTCTCATATATTTTATTAATCTTTTTACATTTAATTTATGTATTTCTTTTTTCTTTAAATAAACAAGCTACTGCAAAGAAGAGAGTTGAGTTGGGCCACACATCGCACCTAGGCCAAACGGGCCATCATGGTTTTATAGCTACATTTGTAAGTATATTTTTTATTTTAGTTAAAACGTAAGAAACTAATTTTTTTTTATTTGTTTCAATGCAGCGAAAGGATTATGGTTGATATCCTACGAAACATCAGATCGAGTATGCTACATATTTTGGATATCGGCATTTAAGCAAGTATATGCGAGATCATCCGGATGCATTTGTGAGTATTATTAAATTTTATATAATTATTTTATTTTTATGGATGTTTTAATTGTTTTACTTATTTATGTTTGTATATGTAATACAGGAGTATTATAGAGAGGTAGATATGGATGAGGTGGAGAGAAAGACACAGGAGGGGCGATCTCGATCGTCACAGGGTGCTCACATAGATACATCAGATCATACGAATGATCTTGATGATGGGGATGAGGATGATCATGATGCTGATGGTGATGATGATTAGGATTCTTGATTATGACATTGTATATGTATTTAGATTGATATATATATATATATATATATATATATATATATATATATATATATATATATATATAATCTATATATTGTTCATTTCAGTTATGTTTTGAATTGTGTGTATGGTATTAAGTATGAAAAGTTTTTTTCTATTGATTGTTATTATTGTTTATATTAAGCATGTGTTTTATTACTTTAATTATATAATTCATTCATATTTATGTGTGCTTATGTGTATATAAAATGTATATATGCACATGTAGATATATATCTATATGTGTAAGTGTGTCTATATGCATGTATATGTATGTATCTATGTATATATGTGCATGTATGTATGTGCATATGTATATGTGTATATGCATGTATCTGCATGTGTAAGTGTATATGCATATGTATGTGTATGTGCATGTGCATGTGCATGTGTATGTGTGTATATGTATGTATGTATGTATATATGTGCATGTATATATGTGTAATATGTGTGTGTACATATGTGCATGTATATATGTGTGTATATGAATGTATGTACATATGTATATATGTATATGTTGGAGAATTCCTCTCCTAATCGCAGTGGAAAGTGTAGAAGACCTTCTCAGGATCAAGACTCTTGCCAACAACAGAACCTTCAAATGAAAACTGGTACCAACTATCCACTCAGTTAGGCTGAAAACTGGACTTCACTAAAACAAGTAGACTACCCAAAAATGGGTGTGCGGCTGGACATACTCTATGAGAGTAAACTGAACGAAATGACTCAAAACAATTGAAGTAGCTACAAGGGGGCTTCCACGCCTTCTTCCTCTATGCTTGAGTGTCCTCCCTTGCCTCTTTTATAGCCAAGTGACCAAAAACTCTCATGATGAGTTTGAGAGCTCTTCTCCATCATTTCTCCACTACTTTGGACAACCACTCCTCTTACAGTTCAGCTTTTGGATTTGATTCTCTTTTGAATGATTCTCTTTTGGCCTCCACTACTTGCTGAAGTAAATGCTTCTATTTTTTATTTTTGTATTTTCCTTCTACTTAAAGAAAATCCTTTTTGCAAAAATATATACGAGCTTACTTCTTTATTTTTAACACTCCCCCTCAAGCTCACATGTGAGCTTGCAGCTTCAGCCATATCCTGCAAGTTGATGTCGTCCTTGAACCTCTTGAGCTTAGAAGCATCTAGGGACTTTGTAAGCATGTCTGCAACCTGGTCATTAGTTCCAATGAACTTTATATCCATATCTTTGCTCAAAACTTTTTCTCAAACATAATGATAATGCACTTCTATGTGTTTGCTTCGTGCATGAAACATTGGATTGTTTGTCAAGTGAATGCTCGACATGTTGTCACCATAAATTGGAATGGTCTCGACCTGCACATCAAGATCAGCCAAGAGCTTCTTAATCCACATAGCTTCACAAGTTGCAAAGGCTAAACCTCTATATTCAGCTTCTGTAGATGATAGTGCAACAGTAGGTTGCTTCTTTGAGCTCCATGTGATAGGTTTGCTTCCTATCATGAACACATAACCTGAAGTGGATCTTCTATCTTCCTTCGAACCAGCCCAATCAGCATCACTGAAGCCTTTTACCTGCAATTCTTCATCATATCTATAAAACAAAGCATGATTGACTGTGTGCTTCACATATCTTAGCACTCATTTGGCTGAATTTAAATGTTCACTTTGTTGGAGCTTGCATAAATTGAGAAAGAACTCCAACAATATAACACAAATCTCATCTTGTGATCGTAGCATAGATCAACAAACCTATAATACTCCTGTATGTAGTTACATCATGTAACTTCTCTCCATCATTTGAGCATAGCTTCACATTTGTGTCCATAGGTTGAGTGAGTGGTTTGCATTCACTCATTCCAAATCTGAAAAGAACATCCAATAGGTACTTTCTTTGCATCAAGTAAATGCCATGTTTCCCATAGACTATCTCAATGCCTAAAAAGTATTTCAGCTCACCAAGATCTGAAATTTTAAACTCCTTACCGAGTTTCCTTTTGATCTCTTGTATTCTTGTAACATTACTTCCTGTTATGATGAGATCATCAACGTATATGCAAATATATACCTGCTTGCCTTCTTCTTTCTTCATGTAGAGAGAGGGATCTGCATTACTTGGACTATACCCACACTTTGTGAGGTACTCGACCAATCTTTGATTCCAAGCACGTGGTGCTTGCTTCAGCCCATACAAAGCTTTCTTCAATCTACAAACAAAATTTGGATGCTTTTTGTCTTCAAATCCAATCGGTTGACTCATGTATACCTCTTCATGAAGTTCACCATTGAGAAAAGCATTTTTTATGTCAAGTTGATATAATGGCCATCTCCTTGCTGCACTCACTGCAATCAAGGTTCTAATTGTTCCCATCTTTGCAACCGGGATGAAAGTCTCTTCATAGTCGATGCCATGAGTTTGCTTGAATCCTTTTGCTACTAGTCTAGCTTTATGCCTTGCTAGAGAACCATCAACAATTCTCTTTATTTTAAACACCCATTTATTTGGAACAATCTTCATACCTTCAGCCTTTGGAACTAACTCCCATGTGTGATTGTCTTTGAGAGCTTTCATCTCTTCTTGCATAGCTTCTTGCCATTCTTTTTGTGTACATGCTTCTTCATATGCATCCGGTTCTTTGTCTTTGACCACCTGTGTCATATATGCAAAATGCTTTGCAATAAAACTATCATAGCTCAACCTTTCAATTGGATACCTTGCTCTTGAAGACCTCCTTTCATTTCCTTTTGAACATTGCTTCTTCAACCGGTTCAACTTTACCTTTGGTGTGATCATCTCTTCATACTCTTCTTCACTTGCATTTGAATCACTATTTTGGGCAGCACTTTCAGCTTTAGATCTTTCATAAGCTGATGTTGGTGATGAGGAATGACTCCTTAGCCTCCCCTTCCATGGTGAGCTTTCTCCAAGTGATGTAGAAGCTTCTGGACCTGACATTTGAGTGCTTGTTTGCTGAAATTCTTCTTGGACAGCACCTCCATCATCTTTGCAATCTTCTTCAAGAATCTTCTCTTTCCCTTTGTCTCCAAACCATGGTCTTAGCTCATCAAATACCACATCTCGTGAGACTCGAAGCTCCTTTGTCACCGGATTGTAGCACCTATATCCCTTTTGCTCCGATGAATATCCAATAAAAATAAATTTTTCAGACTTTGCCTCCATCTTTGTCCTTAGTTCTTGAGGGATGTGAACATAACACACACATCCAAAAGCTTTGAGATGTGTAAGGTCAGGTTTCTTACCGGAATAAACCTCCTCGGGAGTTAGATTATGTACTCCAGCCGTTGTGCACTTGTTCATCAAATAAACGGCCGTACTAGTTGCTTCAGCCCAATACTTTCCTTGAATGATCATCAATAAAAGTGACAAAATATCTATTACCAACCACTGATGGTTGTTGTGATGGTCCCCATACATCAGTGTGTATCAAGTCGAGGACATTTCTTTCCACATAGTTGCTTTTCTTGAATGGTTGTCGAGTTTGCTTTCCTAGTTGGCATGCTTCACAAAACTCATGTAGTCCGGCATCATTGAATCTTGGAAGACCTCTTACCACTTCATGGTTGCTCATGTCCTTGAGCTTGGGAATGTTGATATGTCCAAACCTTTTGTGCCACAAATCGATTTCAGCAATCCTCTTGTTTCCAAA
Organism: Ceratopteris richardii; assembly: GCA_020310875.1. Classification (NCBI taxonomy): domain Eukaryota; kingdom Viridiplantae; phylum Streptophyta; class Polypodiopsida; order Polypodiales; family Pteridaceae; genus Ceratopteris; species Ceratopteris richardii. The sequence continues at coordinate 86,447,704 of CM035415.1, forward strand.
CTGAATATACATCACTTTTCCATGCGGTTGTTGAATGTCCAAAGTGAACATCCTTCCTTCTTTCCTTCCTTGAGCAATGACCTTGAATCCTTCTTTTGGATTCTTTATAAAGCAGCCTTTTTCATTGAAGATAACATGATATCCTTTCTCTACCATTTGTCCTACTGAAATCAAATTCTTTGCAATAGTAGGAACATGAAGAACATCAGCCAATACCTTATTGTCTCCAAGCTTGATATCTCCAACATGCTCAATTGCATGTTGAGTTTCATCGCCGGTCTCCACACATCCTTTTCCACTTGGAGCTTGTAGCTTTGTGAAAAAATCTCCTTGGCATGTCATATGGTTGCTGCAACTTGAATCTATGAACCATTTTTGGTCATCACTTCTCGAGTTGTTGTAGTCATGCTTCATGGCAAGCATGGTTTGTTTGTCTCCTTCACTTGATGTACTCGCATAGTTATTTTGGCTCCTTTGGTTGCCTCCATTCAGCCTTCCATTCTTTTGCCAACAATCATTTGCATAATGTCCTAGTTTACCACAATGATAACATGTTATACCTTTATGAGGATTGTATGAACCTCGACCTCTTCCTCTATTTCTTCCTCGACCTCTTCCATGTGTGTTTTCATTTGAGTTGTCCTTGTTGTCCTCCAAGTTGTGTTGGCTGAAATTTGTGTTGTTGTAGCTTCTTCCTCTTCCTCTCGAGCCTCCTCTTGAGTTCCTTCCTCTACCTCTTCCTGCATATAACATTTGACTATGGCTGTCCTTACCTTTGTTGCCTTCTCCTTGTTGAGCAACCTCTTCAGCCACAAGATTTGGTATAATCTCGTCGAATGTTGGTAGAGGATCTCTATAAAGGATGTTTGTGATGAGGGGCTTCCACTTTTCTTCACTTCTCAAGCCATTGAGGGCTGTTTGGACGATGTCTTCCTCTTCTATCTTGCATCCAACTGATGCTAGCTGATCTCGAAGCTCTTTGATCTCAATGTATACTCACTAATGCTTTGGTTCGAGCTTTTCTTCATGTTGTTGAGCTCGTTCTTGAGTTGTGTCCTCCGAGACCTTATTGAGGTAGCATACACCTTCTCCAATGCTTCCCAGACTTCCTTGGCTGTTTCTAAGCTTTGCACATGACCAATCATAATGTTAGAAATAACTTGTGAGATGAGGAACATCACCCTTCGATTCCTCTCTTCCCAATCAACAAATTGTCTCCTTTGTGCCGGAGTAATGTTGGGATCTTCAAGGTCCACCGGTTGTGGATTGTCTCCACTAACTAGACTCCATAAACCTTCACCTTTAAGGTAATTTATCATTCTATACCCCCAAGACTAAAAATTGTCTTTGTCTAACTTCTCAACTTGTTGTCCTAAATCAGTCATTGAAAACTTCTAAGATTGAAGTTTACCTCAAGTATGTTATGGCACTCTTCCTTGACTTTATGAAGCTCCCCCTTGATTCGTAGCTTCTCCTTTGCTTCACTTTAGTTCTAATGTTTTGCCTCTTCAAGCTCCAATGCTCTGATACCAATTGTTGGAGAATTCCTCTCCTAATCACAGCGGAAAGTGTAGAAGACCTTCTCAGGATCAAGACTCTTGCCAACAGCAGAACCTTCAAATGAAAACTGGTACCAACTATCCACTCAGTTAAGCTGAAAACTGGACTTCACTAAAACAAGTAGACTACCCAAAAATGGGTGTGCGGCTGGACATACTCTATGAGAGTAAACTGAACGAAATGACTCAAAACAATTGAAGTAGCTACAAGGGGGCTTCCACGCCTTCTTCCTCTATGCTTGAGTGTCCTCCCTTGCCTCTTTTATAGCCAAGTGACCAAAAACTCTCATGATGAGTTTGAGAGCTCTTCTCCATCATTTCTCCACTACTTTGGACAGCCACTCCTCTTACAGTTCAGCTTTTGGATTTGATTCTCTTTTGGCCTCCACTACTTGCTGAAGTAAATGCTTCTATTTTTCATTTTTGTATTTTCCTTCTACTTAAAGAAAATCATTTTTGCAAAAATATATACGAGCTTACTTCTTTATTTTTAACAGTATATGCATGTATGTGCATGTTCATGTGTAAGTGTACATGTGTATGTATGTGTATGTGTATGTGCATGTGCATGTGTATGTGCATGTGCATGTGCATGTGTATGTGCATTTGCATGTGTATGTGTGTGTATATGTATGTATGTGCATGTGCATGTGTAAGTGTATATGTGTATATATGTGTATGTGCATGTGCATGTGTATGTGTGTATATGTATGTGCATGTATATGTGTAAGTGTATGTGTATATGTGCATGTGTATGTGTATATGTATGTATGTGCATGTGTGTGTGTATGTGCATATGTGTGTGTACGTATGTGCATATATATGTGTATATATGTGTATGTGTGTGTATATATACATATGTGCATATGTATGTGTATGTGTATAAACATATACAAGTGTATGTATATGCATGTGCATATGTATGCAACATGCATGTGCATGTGGATGCATTTCCATTTGCATCCATGTGCATGCATGTGAATGAGCATGCATGTGGATGTGCATATACATGTAGTTAAGTATATGTTGATGTGTGTATGTGTATGTATATATGCAATAATGCATGCATGCAAGTCTTTTTATGTGGTTGTAGAAATGTTTGTGCATATGCATGTGTATGTGTGTGTATGCATGTGTATGTGTGTGTATGTGCACATGTATGTGTGTGTATATATGTGTGTGTATGTGCATGTGTATATGTATGAACGTGCATCTTCATCATGTTTAAGTGTATATGTGCATATCAATAAGTGTGAGTATGCTAACTAATGAAAATAAAACGATTCAAATGATATACAAAGAATGGAAATTGTACTTACAATAGTTAGCCATATTTTTTGCGTGGTTACCTTTTTGAATAACCTGCAATAAAGAGAGAGAAAGAGAGACAAAGAGATAATTCAAAGAGAGAAAGAGGTAAAAAGAGAGAAATAGAGACAGAGAGAGACAATAAGATAGAGATTAGATAAAGCAACAATGCTGCAAGTGATTGTTTCAGCTCGTAAACGCAACACAATTGCGAATGTTGGAGAGCTCTTTGATCAGATGCATGAAGATGCCGATCGAAGAGCCTCCAACATTTTAAATTTTTTCCGTCAAAAACCCATCGTGTAAGCGATGCTAAGGCATCATAAAGGCCCGTGTAATTAGCATCACATAAGCGATGTTAATTAGCGTCGCTTATGCGATGCATATTAGCGTCGCTTATGCGATGCATATTAGCGTCGCTTATGTGACGCAAATTAGCGTTGCATATGAGATGCTTTTTTTAACCGTCGCTTTAGCGATGCTCAATGTGAGTGTCACATATCCCATTGCACCACACGTCGATAAAAATGTCGTATTTGTCATTGTTTAATTGACATTCCGTGCTCGATGCTTCTTGCGATGCTTTATGCAATTTTATAGCGATGAAATTGTGTCACGTTAATCGTCACTATGCGCCCCTATTCCTTGTAGTGATAGCATGCTAATACTTCTCCAAGATTCGATGCTTCAAAACAAGGCTTGAAAGAGGGCTATTGAAGGATGAATAACAAACTCAAAACTTTGAAGCTGATAGGAACGAAAGCCAAAGTATGGCTTGCAGCCACTCTCTAGAAAGAACTCTGAGAGAGCTTACCACAACAAGAAAAATCTCCAAATTTTGGAGGAGATATGCCCAAGTTATGGCCCAAAACGTGATAAATTAGCTAATAGAATAATTATGAAAAAGCTCTAAACTATGGTTTCAAAGAATCTTCGAATTTGTCGCTCGGAACACTTCTCCTATAGCACCGAATGTGTGAAAGATACCTATTATCCCATATGCATTGTCCAAAGGCATCAGGGCTATATCCATGGGAGGGTGAATGGCTCAAAGAAAAGAACAAAAGACAAGAGACATAATCTTTGTCTATCCATGCTTTGTGCATGATGTAGTGCCGGCCTCCTCGGTGGATGAGAAGCTCGTAGGCACAGGAAGAGTGGAAGATGCTCGTTAATTATCCCATGGGAATGAAAACTCCTTCATACATCACTAAAGCAAAATATTAAATTCAATACAATGAGGAGAGTGAAAAGTCTCTTCTCTCTTCGCGCCTAGGTAGCTCATGTGTGTACCTGGGCAAATCGTGAGGTGTCGGGGCACGCTTTGGTTGGGACTCTCTCAACCATGTTGACACGTATAGCAGGCCTCTGCCTTCTTCACAAGATCAGAGTGATAGTAGGGGGTTCCTATAGGCTCCTCCAAAAAAAAAACACTTCTTTTAGTTTGTTGTAATGAACTTGACGATGATGGCGCTCCAAGAACCTCGAAAAAACGTGTAGCCCACATACACAGAATACGATGATGAAGATAAAAAAACCACTTGACAATGAAGAAGATGATGAGGACCAAAAAATCTCACACCAGAAGCTCTGATACCACTATTGCCCTTTGCATTCCCCAGACACAGGTATGTAGAGGATAGTACAGAAACAAAATCACACAAAAGTACTCAGAGAATAGAAAGAGATAAGAGACGACACCAGATTGGGTACAATCTCCCCCCAAATAATCTAATGGATAGGTCTATTAGAGCATGTGTATTTATATGTATTTCTTATTACATCTTGAATAGAAGATACATGAGTCCGCGCTTCAAAAAGCATGCTTTTGTTTTATTTACAAAATCATAATTTTCTATTTTTACGAAAATGTCGCTTTCTAAAACGATCTATTATTTTTACAAAAATAAGTAAAAATACTATCTTCTAAAAATAACTATCTTCTAAAAGTATTCTTCTAAATATCTCCAAAAATATCTGAATAAATCCATGCATGTTCATACCCTCGTGAATCTTCACATGCTAAATCAAAACACAAAACACATTAAAAACCTCAAGGCATTAAAATCCATTTAACATTCCATTATTCCATAAAGTATAATTATATGATGATGACGAACTAAGTGCATGGTATCCTATACACGATAGCATGATTTAGAAGCTCATAATAGTTATATTCAATCATGCTATGTGTAGGCCTTTTGCTAGTGAAATAATTGATTTTGAACCTCCCAAATTACATTATGGAGATAATGCTTAGAATGAACAATTAGATCATTTATGCATCTGGACGTTATCCGCATCTTGTTTTCTGGTTGAAATTTGAACATGAAGATGAAAGAATTAGGAAAAATTATGTGTGAGAGAAAGGTGGAGCATGCATAAGAGAATAAAAGTGTCTCCAAAAATATCTGAATAAATCCATGCGTGTTCATACCCTCATGAATCTTCACTTGTTAAATCAAAACACAAAAACACATTAAAAACCTCAAGGCATTAAAATCCATTTAACATTCCATTATTCCATAAAGTATAATTATATGATGATGATGAACTAAGTGCATGGTATCCTATACACGATAGCATGATTTAGAAGCTCATAATAGTTATATTCAATCATGCTATGTGTAGGCCTCTTGCTAGTGAAATAATTGATTTTGAACCTCCCAAATTACATTATGGAGATAATGCTTAGAATGAACAATTAGATCATTTATGCATCTGGACGTTATCCGCATCTTGTTTTCTGGTTGAAAATTGAACATGAAGATGAAAGAATTAGGAAAAATTAAGTGTGAGAGAAAGGTGGAGCATGCATAAGAGAATGAAAGTGTCGCTATGAAATATTTGTGAATCATGTTTTAAGCACTTTGTTTAGGGCTCTACATTTAATTCATTGTAAGAAAATGCCTTGATTTTATTCTCTCTCTAGAATTTCTAAACTTGCAGGGCTCAAAAGTGACATGTGGAGGCGGATTTGGACCTAGATCATCTCTAGCACTTGTGCAAATCAAAAAATTGAATAAAAGTGTCTCTCATAAGCTTAAGCTAATCCCTCGCTTTTTTTGAGTTACAAGGCTTGCAAAAAAGTGGAGGGCTTCTCTATTTCTATTCGATCCATGATTTTAAAGCACACGTATTGTCATGCCTAATTACAAATATCTTCAGATATGTCTTTTTGGTGATTTCATTCTATTTTTGGATAGGTACCACTAAAGAAAGCACTACTACAAGCACATGATTTTTGTGAAACTTTTGCTGAGAATTGACTTTTTCTAAATTTGGTGGTTCGCACCTTGGTCAGCGATCAACTCCGTTATAAGAGGACATGCACATCAAAGAGAAAAAAACTAGAAATTGCGGTAGCTTGAGGATGGTCGGGAGGTAGAGGCTTTGTCAAGAAGCTATTTTCCAAAGCTATTGTACTGATTGATTCACATCTATAATATCAGAATTCCTCTTTCTTTCGGTCATATCTTGTCTACTCGTTTGCGCCGTATTTTCCCTTCTATTAAGCAAGTTTTGTTTTTTCTCTGTTCGACATGGAGTTTGTTTATATATGTTAATAAGTTCATACTTATCCAAGCTTATGAATTCAAGATAAAGGAAAAACCAACAACCAAATCAAGAGACAATGCAAAAAATAAGATCAATGTATGTCATGAAAAATACAAACAAGTAAGAAAATCAATACAAAATGAACAAGAATAAAAAAATAATAAACAAATTTTACTATATATATATATTAAAAAAAAGATAAAAATAAACATTAGAAAGAAGAAAAAATCTATAAATAAATAAGTAAAAGAAAATTAAAAAAATCCAATAATATAGAATCAAACACACAACAACAAAAAGGGTATACATATTATAAAATGAATTTTGTTTGTCTATTATTGATCTTACCTTGAATGCAAGGAACCCTTAGGAGCCCAGGAACTACCATGCTACTATGACAAGTGATAACTCAATAGTTAGACAAACATCACACAAGCAAGAGATGGGTAAGATTTACAAGGTTTCTCCACGATTGATCACATGTTGATCCTAAGAGCCATTGTTAGAAAGTGCAGATTGCATGGGAGAAAAAGTTGATGAAAAAGAACGTGAAAGCTTCAAGATGGTACCATGTTTTCAAGAGAACCCCGAATGGGATAAGTGCTAGTCTACAAAAGTGGAGGTAGAGGATGAGCTTCACACAAATAGGAGAAGAGCTCATATATTAGATTTTATGATATGCACTTTATTGAGAACTTAGTGACCTACTAGGTGATTTGGGTCCATGTGACCTACATCACTTCTAGGCACAAAATACTTATAACTTCATTGATTTGAGTGCACCTAAGTTTATCATGACTGCCCCCACGTGAAAGGGTCTAAATTATTCATAATATACAACAATATTCTTTCAAGCCCTTATCCCCAATGAAAGATGCCAATATGGAAAATGACATGATGATTCTAGAAGCATGGTTGTGACATGGAAAAAATTATCTTTCTTCTAATACATCTTAAAGGCACCCTCATTAAGGATACAAAATTGATATTACTAGAATCATTGGCCAAATTTTGGCTCAACTTTACGCTGAGCTAACATGATAGGCCAAATATAAGATCTATAACAAAAATGATCTTTAAAAGCGAACATCTTCTACAACCCATTATGGATGTTTTCAAGAGGGATAAGCATACCTCTTCATTCCATGGATTGTGTTGTGCTATTGGATAAATACACAAATCTTAATACCAACTTGTGATTGGTATAGAGTAATAGTGAGGGTCAAGATATATCCTTTGCATCAAAGGAAAATGAGAAAGAGTTGCATTATATACAACACTACAAAGCAAAGTATGAGATATATGGATATTTTTACTACCTATTTAGAGAGGAATTTGAGCCTCTCTCTAGAGTCATGAAATATATATTTGGTCCAAAGATGTTTGGGTCTCTTCTCACTAGAGTTACAAAGAAATAAAGAGAACCTTATGAGAAGATGAGATATTCGACAACAAGTTGTAGATATCCTTAGGCAAGCCATTTTTAGATGACCAAATGCATAACTATTGGAGCAAGTCTCTCACACTACACATATTTATTTATCATACAACTCAACTACAACAAGTCCCCTCCAAAATAGCTCAATGAGGACTTCTATTTGCTAGCCTTGGGGTCCCAAATGGTTGCTCATGATAAGGCACTTGTGCTCATAGACACATACACACACATAATCACATACACACACATAAAAACATACACACTCATAGATGCACACACATACACATAGACACACACACATACACACACACATATACACACACACATACACACATAGACACATACACACATAATGATGCATACACACACATACACATGCATACACACATACACACACACATACACACACACATACACACACACATACACACACACATACACACATACACACATACACATACATATATGCATACACCCACATAGAGAGACATACACACACATACACATACATGCATACATATGCATACAGAATGCATATGCATATGCATACATACATACATACATACTTACATGTATACACACACATATTCATACATAATGCACATGCATACATACACATACTTAATGCATACACACACATATGCATACATAATGCATACACATACATACACACACATATGCATACATAATGCACATGCATATGCATACATACATGCATACACATACACACACATAGACACATACACACACATAGACACATACACACACATAAACACATACACACTCATAGACGCACACACATAAACATAGACACACACATACACACACACATATACACACACATACACACATAGACACTTACACACATAATGATGCATACACACGCATACACATGCATACACACATACACACACATACACGCACACACATACACACATACATGCACATACACACACACACATACACACACATATATGCATACACACACATAGAGAGACATACACACACATACACATACATGCATACATATGCATACATAATGCATGTGCATATGCATACATAATGCATATGCATACATAATGCATATGCATACATAATGCATATGCATACATAATGCATGTGCATATGCATACATAATGCATGTGCATATGCATACATACATACTTACATGCATACACACACATATGCATACATAATGCACATGCATACATACACATACTTAATGCATACACACACATATGCATACATAATGCATACACACACATACACACACATGCATACATAATGCACATGCATATGCATACATACATGCATACACATACACACATAGACACATACACACACATAGACACATACACACGCATAAACACATACACACTCATAGACGCACACACATACACATAGACACACACACATACACACACACATACACATACACACATATACACACACATACACACATAGACACATACACACATAATGATGCATACACACACATACACATGCATACACACATACACACACACACATACACACACACATACACACACACACACATACACACACACACACATACACACACATATATGCATACACACACATAGAGATACATACACACACATACACATACATGCATACATATGCATACATAATGCATATGCATACATAACGCATATGCATACATAATGCATATGCATACATAATGCATATGCATACATAATGCATATGCATACATAATGCATATGCATACATAATGCATATGCATATGCATACATAATGCATATGCATATGCATACATACATACTTACATGCATACCCACAGATATGCATACATAATGCACATGCATACATACACATACTTAATGCATACACACACATATGCATACATAATGCATACACACACACATATGCATACATAATGCACATGCATATGCATACATACATGCATACACATACACACATAGACACATACACAAATAGACACATACACACACATAGACACATACACAAGCATAAACACATACACACTCATAGACGCACACACATACACACACATACACACATACACACATACACACATACACACATACACACATACACACACATACACACACATACACACATACACACATACACACACATATATGCATACACACACATAGAGAGACATACACACACATACACATACATGCATACATAATGCATATGCATATGCATACATACATACTTACATGCATACACACACATATGCATACATAATGCACATGCATGCATACACATACTTAATGCATACACACATACATATGTACACATGTATATATTGATTTCTAACCCATTTTGTTTTATTTGTTAGGTATTATGGATCCTAGTAGAGAGAGAAAGGCGAAACTCACTCTCATAAAAAGTCTTATGAGAGCAAGAGTTCCGTCTGATACTCTAAGGGCCATCATGCATGATTACTCAGAGATGTCTGATGATGAGCTGGATTATACGATCCAGATGCTTACCTAGCGATCAAAGGAGGGCTCTTCTGCGGCTCCACATGCAGGAAGACAACTATCTGCTCATAGGTATGTTTTTTTTCATAAAATTTTTTAATGATATTATAACACATACTTTTATTTATTTTTATCTATCTATTTTTAGGACACCTATACCACCTCCAGATCATGATAGCAGAGCAGAGTTGCCTATGAGGACATGCATAGGGTAACATTGTGTACATAGGGAATGGATTGGAGTTCAAGAGAAGAATGTGGGCATTATGCGACTCTTACCTGCGCCTTGTCCACTTACCGTGGAAGTAAGTATAAATTTTACATATAAATTGAAATAAATATCTTATGTTTTATTTACATGATTTTTTTTATTTTTGTAGTGAGCATGATGAGAGGGATAAAAAGTACGTACTTAGTTCACTTGAGATAGCATTTGGGACAGGATGGTCACATAAGTGGTGTCTAAAAAGAGATGCGGACACTTATGGCTCATCGTCGCGATAATGCACGGTATGCACTGCTTTTATGTATATATATGTGGATATGAGTATGTGTGTTTATGTATGTATGTATGTATATGAGAGAGAGAGAGAGAGAAAAGAGTGAGACTAGAGGTACAAATACATGCATACACACACATATACATCATACATGCACATTTACACACATATACACATACATGCACATTTATACATACACACACATACATGCCCATTTTTACACACACATACACATGCATGTAGTTACACACATATAATGAATACACATACACACATACACATACTCACATACACATACACATACTCACATACACATACTCACATACACATACACATGCATAATCATATGTACACACACATAGACTCATATAATCATATTTACATGCATATATACATATACACATGCATATATATACACACACACACAAAACACATGCATATGCACATATAGATACACATACATACACAACACATGCATATGCATAAATAAATAAATAAATAAATAAATAAATCCTATTTCAAAAATCCTAATTTGAAAACACTAATTTCGATAATAGGGTTATAAAACCCCTAATTTAAAAACTCTAATTCAACCTTTTAGCCATATGATTGAAGTATATGTACACATTGCATCTATTCCTTCGATGTCCTACTAGAGAGATGTCTCTCCTCCCAACCTTATGCCTCATAATATAGCTACTCGAATCAACGAGGATCATAATAACGAGGATGCCTAAATGCACACATAAATATATATATACATGCATACATATTTACATTTACACATTTACACATAGACACATATACATATATACATGTACACATCACATATACATGCCTACATGCACACATGAATATATATATACATGCATACATATTTACATGTGCATAATTACACATAGACACATATACATATATACATGTACACAATTATAAACACTTTCATATATTACATGAATACATGAATATTTTACATAAATGCATATGTATATATACACATATGCATACTAATACATGTATACATATATCACACACATGCACACATATACATATACATGAAATATATATATATATATGCATACTAACATATGTATACATATAATACACATGAATACACACACATATGCATAGATACATGATAAAAATTTGTTCCTTGAAGATAAAGCTATATATAAAATAATTAGGCATACCCCCGAGTTTCATGTTCTAACTTAAAAGATCATGATTTCATCTCCCTAGTAGGATTCATTGTTATTCAAGTTAATAAAAAATCTATTATCTGATATCCATTCTGAAGCTTCAAGTTATTGATCGATAACTAGAGTAGAATTTACTATCTAATCTGCTCATATGTTTTCATTATTGCCATCATTTTGGTAAGACATCAATATAGTCTCATCTTCATTATCCTTATTGATTTCATTTATTTCTTCTATTGTTAAATCTATGTTCTCATGAGTCACATCATCTATTGATGGATTAATATCTATTTCTGGTAATTCCTCTTCCTCATCAGTAGAATCAGCATCAGCATGTAGAGAATTATCCTCTTCATCAATATTAGTATCATTATCACGTATAATGATTCTAATTTCTCTTTCAGATGTTGATGTATCAGTATCTGATGCTGAATCATCAAGAGGACTTTCTTCGATCTCTCTAACAATAAACTGTTTAAACAATGACCTACCTCTAGGTTGCACATGAATGACTTGCCACCAAGGGTGAGCATCTGGGTTTTTATAAAAAAAATGCTTGTTCAATATGCTTAGGAAGAATATATGGTTCTTTAGTAGATCGCATTACCTTGGAAGAATCAATTACCCAAAACCCAAATAATTCCTTTCTTAATGTGGAATTACTACCTTTATACTCGGCTCGAAACCAAGTCAACCTTCAAAATGACCTATCAAAATATATAAAAACAAAAACCCATTATTAGGTGCTCAAAAAAGTAACTAACTCTATAATAAAAAATATAAACTTTTTTCTACCTGTTTGAATGTACGAAATGAAATTTCGTAGATACCAACAATAGTTCTCATGTAACCAAGTTCGCCATCTATAAGGTATGTGTCTTTTGAGCTAGCACGTGATAGTTGCTTGAAAGAAGCAACAATACTAGAATCCTCTGTTTTACATAAAGAATCAATGGCTTTGATTCTAATATGCTGTCCAAAAGCCCACATATTAGTGAACATTCGAGCCTGCAAAAGAAATTCAATTAGTAAATAGAAACTAATATACATATATGAAAAAAATAAAATATTATTAAAATAAAATTACCTTTCGTTCACAACCTATGATTAACTCTCTCTGCTCATCTGAGATTTCTTCATTATTAGCGTTGGCGTGTTGCAAACGACTATATAGCCAATCCGTGAAAGAAGATATATCTGTAATCTCATTATTATCGAGATTACATTTATATCTTTTGTTTATTTGCCTTTTACTTCACAGATTTTGAAGTTCCTGTTCGTACTCGCTAAGGAATGCTTGCATGCATTCGCTATTATATGCTACAAAAGTAGAAACATCATTTTTTTCTTGAAATGTAAATAAGAATGGAACTCCCTTACCTGATAATACCTCATCTGTTATTTTTGAAGAAGACTCGTTGGTCCATGCACGTGGAGCTTCTTCATGAACTCTTTCAAGGTACTCACTAACGTAATACATGCACTCTTCAAGCATCCAACCCTTTGCCATGGATCCTTCTGGTTTCGCTCTTTGTCGCACATAACCTTTTAATATTCCCATAAATCGCTCGACCCAAAACATCCATCGAGTGTTCACAACACTTGCAATCTCTATTTCATCTACAAGATGGACTAATAAATGAACCTGAATATCAAAAAATGAAGTAAGAAGTTCTTTCTCCATCAAATATAGTAGCTCTTTGCATTCATGTTTTTTTTGTGGGATCGCGTTTTTGTCAATATCTTTGGATGTAATCCACCTATACATATCATAAAAATAATTATAAAGAAGTTAATTCAAAAATAAAAGATATCCAATATTCATGTATATTAAATATAAAAGTATCATAATTACCGTATAAGAGATCCAAGACGATGGATCACATCTTGTACTCCTTTCGATGTACATCCATCGATAACCAAAGGCAAAATATGTTTCAAAAAGTTATGCTAGTTATGGGTCTTAAACCCAGATAAGCTCTTATCATCCATAGTATACATGTTTTGAAAAGATGATCCATATCATGTAGGAGTCTTAATCAATTGAATTCTATTGTTGATAGTCTGTATCTCTTTTGTTGTAAGTATCCAAGGAACAGGTGCTTAAGTCATTTCTTATCGATGTCTATCAAAAACTGGCCATAACTTTGGTTTTGTTTTTTGATATTTCAAATCATTCCTTGATGCTATGATATCTTTTAGTTCAAGAAGATGCTGCCATAAAGAATAACCAATATTTTTGAATATATACATAGGATCAAGAAGATGATATACTTTTAACTTTTTCCAATACTCCAAAGAATACCATATTGATATGTTCTCTGCGAGTGCCAATTTTCCTTTACCTCTCTTCACATACTCATTATCTGAATCATCACTGAAGATTTTTTATTCCGGATCTATCAGAGATCCATCTGTCCATTTTTTATACCAATCCATAGGCGTTATAGGTTTTGGATACTGACCTGTTTCAAGCTTTCCATTAATCGCTTCTCTTTTAGATCTTAATGGATGATCATCAGGCAAGAATCGTCGATATCAAAGATAAATATTTTTGTTGAGATTCTTACTATAGATTGATCTCAACCAATCACCACAATATGGACAAGCTTTATAACCCTTAGTAGATATTCCTGCATCATGAAAATGATAAAAATATAATTAGATTCAATCATATTTATTTACATGCATATTGAATAAAAAAATTACATCAATACCTGAACAAACACCATATCCTGGAAAATCGTGAATAGTCCAAGCCACAATGCCACGAACTGTAATATGTCTTTCATTGATGCTTTTCGATACATCAATGACATTAATACCTCTCCATAACTCTTGGAGATCGTCAATGAGAGGAGCAAGATATATATTCATATCTTTAACTTGTCTTTTGCCTAGGATTAAAAGTGAAAGCATTAAATGTTCCTTTTTAATGCTAAGATATGGTGGAAGATTGTAGTTTATGACTACCACTGGCAATGTTGACCATTTACTGGATTTCATGGAGAATGGATTAACCCCATCTAATGCAACTCCTAACTTTAGATTCTGTGGATTTTGTGCAAATTTAGGCCATGTAGAATCAATATGCTGAAAAGCAACACTATCATGAGGAAGTCTGATTATTCCATCAGTACTTTTATGATCATGTCCCCAAGTCAAAAGCTTTGATAATTCGGAGCTTTGAAACATATGTCTAATCTGTGGATCCAATGGAAAATGTCTCAATACCTTTCTAGGGATTTTACCTTCTTCACCCTTATATCGAGGAGATTGACATTTGGGACATGTCAAAGAATATGCATATTCACCTCTATATAAAATACAATCATTAGGACATGCATGTATACATTGATAATCTATACCAAGATTGTTGATTATCTTCTTCATTTCATCATGTGAGAACATGCATGTATACATTGATAATCTATACCAAGATTGTTGATTATCTTCTTCATTTCATCATGTGAGGTAGGAAGAATATTCTGACTTGGTAAAAACTTTTCAGATAATAACCTGTAAGTTCATAAAAAAAAGATATATTAAAAAAAGTAAATAAATAAATACACACACACACACACACACATATATATATATATATATATATATATATATATATATATATATATATATATATATATATATATATATATATATATATATATATATGCATATAATTTTATATATGTGTATGCTTATGTGTATGTGTATGTGGATATGAATATGCATGTGCATGTGTATACATATGTGTATATGTATATGTATATATGTATGTATATGTGTTTTATAGGTGTATATGTATGTATATATACATATGCATATATGTATTCATATATGTATATGTATGCATATATGTATATGTATGCATATATGTATATGTATGCATATATGTATATGTATGTGTGTATACATGTGTATGTATATATGTGTGTATGTGTATGTATGAATATGTATATATGTATGTATATGTACGTATGCATGTGTAACTGTGTATATTTGATTTCGTTTTTAATTGTCATTTGTATATTGTGGTTTGCAGATTTTCATATCTAGACCATTGAATCGTCTGGCAGTTTTCCATTTTATAGTCAATCTATTACCTTTCTTGCTAAGCTATTTACAGATATTAAATAGCGGTTACCAAGTAAAATGGGAGGATCAAACTTTTCGTGAATATTTTGAAAGATGCATTAATAGTTTTAAAAGATGGGCGGACAAAAAGTGTCCATTCAATTCAAGTTCTTGTTCTTACCTTATCTAAAGTAAGAATAAAAACCTACATTGAATGGACACTTTTTATTCGCCCATCCTTTAAAATGATTTTTCCATCCTTCAAAATCTTCAATATAAATTTGCTCCTTCCATTTTACATGTGGCTTAATACCTTTCTTGGTAACTGCTATTTAATATTTGTATAATTAGCAACACAGGTATTAGGTCAACTAAAATAGGAGAAACATATGTGTCAAGAAGATTCTAAAGGTTGGGTGGACAATTCTAAAGGCTAGATGGACAAAACATCTTCATTCGATATAGGTATGTATAATTTGACCTTACTCTCATAACATGTGTATGTGTGTATGTTTATATGTGTGTGTATGTTTATATGTGTGTATGCATTCATGTATTATGTGTATATTTATATATGCATGTATTTATATATATATATATATATATATATATATATATATATATATATATATATATATATATATATATATATATTTATGCATATATATATAAATAGATAGAAAATTAAAAATTATACCTTAATAGTGTCGAAACAGGTATATTACTCCATCCAAAACGATTTTGAAGATTGAGAATAAGTAAGCTCACACTTAGTTGTGTCAAACGACTTCCTTCATATACATGCTTTAGATATTCCTCTCGAAGATATTTCTCTTTTTTAGAAATATCAATGCTCTCACTGTCATTTTGATACCAATCCTCAATAAAATATGCCATGCCATCATCTTCATCATTGTCACACAAATCTTGTACTTTATCATCTTTTGAATATAGATCTTTCAACCTTGCATATTCCACATGATTACTTTTGCGTAGCCTCCTCATAGAAGCTTCTGATAAATGAGGTCTTACTGGCAATTGTGAATGGTGTGGAGGAATATCATCAATATCATACGTTGGAATCTACACATATAAATAAAATTCATTAGTATTCCATAAATGAATAAAAAGTAAACTTTAAATATAAAACTAAGTATATAAGTTATTACATATGGATAGAAAATTTTTATTCTCTCTAGCTAAAAGGTGCTCTTGGAGGTCTACGCCATCCATAATTCACTAATAGTTCATCATCGGCATGTAATGTAGTAATAGCATTGACAACTATGTATCTTGATACATCTCTACTCATGTATGGTGATTCATGACTATTTTCACACTCCTCAAATGTGCAATTAGTCCTTGAACTATTATGTAACCCTCGACTACTATTTATTAAACCTGCTATATTTGCATGTATGTAAGGTCTTCCATCAATTCATAATCTTTCATTTTCTGCATGCAAAATCCTTCTACTAGTAAGGGATGCTGCGTTCAAGCATATTCCATAAGTACTCATGCTTGAACATAATGTGAAAGTCGATGCCAATCTCCCCATCCATATATAGGACCACAAAATGACATAAGAGTGACTTCAGAGTTCGGAGGCACATACAAATCCTGTATAATAAAGAGACCACGACCAACATTAGTAATAGTGGATGGAGCAATCATATAGCGATTACCCCAAAAGTTGAAAACCTCTCCATCTAAAGGAAGTGGTCCTCTATTCCATCCTCCATATCTTCTTCTATCATATGTTTGTACTAAAGAACGATCACGAGCTGGCAATGGATAATCTCCAGCCGTTTCAGTCTCTAAACCAGGAGGTAGAGGATTTCTAGAAACCTCTGCTTGTAATTGATGAACAACAAGTCCATGACGTGTACGAGGTATATTAATATTATGAGAAAAATTATCATCATCATCATCATCGAGCAAGTATTCCTGTATATCAACAGTAATTTGATTTTGTATATGGTTTTTGAATAAAATAATGACATTAATTTATATAAAAAATACATACCCAAGCATTATCACGTTGACCAGGTGATGGTGCACGCTCAAAAGTACTATATTCTACCTCATGTTCAATACATTCCAATCGTGGTCTTCGATACGTGCCATAACAAGAGTTACACAAACATATAATATGCTCTTGATAGTAAAATTCATCATAATTCCTATCAGAGGACACATGTGAAGTCGTTGCATGGGTAGGAGGTGGTGGAGTACCCTCTGATTGATCAGAATCTGATTATAATAAGAAACAAAAAAATATATAAGTTATGTATCCATCAAATATATTTAAAATTAAATGTTTGATATACTTACAGTATATAGTCGTTACACGATGAGGAGACGGTGGTGGAGTTCCATTTGATTGATCAGAATCTACAAATAATGGTATTTGATATTAATAATCTGATTATTTACATACACAAAAAATTCACATATACATATTTACACATACACACATATCCACATATACACATTTACACATACACACATATTCACATATACACAAATACACATTATTGTGGGATAAATGCATGTATTTTGTATGAATGAGTGTATATGCATACATGTGTGTGTACATATATATATGTGGATATGTATATGTGTGTTTATGTTATATGTATGTATATGTGTATATGTGTATATGTGTATATGTATACATATATGTATGCGTATATGTTTGCATCTATATGTGTATGTGGGTATGTGTATGTGTATGTGTATGTGTGTGTATATATGTGTATGTATTCTGAATTTTTTTTTGTTTGAGATTAAATTAACAGGAGATATTGTATGGTGGAAAAAAATAAAAGGCGACCTAACATACCACCTGAGACGTAGCAGTTTTTTCGTAGACAGCTACGTCTTTAGGAGTCATTTCCTCATCAGAAGGTACACAAATTAATAGTTTATATTTATAATTCTCATATATTTTAGTAATTTTTTACATTTAATTTATGTATTTCTTTTTTCTTAAATAAACAGGCTGCTGCAAATAAGAGAGTGGAGTCGGGCCACACATCGCACCTAGGCCAAAATGGGCCATAATGGTTTTGTATTTACATTTGTAAGTATATGTGTTATTGTGAGTATATTTTTTATTTTAGTTAAAATGCAAGCAACTAATCTTTTTTATTTGTTTCAATGAAGCGAAAGGATTATGGACGATATCCTACGAAACATGAGATCGAGTATGCTACACATTTTGGATATCCGCGTTTGAGTGAGTATATGCGAGATCATCCGAATACCTTTGTGAGTATTATTAAATTTTATATAGTTATTTTATTTTTATGAATGGTTTAATTGTTTTACTTATTTATTTTTGTATATGTAATACATGAGTATTATGGAGAGGCAGATATGGATGAGGTGGAGAAATAGACATAGGAGGGACGATCTCGATCGTCACAGGATGATCATGATGATGAGAATGAGGATGATCAAGATGATCATGATGCTGCTGCTAATGATGATGATGATCATGATGATGATGATTAGGATTCTAGTTGATTATGACATTGGATTATATGTATTTACATTGATATATATATATATATATATATATATATATATATATATATATATATATATATATATATATATATATATATATATATATATATATATATATATATAATCTATATATTTTTCATTTCAATTATGTTTTGAATTGTGTGTATGGTATTAAGTAATGAAGAGTTTTGTTCTCTAGATTGTTATTATTGTTTATATTAAGCATGTGTTTTAATACTTTAATTATATAATTCATTCATATGTGTGTATGTAAGTGTATATGTATGTGTGTGTATATGTATATATGTGCATGTGTATGTGTGTGTATATGTATGTATGTGCATGTGTGTGTATATGTATGTATGTGCATGTGTAAGTGTATATGTGTGTATGAGTATGTGCATGTGTATGTGTGTATATGTATGTGCATGTATATGTGTAACTCTATGTGTATGTGTGTATGTGCATGTATATGTGTATATGTATGTATGTGCATGTGTGTGTGCATGTGTATATGTGTGTGTATGTATGTGCATATATATGTGTATATATGTGTATAATGTATATATATGCATGTGTATATGTATGAAACATGCATGTGTATGTGGATGCAAATCCATTTGCATCCATGTGCATGCATGTGGATGTGCATATACATGTATTTACGTATATGTCAATGTGTGTATGTGTATATATATATATATATATATATATATATATATATATATATATATATGCAATAATGCATGCATGTAAGTCTTTTTATGTGGTTGTAGAAATGTTTGTGCATATGCATGTGTATGTGTGTGTATGTCTAAGTGTATGTGCACATGTATTTGTGTGTATATATGTGTGTGTATGTGCATGTGTATATGTGTGAAAATACATCTTCATCATGTATAAGTATATAAGTGCATATCAATAAGTGTGAGTATGCTATCTAATGAAAATAACACAATTCAAATGATATACAAAGAATAGAAATTGTACTTACAATAGTTAGCCATACTTTTTGCTAGGTTAGCTTTTTGAATAACCTACAATAAAGAGAGAAAGGAGAGAGAGAGAGAGAGAGAGAGAGAGAGAGATGTAGAAAGAGAGAAGCAGAGACAGAGAGAGACAATAAGAGAGAGCTTAGGCAAAACAACACTTCTGCATATACTTGTTTCAACTCATAAGCACAGCGCAATTGCGAACGTTGAAGAGCTCTTCGATCAGATGCATGAAAATGCCGATCGAAGAGCCTCCAACGTTTTAATTTTTTTTCATCAACAGACCGTCATGTAAGCGATGGTAATGCGTCATAAAAACCAGTGGAATTGGCATCACATAAGAGACATTATTTAGCGTCACTTATGCAACACTTTTTAGCATCACTTATGCGACGCTTTTTGAAACCGTCGCCTTAGCGATGCTCTATGCGAGCTTCGCACACCCTGTCGCACAGTACGTCGAAAAAAACATCGTTTTATTCGTCGTTTAATCGACGGTTCACGAGTGACGCTCATTGCAATGCATTTTGCAATTTTATAACGACAAAATTGTGTCGCATTAACCGTCGCTATGCGCCCATATTCCTTGTAGTGAAAAAAATATTTATTCAAGCACTTTTAGAGAGACAAAGAGAGACCGAGTAAAGCACATAATTTTAACGACTCTCTTTTTTTATAAGATTGGGACTTGAGTTTTATTACAGTTGAGTTTTGGGAGCTTGGACATTATGAATTGGTGCAAGTCAAGCAAGAATTTAAAAATCAAAAGAATTTCTATATCTCCCCAATTAGGGGGCCATAATGAATATATTTCATGAAATCTTGAAGAGGTTCAAAATATACAAAAGGAGGATCCTTCAAGCCTTCACCCCCAATAAACCCTCACTAAAGGGCCAAGAAAGCTCCTTTAATCTAACTCCCAACATTTGTGCTCCTAATGAAAGTGACCAAGACATCCTCAAGCACTTCTCTGATGAAGTGATGACACACATCAATGTGTTTTGCATATGCATGAAACACGGCATTCTTAAAGACATATGACACTCTAGCTCTCGCATCCAAGGATAGGTACCTTATCAAGCAAAGAAAACTCACTGCATCAGCATGCTAACCATATGGCTTCCTTGGATGCCTCTATGGCTGAAATATTTCAGCCTTTGTAGTAGCTATTACAACTATCCCTTTAAGTCTAGAACACCATGAGACATCACCACTTGCAAGTATACACACACACACACACACACACACACACACATATATATATATATATATATATATATATATATATATATATATATATATATATATATATATATATATATATATATATATATATATATATATATATATATATATATATATATATATATATATATATATATATATATATATATATATATATATATATATATATATATATATATATATATACACCATCATAGTTCAAATCCATCTCCAGCATGTCTAAATCACAAAATCATATCAATTTCAATGGACTCTTTCCATAACATAATCATTTTATTTTGGTCATTTCACTCAAATTATCCACGTATCAATTCACAGTTCTCATTGCATGGGCAATCCCTTGCCTAGTAACAACCATAGCATAAGTGAAGCTTAAAACTGATTCATATGGAATGCCTTTCACATAGTTAGCTGCTTCATCACTTTTTGGAAAATCGTCCTTGGAAAACTTAACATGTGGCTGTAGGGGTACTCCAAACGATTTTCAATCAGCCATGTTTAATCCTCTAGCACTTTTTTAGTGTAATTCTCCTAAGATAAATACAAGGTGTGATGTTGTCTATGCCCTTTTATCCTCATTCCCAAAATATGTCCAGCTTCTCGAGGATCTTTCATTTAAAAATCAGTGTTCAGCTGTTGTTGTAGAGCATTTGAAGTGCTCTAACCTCTTTTGCTTCCCAACCAGTAACATATCATGTAGATATAGCATACGAATGACCAGCCTGCCATCAACATGAAAGTAAAGGAAGCATCCTATACATATGCATCCTTGGTTGCCTTACTCACACATAAAATATCCTCTATATTTGATGTCCCTTCTATGACAACAATGAAGGCTGCATTGGCTACCTTTCCTTCTTTCTTTCATGTTCAGCTTTGGAGTATCTATGATTGGGTTTCTTGTGACCTTTTCTTGCACACTGATAGCAAGTTACATCACCTTTACCTTTGCTCCTTCTATGATCTATCTCTTTATGCATATGTTGCCTTGTTTGATCTACGTGTGGCCACATTTCCAGACCCACTTGCCTTTCTTCTAATATCTTCATTGAGAATTCAGCGTCTGACCATATCATATGTCAAATTTGGAACACTAGACAAGGAGAAGTCTCCCATGAGCAGAGCAACCTCACAATAAAAATTATTACCTTCAATTTATGGGCAAATACAAGCAAACCAAAATCTTGCAATCGTGAATGTGTAACTATGAACAATGGACGATGCTTATCTACACTCTTTGAAGCACTCTTTGATTCATCAAGCTGCATGGTAAGCAATTCCTGCATCAAATGTGTATAAGGCTGGCATTGATGCAGTGCCACTCAGGAATATAGATACGAAAGGAATAAAGAGTTGCAATAAGAAGCAATAATGCCATTCGAGGAGCTTATACTTGAAGCTCGTTAGAATTGAGTGAAATTAATAATATAGTTTGTTTCTTGAAGGGAACTGAGACAATGTGTCAATCTGAGCATTACTAAAAGAGAGGAATTGTACCACTGTATACATGTAGTGTTAACATAAGTATTAAATAATTCCCGATGTGAAATAATGTCATGGGACAAGAGAAGATACCACCAACTCAGAAAAACTTGCATCAAAATCACTATACAAAGGATCCTGGGCTAAGCAACTGAACCAACAACCTCAAGAAAATTAAACAAGGATCTTGACATTTTAGCAAGGATCCTGGGCTAAGCAAATGAACCAACAACCTCAAGAAGGATCTTGACATTTTAGCAAACTGCAAAATTCATGTGGGCCCTTCCTGACAGCATTAAGGAGCACAAGCATCACCAGTTTCTTTAGGCTTTCAGATGACAAATAGCTTATGAGAAATAATTACAAACCTGGGGTTCAAGTGCGAGCACAATCAGGCCCCATTTTCAATGGCTTCTGTGAAAGGGGCAGATGTTTGGCATATATCGAATGCACCATGTGTAGATACTTCTCCACATTTTCTGTTGTCCAATCATCAGTTTTTATAGGAGGCAGAAAGGTAACACTAAGTGGGGCCTGCCGCACACGAAGGCTATTCTTTTGCCAGCCAAGATGAGTACCAGTCAGCACCATTGGCACAATTGGATACTTTGTTTGTATGGCTAAATGCACGAAGCCCTATTATGTAGCAATCATAAAATGGTCAATCGTGGCTCCTTACAAACCATCAATAGTCACAACACAGTCTGAGATCATTCACCTTCTTGAACGGAAGAAGTCTGCCTGTCGCTGACCTTGTTCCTTCTGGGAAAACAATCAATGATAAATTTTGTTCAATGACAGATTTTGCTACCTGTATAGCAAACAGATGATTATGTTTACTTCCAAAGATGATCCATAGTGACAGGGATAATGTAAAAGGGCTGAAAGAACAGGTCTCCACCTTCTGGAATGATTGAACAGAAGAACTGGAGTTCGCTCGATCTATTCGGATATGATTTGCGAGCAGATAAAGTTGCCCAAAAAGGGGGTACCAAATGACCTGCACGTTTTACCATATTAACTTGCAAAGTCGAAGCATCATGTTTACGACTTTGAAAGAATGGGACTCACAAACAGTATTCTGTGCTCCAATACCTCTTTCTTGGCTATCCCAACAGTCCCAATCGGTATCAGCCACATTACCAAAATTATGTCAAGTAGAGATGCATGATTACAAATATAGATCGCCTTCAAGTTTGCATTTTGAGCACCACTTATTCTTAGAGGGTTTCCAAGGATCCACATCTGCATTGAGCACTCAAATTAACATTGCTAACAAACATCAGCTAAGAGCAGGTGACCGGCTGCAAAACAACTAAACAATTGCATACATATAAGCTACGAGGCACAAAAAAACCCTATATTTTATCCATTTTCTCCATCGATTTGAACAGGTAAGCTATTGAGGATCACAAAATCAAAGTAAGTGCTCACATGCAGAGAAGTATAGCGTTCATATAGATAAACAGAAATAGCACGCAAATTCTTTTTGCTTGTTTTCCCACCTTCAAAATATCCTGGTATATTGCCATACAGTTCACGTCCAATAGCCATGAGCAGCTGCGTAGCTTGCATGAACATGTGATCACATGAATATGTGCACAAGAAGCCACTTAGGTATTCTGGAAATAACTTTATAATATCTTTAACAGACGATCCAAACCACGCTATACTTGAGGAACTAACCACGTTCTATGCCTAACCAGACACAGATTAACGTCTCTCTCTCTCTCTCATATTCATATTCTCATATTTTCCAAACCCACTTACGATGACAATAGCACTGATTCAACGGTATATGCATAGACATAGAAACACGTAGACTGCTCAACGATCCCATAACATTGCACGCACCAGCAATCGACCCGTAATGTGCCCATAGACGTTGCTCTGCTTGATGCGCGCGGAAGGGAAGGGCAATAAGGTAAACAGGATGAAGGTCCAGATAATAGTTGTGACAAGCATCACGAAGAAGCAAGTCATAAATCTTATAGCAGACAATAGAACTGTTCGTAAACTATCATCATCTTGATAAGTCTCAGCAGGATCATCATCACTAGGCAATACGGCTTGTTTCGATTCTGAACCGCTCTGGTTTGCTGATTGTGACTGCTCCGAAATGGCCCTCCTGAATGGCCACTGCTTGTTATGAGTAACTTGTTCCTCGTGTCCATTGTATAAGGTGGAGCCTTTTTGTAAGTAGCGAAGAATGCCAGTTTCCAGGTGATGAAAGACGCTCTGACGATGGCGGATGACAGATCGTGGCCAAAGCATGATCATCCAAGGGAGGAAAGGTGAGTAGAAGAGGCAAGAGGTGGACACAGCAGAGCGAGGAGAGCGACATGAGGGAGTGGTCAATTATAACTAGTTGGGAAGACAATGAAGAAGGTGAAGAAGAGAGCGAAGATGCAGCGGATGTCGACGAAATACCGATCTTCTTGGCGAGAAGTACTGCTGTCTGCTGGTTGCCTTTGGGCACTGAAGTTCCTTTGAATATGACCAGTTACTATGCAAAGCAGAATTCTGGGAAAATCGCCCACGTCCTACGCTCGAGGAAGAGTACAGAGCATGCAAAACAAGGAATGGTGATGCCATTGGAATTGAACAGCAAGCCATGAGAACGTGTCACGGATTATGTTTAGATTTTAGGATAAGGTCCACTGTTTTTCTTATTCATCTTGCATTTCAAATGCAAATAGAACAGGGCAATTACTATTTTTAAAAAAAAAATGCATATAAAATAGTATCATAATTTTAAGATAATAATAATATTATTTCTACTTAGAGGTCTTGAGAGTATAGTCCAAATGTGGTAGTAGAAACCTTTAAGAGATGCCATGAAACCCTATGTTCTTGACCCACACCCACATTGGTATCATCAAACTTCATTTTCTTTTTCACTATTACACATATCGACGAACAAAAAGGATGAAAATTAGCTACATTAGTGTATTATCTTACTTGACATCTTAAAGGCAACGGCATTGTGATAAAGGTGTACTTAGTTGTATCACATTATTGTTTTTATCTATTCTTTTCTTTTTTAAATAGCTTTTACCTGTTTTATAATGTATTATCTTTATAATAAAACAAAAATTTATATGGAAAATTCCTATAAAAAAAGAAATATTTACAATTTATAATCGAAACCTTTGAATCAAAACCCTTTCAATAAAACTCTATCAATTGAAATCTTTAATCTTTTGATCTCAAATCTTTCAATTGAAAAAGAGAGAATCATTTCTTATTCCAAAGAAATAAAAGATCGTGAATTTTATCGAATATGTTATTATTTGATCAAATACATGCAACCTAATCTCCTATCCTTCAACTCATATTGTCATCTCCCCTTTCCATTGCACTATCCATTTTGTTTTTCCTTTGTTGACTTTCCTTTTGTCTTGTTGTGGGTGCGATTGCTTAGATTTCACTTCTCATCAATGTTTTCCTTGTATTGTAACTAATGGTCAAAAGTCAGGCTTTACCACATAGCTTCTAGCTTGAGGTTGTTATGTGTGCAACATATGTACTTAATAGGTGTCCCAACAAAGCAGTGCAATCAATCACTTCATATGAGGCTTGGCATGGTTGCAAGCCACTTGTTGCTCATCTATGTGTCTTTGTTTGTCTGGCATATGCATTAGTGCCTGCACAACAATGCACGAAATTGGATGAAAAGCGAAAGCTATCATCTGTATCATCCACATACTAAACACATGTTGGTTAGACATAAACACATGTTGGTTAGACATGATGTTGTTTTTGTGGAAGATGCAATTGAGCCATTACTTTCATGTACTAAGGAGACATTAGTTAGCTACAATGATGTGTATGCCACTTTGCTACCTCTTTTTACAAGTGAATAGTCAAGTGCTAGTCCAAATGAGGCAATTTCTCAACCCTTACAGGTTCCACAGGATGATGTAGATCATTCCATTTTTTATGTAGATTTAGAGAGGGCAATCACGCAAACTTTGCAAGATAGAAAATTAGATGCACCTCTATCATATTGTACTCGTTTAGGATCTCACAGTGCTTCTTTTACATCAGATTGTTGTGCAATGGCTTCCTTTAGACTTTGTGATGAGACTGAGCTTGATGAAGGACAAAATTGGATGGCTACTATGCAATCAGAATCTGATGCTTTTACGAAGAATGGTACTTGTTCTTTATGTGATTTGCCTCCAAGCAAAAAGAACATCGACACTAAATGGGTATACAAGCTGAAGCATAGACCTAATGGAGTAGTTGATAGGTATAAGCCTAGGCTTGTTGCAAAAGGTTATGCTCAAGAGAGAGGCATTGACTTTGATGGGACCTTTGGGCATCCACATGTCGAATGAACACCATTTGTAGCATTTGTGCACATCATGATTGGAATGCATCAGTTGGACATTAAATGAAAACAAAATGTGCAAGTTGAAAAAGGCATTATATGGTTTGAAGCAAGCACCATGTGCTTGATATGAAAAGATACATGCCTCCTTGATTGCAAATGAGATCACCTTATATATTAAGCATGGAGATGATGTACTTCTTATCATTGTTGTGTCAATTGAGTTATTTTGGTCAGCGCAATTCTTGGTGTCTTGCCCTCACTGAGGAATGCTTTCTATGCTAAGTTGGAACCTATATCTACTGCTCAATGGCTTATCCATTGTATTCATATGTGATTTTGTTCATATAATTGGGGGCTCAACTATGGTGTGATATATGGAACAAAGTTCATGCCTCTTTACAGATAAATTTGATGTCGGGATTGCTCAGGATTGATGGGCTTCTATTCCCTTGGATGCTATAAAGCCTAGAATGATTCCTGGCTGGTATGGTATGACTATCCAGCTGGGGTCATGTCCACTGCTCTTGCAATCACTTTGCACCTATGATCGACATTGTAGTTATTTGGATCTTGTTGCATGGATAAATAAATTCACTGGATTCGAAATGCTCTAGCAGCTGGTCCCTTGCTTTCTCTATCATATTCTCAATTATTATGTATGCCCCATGATGTCAACTCCACACCTCCACATGGGGAAAGCAGGCTCATGAAAGTCATGCCAATTTTGGTGACTGCCATTAGGGGATTATGTCTTAAGTCAAAAATATTACAATAGTCCACGTTTTGTGCATGTCTAGTTTTCAATAAAGATTTATTTTTTAGGTCTTCCAACAACCTTGTCCAATGCAATACATGTCTCTTCAGTAGCATGATGGCTAGGCTGACTGCCTCTTAGGAGGATTGTGTCACCTAGCACCTAACGACTCCACCATGTGGAAGGCCTTGCAAGAATTAAAACTTGGATAGGTTGTGGAAATCTTCTCCAACTATTGTTCTCTTTGAGTTGGTGGGCTGACTGATCCTAGGAGGATCGTGTCGCCCACCATTTGGAGACTCCTGGGAGAAGTGTATTGCTCTGATTTTCTATGATCACATATGTTGACTGAAGGTTTTTTCAGGAACTATTCCATGGGATGGCTGCATATTCGGCAACAAAGGCTTCTCTTCTAGATTGTTGAGCTCACTGCCCCTTAGGGGGATTGTCTCACTCAGCATTGAAGGCCTCTACAGTACCCTGAAGACTTGAAGATTTGAAGACTCAACACAGTTCAGCTATGTATGATCCCCTTCTCTTAACTTTGTCAAGGACGACAAAGTCTAGGGGGAGGAGAGTGTTGGGCTATAGGATGTGAACACACTTTCTCTTAGAGCATAGGAACCCTTTTTTGTGCATTAAAATACCCTTTCACGTATATTCGAGGGCTTGCACATGAGAACACCCTCTTAAGCCCTTTTTGATAATTCTCCAAAGACTATGGTAGAGAATCTTTGTAAATAAACCACTTTTTGCACACATTTAGAAGATCCCACATTGAAGAAATCCCCACGCTTTTAGTTCTTGGGATTTGGTAGTTAGAGAAAGAATATTTTTGGAATGCGACGAGAGTACGTCCTATAGACCTTTTGCTCTATTTCATTAAGCAGATTGGCTTCACGTATCATCAGTTGCTTCCATTGTTCAGCTTTTACACCATCGTGTGGTAGCTGTCTATGGTCTGCAAAGAAACTCAATTCATATGCCACAAGTCTGGCATTCAGATTCGTTGACATCTTCAATGTTGATGTATGAAACACCACAAGAAATGAATTAATGTGACACTAGAACACCTCTATGGTCACCATTAACTCATTGCCACTCCAAACTTTGAGAAATGATAGGCTAAAGTGAAAACTTTGCTTCTACAGAAATTCCTAGTCACCGAAATGACATACCTTCAGTATTTTGCTAATTTCCCCTAGCTCAAGTATTATTTCTCCATGAAACTTTATAGGCTGAAACTAGAAGAGTAGAGCTTTCCAACAAGCTATCATATCCATCAAACGGATCTCTAGAACTCAAGTTATGGCTCTCACAAGATGACCCTGTATGACCTTCCAAAACTGGAAACTTTGCCTGTTTTAGTATTCCTGGTGTCCAAAAATAAAAAATTCGATGCCTGGCATCGAATTTCAGTCCAAGTCGATGCCGGGCATCAACTTTGGGCTTTTTTTGGCTATTTTTCTGCACCAAAAACACTCTATTTTACACACACATGAAGAAGATGACTTATATGCTAGAAGTCGATGCCAGGCATCGACTTTATGCTCAAACTCGATGCCAAGCATCGAGTTGCTTCACAAACTTCATCTTTTCAAGAAGATTTAGCAGTAGATAAAAATCAAATATGAAGATAAGGACTTATCAAGTGAGATTCGTTGCCAGGCATCAAGTTGTCGCATAAAACTCAACCTTTCAACATACATTCGATGCCACGCATCGACTTGCTTGGAAAACTTCAACCTTTCAAGTCATTACACAAAAGACAAATACTGGAGATGGAGGAAGAAGACTTATACACAGAACTTTAACTAGTTCTTGTCATAACTATGAAAACTCAGAAGCTTACAAGTGCTTTCTCACTCAGAGAAGCCCGACTATACTCAGTCATACAAAAATGAGTTCTTCTCTCTTTCTCATTGTCTTCCTTCTTCTTCTCTCCGCGTCAGTTAATACTAACTAACTTATATAGATTTTCTCATTCCCGTGACTTTTTAAAAAACTTCTAGAACTAAAGTGAACTAACTTTACAAATATGATACATTTGTGAATTTGTCCCTTCACATAGGCATGGGGTTTTCTTCCTAAGATTTGACCTTCAAATATATGTCCAATTAGTGATTGTTTCTCCAACAGCTCCCCCTCAATCACTAATTGACATTCCTTGTTTCTTCATATCATCTTCTTTTCTTTTACTCCTGCCATGCTTTTGAATCTGCTGGTCTTCACACCATCCAAGCTCTTTGTCATTATGTCTGCTAACTGATCTTTAGTAGAAATGTACTCCACTTCAATCTCCTTCTCCATTACCTTTTCTCTGAGAAAATGGTACTGTATCTCTATGTGCTTTGTCCTTGCATGAAATACTGGATTTGCTGCAAGATAAAGTGAACTCATATTATCTCCATGTATTGTAGGTGTACCTTGATCAATGCCTAAGCTCTTGAACAATGTCTGCATCCATATGACTTCCTTAGCTGCTTCCACAAGTCCTTTGTACTCTGTTTCAGTTGATGATAATGCTATTGTATGTTGTTTCTTTGAACACCAACTTACAAGCTTATCACCAATGTATATCATGTAACCATGAGTTGATCTCCTGTCATCTTGATTACCTGCCCAGTCTGAGTCACTGTAGGCTCTCAACTTCAAATCTGATGTAAAAGGATAATATAATCCTTCCTTTATAGTTCCTTTGATATATCTGAGAACTCTTTGACCTGCAATCCAATGTGGGTCCTTTGGACAATGCATGAACTGTGACAAAACTCCCACTGCATAACTAAGATCAGGTCTTGTTAGTGTAGCATAAATCAAACTACCCACAAGAGATTGATACTTCCTCATATCTTTGTAATCTGCACCATCATATTTACTGAGCTTGTGATTAACTTCAAGTGGAGTTGAAGCTTCTCTGCAATTTTCCATATCAAACTTCTTCAACAAGTTTAGAAGATACCTTTCTTGTGACACATATATGCCATGATCTGTATAAGTGACTTCCATTCCAAGAAAGTATGACAACTTTCCTAGGTCACTGATCTTGAACTCTTTTTCAAGTAATCTCTTTACCTCCTTGATTCCTTCATCTGAAGTACCTGTGATTATAATGTCATCTACATAAATACAAATGTAGATTGTACCTTCCTCTGTTCTTCTGATAAGTAGACTTGAATCTGCTTTTGAACTTTGATATCCAAGATCATTGAGATACTTCACCAGTCTATAGTTCCAAGCTCTTGGAGCTTGCTTCAATCCATACAATGCTCTTCTCAACCTGCAAACAAAATTTGGATACCTGGAATCTATAAATCCTTGAGGTTGTTCCATGTATACCTCATCTGATATGTATCCATTCAAGAATGCATTTTTTATATCTAATTGACTTAGGGTCCATCCTTTTGAAGCTGCAATAGCAATGATTGTCCTTATAGTTGACATCTTAGCTACGGGACTGAATGTCTCATCATAATCTATGCCATAGGTCTGGGCATAGCCTTTCACTACCAATCTAGCTTTGTATCTGGCTATACTTCCATCTGCAAGCTTCTTCACTTTATAAACCCATTTATTTCCAATTACTTTCTTACCATTTGGTTTAGGAACAAGTTCCCATGTCTTGTTCTCCTCCAGTGCATTGAACTCTTCCTTCATTGCTTCTTCCCATTGCTTCTTACCTTTTGCTTCATCATAGTTCTGAGGTTCTTCATCATCTTTGACCATATATGCATAGTTCTTCTGAGTTATGTAAGAAGTATCATAAGAATACCTTTCTGGTTGTCTTCTAGTCCTGCTTGACCTTCTTGGTTCACATTCTTCATATGTGTCTGGATACAGCTCTTCATCAAATATAGGAGCTTCTTCATTTCTTCTTGTTAATCCACTTGTGGATGTACTTGCTTGCATATAGTCTTCATCTCTATTTACCTGCACAATTGATTTTCCTTTCTCACATCTTCTTACCTCTTCTTCAAATTCTTCAGCTGTATGACTTTGATCTGCATACCAACTTTTCTGTTCATCAAATGTAACATCTCTAGAAACAATAAATTGTTTGGTTAGAGGATTCCACAATCTATAACCCATCTGCTTTTCATCATAACCAATGAACACATATTTTTCTGCCTTTGGTTCAAGTTTATGCCTAAGCTGTGATGGCACATAAGCATATGCAATTGATCCAAACACTCTACAATGATCTAGTGTTGGTTTCTTACCCCACCAAGCTTCATATGGAGTCATTCCATTCAGAGCTGCACATGGTAATCTATTCACAAGATATGTGGCTGTATTTACAGCCTCAGCCCAAAGATAATTTGGACAATTCTTCTCCTTCAGCATAGCTCTAGCAAACTCAACCAAAGTCCTGTTCCTTCTTTCTGCTACACCATTTTGTTGTGGTGTATACCTGCAGGTTATTTCTCTCTTAATACCTGCATTCCAAAGATAATCATTGAACTCTTGGGAGAAGTATTCTCCCCCTCCATCAGACCTCATTCTTTTAAGCTTTTGACCTGTGACTCTCTCTGCATATGCATGAAAATGCTTGAAAGCTCCAAACACTTCTGATCTTTCCTTCAAAACATATAATGTTATCCATCTTGTAGCATCATCAATAAAAAGAACATAATACCTTGAGCCACTGATAGATCTTTCTTTTGTTGATCCCCATACATCTGTATGAATGAGCTCAAGTACTCCATCATGTTTGAATCCTTTCTTCTGAAATGGTAACCTGTGTGCTTTTCCCATTTGACATGCTTCACATTTATAAACCATATGTTGACTTTGCACATTTGGTAATCCTAGTATAGACTGATTAGCAACCATAGCTTTAATTCCTCTTTCATTGAAATGACCTAATCTCTTATGCCAGAGATCAAGTTCTGTAATCACTGCTTCACCATGTGTGAGCAAAGCTTGACCAATGTTCCCTTGCACTCTTAAGGTAAAGAGTCTACCTTCTTTCTTACCAGAGACAATCTGATTATATCCATTCTTTGGATCTTCAACAAATACTCCTTCATTTGTAAACCTGACTTGAAAACCTTTTTCAACTATCTGTCCCACACTAATCAAGTTTTTAGGTATTGTAGGAACATACAAAACATTGGTTAGCAAATCTGCTCCACTCTTGCATTTTACTTTTCCAATTGAATGTACACTATGTCTTGTATTATCACCAGTTTGAACTGTATGACTAGAAATGCCTTTTTCCAATTCTGACATCAATTCTATGTTTCCTGACAAATGATTAGAACATCCAGAGTCAATGTAAAATACCTTTAGATCTTCTTTGTCTGATGTACTGATTGAGTTCATCATCAATGATGTATGACTTTCATTCTGTGTGTCATTTGCATAGTTGTAGTAGGTGGTGTTGTAGGATTGATTCTGTCCCCAACTTCTTCCTCCACCTCTACCATAGCCTCCTCTTTGATTTTGTCTACCTCTTTGAAAATTACTTTGATATCTTCCACCTCGACCTCTGCTATTGTTGTTTTGATTCCGGTTTGATCCTTGTTGGTTGTGCCAACAG
The DNA here is from genome assembly GCA_020310875.1 of Ceratopteris richardii. Classification (NCBI taxonomy): domain Eukaryota; kingdom Viridiplantae; phylum Streptophyta; class Polypodiopsida; order Polypodiales; family Pteridaceae; genus Ceratopteris; species Ceratopteris richardii. The sequence continues at coordinate 86,481,726 of CM035415.1, forward strand.
TCATGAGCCAAATGATTACTCAATCCACAGATCCAGCAAGCCTTCTTGTTGTTATTTTGATTACCTCTTCCTCTTCCAAAACCTCTTGCTCTTCCTCTACCAGTGCCTTTACCTCTTGCATAATAAACCTGAGAACTAGACTCCTCTTCATCCTTTGCTTTACCTTTATCTCCTTTCTTCTTATTCTTCATGTACATTGCAAAACTTTGTCCTTTATCTCCATCTCCCTTCAAGTCTTGCTCATATGTGAGCATCAAACCAAGTAATTGATTCAAATCTGGAACATAATGATTTAATGAAAGTTCTGTTGATAAGACAAAAGGTTTCCACCTTTCATCCCCTCTCAAACCTGCAAGTAGCTGAGCAATCAATCTGTGATCTTCAACATCTTCATCTATGGATCCAAGACTATCTGCAAGATCCTTCATCTTAGTGACATAATCACTAATGGTTTGACTTGGCTTCTTCTTGAATGTTGTAAACTCTGAACATAGACTTGCTTTCCTTGCTTTAGTAGTGCTTTGGAAATGATACTCCAATGCATTCCATATATCTTCAGATGATTCCAATCCTCTGATGTGTGGTAGCAAATGATCAGAGATTGTATTGTAGATGTAGGCTTTTGCACTTGCATCCTTCTTTTGCCAATGCTTTAAAGCATCTAGTTCTTCTTTCTTTGGTCGGCTTTCATCTTCAAATACTGGATTCTCTTCTTCACCTGTTACATATACCATGAGATCCTTACTCATAAGTAAGGCTTCCATTCTCATTACCCATGCGGGGTAATTATCTCTGTCCAGTTTGTCAATGGAGATATGATCTGCCATACTCCTTCCCTTCTGATGCAACCTGTGAGCTTAAAGGATAAAAGATAATACCTTTTGAAGTTCTTTGTCTATGAGGATACTTTTGAAGTAACCTTTTTGATGCCTTGTGTCTTCAAATGCTTCACCTTTCAAACTTTAATGGAAAACTTTACAAAACTTCTCGTACCTTGGTCGTCTTCTGATCTCGAGAATCTTTCTGCTCTGATACCACTTGTTGATGTATGAAACACCACAAGAAATGAATTAATGTGACACTAGAACACCTCTATGGTCACCGTTAACTCATTGCCACTCCAAACTTTGAGAAATGATAGGCTAAAGTGAAAACTTTGCTTCTACAGAAATTCCTAGTCACCGAAATGACATACCTTCAGTATTTTGCTAATTTCCCCTAGCTCAAGTATTATTTCTCCATGAAACTTTATAGGTTGAAACTAGAAGAGTAGAGCTTTCCAACAAGCTATCATATCCATCAAACGGATCTCTAGAACTCAAGTTATGGCTCTCACAAGATGACCCTGTATGACCTTCCAAAACTGGAAACTTTGCCTGTTTTAGTATTCCTGGTGTCCAAAAATAAAAAATTCGATGCCTGGCATCGAATTTCAGTCCAAGTCGATGCCGGGCATCGACTTTGGGCTTTTTTTGGCTATTTTTCTGCACCAGAAACACTCTATTTTACACACACATGAAGAAGATGACTTATATGCTAGAAGTCGATGCCAGGCATCGACTTTATGCTCAAACTCGATGCCAAGCATCGAGTTGCTTCACAAACTTCATCTTTTCAAGAAGATTTAGCAGTAGATAAAAATCAAATATGAAGATAAGGACTTATCAAGTGAGATTTGATGCCAGACATCGAGTTGTCGCATAAAACTCAACCTTTCAACATACATTCGATGCCACGCATCGACTTGCTTGGAAAACTTCAACCTTTCAAGTCATTACACAGAAGACAAATACTGGAGATGGAGGAAGAAGACTTATACACAGAACTTTAACTAGTTCTTGTCATAACTATAAAAACTCAGAAGCTTACAAGTGCTTTCTCACTCAGAGAAGCCCGACTATACTCAGTCATACAAAAATGAGTTCTTCTCTCTTTCTCATTGTCTTCCTTCTTCTTCTCTCCGCGTCAGTTAATACTAACTAACTTATATAGATTTTCTCATTCCCGTGACTTTTTAAAAAACTTCTAGAACTAAAGTGAACTAACTTTACAAATATGATACATTTGTGAATTTGTCCCTTCACATAGGCATGGGGTTTTCTTCCTAAGATTTGACCTTCAAATATATGTCCAATTAGTGATTGTTTCTCCAACATTCAAGAAGATCTCAGAGTCAATTTCAAAAAATCCGGTAAAAAAGGCTTCCTCAAAAGTTTTCATGTATTGACTCGGCAAGAACATCAGTCTAGAATAATAGGCCATAATTATAGGATGACTAGGCATAACTGCTAAATCAAAAATAAGGATATCCATGCCTTGGTTAATACCAATGAAATTCAAAAACGTATATTCTACATGTTTGAAAACTTTTAGTACTGTAAGTATCATACTGAGGATTTTATTAGTCATCTTGATAGTTAGGTCAGGTACTGTTGCATACCGATGTAGCCAAAATTCAATGGATTTCACCATGTAGTCTTCGGTCGGTAAATAATTGTGAGGTGGACTTGGAAGTAGTGGATAATTCAACCATTGTTTATTGAGTGCACCTGTCTTTTGCATGTCCAAAAACTCTCGTGCTTCACGGCGATGCAGTGTTGGGAAAAAAGAAGGATTTACCTGTAGCAAGTATGATGCTGCTTGCCAGTGCACCCGCAAAGTAGGATTCTTTGCAAAAAAATTTCTTCTCCACAAAGGTTGTGCTGCTTCAAATTCTTCTTGTGTGTAATCGAAGGTGTTTTTTGTGAAATTCAACTGCTCATCAGGAAATCTTTGCATGGTTTGCTTTATTTACTATCGTGTTTGCTCTTTCAATAGCCCATAAGGAATATTGAAGGGCTTTATGATCTTATCCAAGTCTTTTCCTTTAATTTTGGCTTCCTTCATGACTTTGACCACTTCATTTTCAAAATTTTCTGTCAACCGGGACACCAATAGTTCTCGTTCCTTCTGACCTAGTTCTGCATTATATGGCATGGGATGATCATCACACGGTTTGATCGTCTGCTCTTTTACTGGTGAATGATAGATCAGGGGAGATAGAGGACGTACCTCTACCTCGTCAGTAGGATTTCTTGGTTGTGGCTCTACTAGTGTCCTGATGCTTGATTGTTGTTTTATTTGAGCTTCTAATTGCAAAATACGTTCAACCTTTTCTTTGACATCATGAAGGGTTGTGGTAGCGCATCATTGGCTGCTAAAAGCTCATTGCCGATGGATGTTGTTTGGTCAACATCTTCATTATAAACTACCAAGAGTTTGTCTTCAGCAGCTTTCCATTGTTTTCTGAGCTCATTAGTATCTTGTATATACCTTTGTTCCCATTCTTCTTTCAGGGTTTGCTCTTGTTTTAGCAGATTTTTATATTTTGCAATCAGGTCTTCCAAATCCTTCTTGTCGATTTCGATTGTCTCTCGTTTTTCTATTGGTTGGTTGTATAGCAAGGCATTCATCAATTCTTTATTCCTGTTGCGTAAATTATCAGTTTCTTCCATATATACTTTGACATGTGTCTCTAACAAATTGCTTCTAGCCTTCATTCTTTCTTTGTCCGCTTCACTTACTTCATACTGTCTTTGTAGCTCTATAAGTTGCTCTTGGAGTTTTTGATTCTTCTATGTTAGTGTAGTGCATAGGCCTCGAACTTCTTTGACTTCCGTTTCTTTGGCTGAAATAACGTGTTGAGCTTGGATTAGTTGCACAGACAACTGCTCACTCATTACTTGAAATTGGTTTTTTTCTCTCATGGCCTTGTCATAGTCTGCGTCTGTTTCCATCATTCGTTGCGGCATGTCCATTCCTGTATTTATCATTTGTTTTACTATTGGTTTCAACTAAGTAACATCTACATTTAACCATGTTGTAGGTATGCTAGGTTCTTCCCCCATTGTAACATCCTTCCCTTGTGCCACGTGTAATGTTGTGTTGTGTGGCTTCGAATATGGAGTTGTATTTTTGGCTCGATCGCTTGGGTTACTGTCTTACCTTGTGGTGTATCATCAGGGATTTCAATAACCATTCGTTCCATATTTTGTTGTGGTAGTCTTTCTTTCTCCGTGTTAGTTTGTACCTCTTCCTTTATTGTTGGTATCACCTCTCTTGGTGGTATGGGTGCTTCCTTTATGCTAATCTAGGATTTTGCATTTGATTGGATGAGGTGTATTCTATCAGATGATGCTTCCTGATTTTGTACTTGTGAGTGTTGGTTGTCGAGGGCGGTTTGCTCTTGGTGAATCTCTATCCATTCCTCATTTTTCGTTTATGTCCTGATGTCTGTGTCCAAGGTGTCATTCTCACGACTAGATTTCTCATTAGAACTTGAATCTTCCAATCCCAATTCCTTGTATCTGGAAGCTAGTGATGGACTGTATTCCTTGTCCGTCTATTGTTGCACTCGTCTTGCCTGCCTATATTGATGTCCTTGGACATTGAGGTTGACTTGGCCTCACATGTAAGTATGTGTTTCTTCTAGTGCCGCAGAGAGATCTCATTTTGTGATAGGCGGTTGCATCAATGAAATCCTTGGTAGCAAATGTGCTCGCTTTGATTGTGGTGTTTCTTGCGCTTCTTCGCCTCTAGCGTGCTTAGCCCCTCACATTGGTTTCTTGGAACTTGTTCCCACTTCTTTTGTGGACATGGCTATTTTCTTTTTCTTTAGAATGGTAGCCGACTTCACATATTTTGCCATTTCGGTGGAGGTTGGCATCAATCGTAGATGTTCTTTCATTTCAAGTGCTTCATAAATCAGCAAGGTCAATGCAGAGCTTCCATTTAGAAACTTCTTCTGACACCATTTCTTCTTAGATTCAAATAGTCGTTCTTGTATATATGGAGTGAAGTTGACTTGATTTCCAATTTGCCTCATAGCATGGGAGAGCAATTGAACCACAATCTTTTGAGGCGATGTATATTTGTTTATGCTTGGGAAACAAAAGTGTTGATGCACCAATCAAACTGATTCTTCAATGTCTGTTCGGTTGATTTCCAGAAAGGTTTTCTTTTTGGCATATCATTCATCTTTGAGATTTGTGAGATCGTCCTAACTCCATCCAAAAGCTTTGTTGATGATTTCATGTGTGAATCGAATAGTTTTCCATGCACCTATTTTGTTCACCACTTTAGCTTTCGGGATTGATGGCTTACCTGTTGCGGACTGGAGTGTATTCATAACTTGAGTGCATCTTTGAAAATCCGGTAAATACATTGGGAGTCACAGAAATGTGTCAATTCCAGCCCTTGTCCAAACTTTTGTGATGCTTGGTAGTTCCTGAATTATGGTTTGGAAGTCTTGTGACATTAACGGAAAGTAGTGATCCCTATCCATGATCTTGATGGTGGCCATAAAGATGAGATCTGACACAGGTTGGTCTTCAAGGAACCAATGACCTCTCGCCTTAGTAATCGATTCCAAGGGAAGAAGCAAGACCTCTTCCTCTTGTGTAGCCTCAGAATATGAAGATGCCATCTGCACTCAATACATACCATAATCAGTGTAAAGGAGGTTGCATGAGTTATGCTCCACTTAGCCTTCATGAATTTGGCAACTCTCTGAGTGACTCGTGTCGTCCCTTCCCCATGGGTGTGAGAAGGGTAGTACCTGGGATTTTTTCACATACGTATTGTTTTGTTTATTTTTTTCTAAAAGAAAACAAAAGTGTTGGTACCTAGCCGAAGCTTTTATTGTATCTTTAATTATTTTCCTTGGTATTATTGTACAAGTGCTCTCCTATTCCCTGAGAGGGAAATGTGCTTCACTAATAAGTGGAAGAAGAACTGTGTGCTGAATGCATGGCCTTGTAATGTGGCCCTATTATGCATGCTCGAGGTTCTTGGAACTCAAGATATGTGCAAGCTGAAGTCTCTGGTTGATGTATGTAGATTGATCAACATTTGGGCATACAAATTTGTTTTATTTTTCTGCGGTTGACTGTATCTCCATTGCTTCTGGTGCTTGGTGCAACTCTCAAGTTGTAATTCCATTGTGCTAGCCCTTCATATCCTTGAGTTGCTCTTGTTGAGTATTTCTGTTTCTTCAATTTTAAGTCGTCGCATCTTTCTTGATCCTTCGTCTTCATGTCGTATTGATCCTTCTTGTGTACTGATGTTTTCCATTTGGTGATCTCCATTGGTACAATTGATTTGGGGACCCATATTTGAGTTCTAGTAGGTTGAGCTGCAATCACTTTCTTTGGTATTCATAATTGGGCAATCTTTTGTGGACCTCGGGGTCCAGCTTGACTTTGTGTCCTTGTATTGTTGTTGTTTCCTGTGTAGATAATGGCTCTTTTGTTGATGATATGTTGTTACCTGATCTTTTCTAATTCAAGCCTATTTGGTGCCTGGGTTGGGATATATCCGGATGCAAGAAAGTTCGGGATGATTATACTGACTAGTCGCTCTTGTGCTTGGTTCCTCACCAGGGCTTTTCATGGAAACGATGCTAGTAGAGGGGTCCACTGGACAAGGAGGGTGCATAAGATTAAGAATTGGTGTACTCTCACATGAAGTACTTGGAAGTGGGGGTTCCATAGTAGAGGTGAATGTACAAGAATCGTCATGCATGGGTAATTGATCTCTCGGGGCTATACACTTGGCTTTGACAGGTCGTTGTTCTAACACACTGAATACTTCATGGTGCCCCCTCTTGGTTGATATGTAGCCCAAGGCTAATTGGATAGTTACTTCGTATTAATATATCCAATCTTGGCCTAACACAAGTTCTTCCAATAAATCTTGATCATGACACAGGAAGAGTTTTTGTTGCATTGTGTTATTTCCTAGGTGCAATGACAATGTAATCTCGCCCATACATTTAGTAACCTTTCCCCCTATTCCAATCAGATGTGCTTTGGTTGGATGTAATTTTTCTTTGAGCTTATGAGTCAAAGAAGATTTGATGCAGCTGACAACTGCTCTTGTGTCATTGACAACATCCACCAAATGGTACTCTTCTGTTTCGACTCCCAAGTTCAAATATGGTTGCTTCGTTTGATGTCCTAGGTTTTTAGAGGCTCTATAATTAGCCATTGGAATGAGTTCCTCTCCTAGCCAATATCTTTCATCCCTCTCTCTCATCCATTCCTTTCATTTTCTTATTCGTTCTAGGGCTTCCTGTCTTGCTTCTTCTCGTATTTTTTTGTCCTCTTCTTGTCTATTTTTTGCTGTGAGAAGTCGTGATAGTATTTCCTCTGTCAATGGCTCTAAATACTTTTTTACTCGACAACCACGTATATAGTTTGGCAATACTTCTCCATCTAGGGTTGCTAAACTGATGGCTCCAGTGGTTGATATACGATTGATCACCAAGGGACCATATCCTCTTTTTTATAGTTTCTCTGCATGTTGCATCAGGGTATATACCAGGACCAAATCTCCTTCCTTCAAATTTTTATCCTTAATATGAGCATCAAAATATGCCTTTTGTCACCTTTTTGCAGCGTAAATACCTGCCACTGCTTGTAATCTTGTTTCATGTAACTTTTTGATTTGGTCCAATTGAGTCGATAACTCATGTCCAGTCCATTCATAATTTGAGGGTACTCTGAGAGTAGGTACTAGGAAATCAATTGGTAAGATGGCATTCTGGCCATACACTAGGTTAAACGGAGTAGTTCCTATGGCTGTTTTGTATGCTACTCAGAATGCCCATAAAGCGTGATGTAATTGCTTGTCCCAATCGGATCTACCATTGTTAACAATCTTAGTGAGAACTGTACATAAGATTTTGTTCGAACTTTCAGCCTGTCCATTGACTTGTGGGCGATAAGGAGCTGATTTCTTATGAATCACTAAGAATTCATTCATTAAAGCTTCTATTACTTCATTGACAAAGTGGGTGCCTTTGTCACTTACAATTTCGATTGGCAATCCAAACATAGTGAATATGTTCTCAAAGAGAAACTTAGCCGTGGTCCTTGCATCATTCTTCTTGGTTGCCTTGGCCTCTACCCATTTGGTCAAATAATCCATTGGGACAATTATGTACTCGGCATGGGAACCTTTAGCTGGTGGGCTAATAGGTCCTACAAAATCTATTCCCCATTTGGTAAATGCTCTAGCACTCATCATAGGTCTCAATGGCATCTCATTCTTCTGATGGGATACTTTGTTCATTGACATGTATCAAACCTTTGGACATAAGTGGCTGCATCTTGATGTAGAGTTGGCCACCACATTCCAGTGAAGAGAATCATTTTTGCAGTTTTATCTACAGAAAAGTGTCCTCCCGTGGCTCCCGTATGAGCCATCTCTAAGACCAAAACATACTCATCTTCATGAACGCACATTCGTAAATGATTGTCCCTTCCTCTCTTGAAAAGTTTCTTTCCTATAAGAACATAATCCTTGCTTTGATCTATGAGGGCACGTTTTCTTGCCAAATTAGCTCCTTCTGGGTACTCCTGAGTTTTCAAGAATTTTACCAGAGGCATACTCCACCTTGGTGTTACTGTAGAGTAACATAGAGTAGAGTTCTCTTCAGGTGTTCTTTCTTGATAAGTGGGGCAGGTAGATACATAGTTATGTGTATCCCTCTGCATGGTTGGCCAATATATGCCTAATCTCTTCAGTGTTTGCCATGCTCCATTCACACTTTGATGAGTTTTCCATTGATTTATATGTGCTTTTTGAAGCCACATCTCTTGCTCCTCTTCTTCCACACATCTCATAAGTAGCCCACTTGGATCTTGGTGGTATAAACTTCCAGCTATGATGTGGAGATTTTTAGTCTTCCATAGTCCTTGGCTTTTGTTTTCAGTGATCTTATGTTGAGGTCCATATGTGAGGATGAGGATCAACTTTTCTGCCCATCGTTGACATACTTCGAGATTGAAAAGATAAGTATCTGACAGATCATCTATCACTCCTGTGGGAGGCTCTCCATGTGCCATTCTTGACAGGTGATCTGCTCGGATATGCGTATTCCCTTACTTGACCACTACTTCAAAATCAAATTCCATCAACAACAGAAACCATCGCATTAGTTGTCCGATATTACAAGGTTTATTGACTAGATACAGTAGGGCTTGATGATCGATGAAGAATTTGAATTTGTTTGCCAATAAGTAGTGTCAAAATTTCTTTACCGCATACACCATTCCTTCTCGCTTCGTAGTGGTATAATTACGCTCTGCATGGTTTAATTGTCTACTGGCATAGGCTATAGGGTGATCTAGTTTTCCTATATCTGTTGGCTGCACCAAGATACATCCAATGGCAAACTTGGAAGCATCCACATGAATATGAAAGGGCCGATTCCAATCAGGCACCCTCAGGATCGGTGCTGAACTCAAGCGACTCTTCAATTTGTTGAAAGCCTTTTCACATTCTTCCGTCCAAATAAACTGAGTCAGTAATCCATAAAGGGGCCTTGCAATTATGGCATACATGTGAATGAATCTACGATAGTATCCACAATGTCCCATAAATGCTTGCACTTCCTTAGCGGTCTTTGGTCTTGGCAAATCCAAAATCACTTTGATTTTGTCTTCATCCATGGAAATTCCATTTTTAGAAACAATGTGTCCTAATATCTTCCTTTGCCGAACCATGAAGACACATTTTTTTGGATTAAGGCAGACTCTATACTGTTGACATTTGGCAAATATCTTTCTTAGTTCTGGGATATGTTCTGATCGTATAGCTAAATAGGTGCATAAATTGTCCACATATACCTCCATACTTTTTCTCAAGAACTCCTTGAACACATGGCACATCAACCTTTGTAAAGTAACTGGGGCATTAGTTAGACCAAAAGGCATAACCCTAAATGCATAAACTCCCCATTCGGTTGCAAAGGCTGTCTTATGTTGGTCCTCAGGAGCAATTGCTACCTGATTATATCCTGAAAAGCCGTCAAGGAAACTATAGACTTCCTTACCTGCAACCCTTTCCAACAGATGATCTGTGATAGGTAATGGGTAACTATCTCATATGGGGACGACATTCACTTTTTTCAGGTTAGTGCATACCCTTAACTTGCCATTCTTTTTTGGCATGACTACCAAGGGTGATACCCATTCCGTGTGTTCGATCTCATAAATGAAGCCCGCATCCAACAGCTTATCTATCTCTTCCTTAATTTTTGCCGAATAAAAATCATTATAAGTGTATGGCCTTTGTTTGGAGGGCTTGGCTTCTATTGTCATACAGATTCTATGGGCACAAATAGAAGGATCTACCCCCTTCAAATCCTTATATGTCCATGCAAAGACATCTCTAAATTCTCTTATGAGTTGTATTAACTCTTGTTCTTCCTCAAATGAGACATCTCACCCTATAAATGTGCATCTCTCTTCTCCTTCCTCCAGAATTACTATTATTTTCTTGGTCTGTTCTTTATTGCCAGTCTGCATCTATTTCAGGAATAACGAATCCTTCTTCTTCCTTCTCGTCGTAATTTTCACCAAGAATCTCGTCTTTCTTCCCTTCCTGGGAATCACTAGGTGTGACATATTCCTGAAATTCTTTTTCGAGAATTCTTGAGTTGGGTAGTGGCTGAACAGGTTTTTCTAAGGTTTGTTGAGCTACTTCAATTAACTTCTTGCATATCTCCAATCTTTCTTTCTCTAAGTCACCTCTTGGGTATTCCCTTTCGTGTTGTTCAATGGTTGGTCCTGCTTTTATTCGTGCTTGATATGCCTCAATCCACATGGCTAACTCCTCTGGTGTTGGATCGGCCAGAACTGATCCTGCCTCTTGTTTTCTATGCTTTTCTATCTTAGTGTTACCTTCAAGTTCTTGTTTTTCTCCTTGGCCTAGTTTATTACTCTCATTCTTTAACTTTTGTTGTTGCAGTTTCTTTTCTTTCATCCTTTCTCTATGACTCTTCCATCTTTGGGTCCATTTACTTTTAGTATTTTTCTCAGATTCTTCAGAATCTGCAATTACTTGAGGTGTGGATATGTTCAACTCTTTGTTGGAGTAATCATTTTCTTTGGGTTTATCTAAAGTCTCTCTAGCTTTCGCCCTTGTTATTGCTTTCAATGGCACCATGTACTCCCTATCGCTCCCGGATGACTCTATCACTTCTATCACATTGATCTGCACATTGGAGTTAACTTTATTGGGATTCTTGGGGTAATCTCTAAGAAGATGTTCTTTACCACAATCACTACAGTATCCTTCCCAAACTCTCTGAGGTGGTGGTGGGTTAGTTAATGTACATTCTTTGATAAAGTGATCACCTCCGCATCTATAACATGGTCCTCTAGGTGCAGGTGGTCTACTCATTGGCTGGGGGGGTATGGGTGCTCTAGGATCTGTGTACATCAATGACACATAGTCCTGATCATATCCATAAGAGCTGTCAGGTCCTTGAGAACCATAAATATATGGTTCATAAGATTGTCCATACTCAGCTACAGTGCCTTCATAAGTGGAATAATTTTGTTGACTAGGGTCATAAGATGGGTCATAAGCCTCATTACTAGCCAATGGGGTGGCTGGGACTAGCGCTCTTTCTGGGTTCTCTTCAAGTTGAGCCATTTTCACTAGGACAACATTCTATGGATGTGGTGGTTGTTGTCCTAGCATGGGTTGAGGTTGATTGTATCCTTGATAAGCATAAAGTCGTGGTGCAGGTGCTTGCTGCTAGTATGAGGGGTATCTAAAGGCTTCTCCTCCTTGATCTCTCTAGGGGTATCCATAAGGTCTGAAGGGTGGTTGTACCGGTCTTGATTGTCGATTTTAAGGATAGTTCTCTGCACTATGATTTGTGTACCTTTGTTCTATGCTACAATAATGCATAGGGCCCAGGGCGGGTGGTCTATTGTAAGCATAAGCACGTGATGGGACTACTCCACTATTGCACATGTGAGAAGTGTGAAGAGAGATGGTGGATGCAATCCAAAGATGAGTAGGTGCCGCTACAACCAGCTTCACACCAGCCAACTGAGACTTCAGAGTTGATTATTAGACCCTTTGAGCTTCCTAAATCCACCAAAATATCAGCCAAGTACTTTGGAACATGTATCCCAAAAGTTTAAGTCAAGACAGACTAGTTGCGAAATGACTAGCTCCCAAAACTTGCTATTTTTGGACATACACCTGCTGGAAAAAATGAACAGTGCTCTCAACCTGGTAGGAATTAGAAAAATTCCTTTTGGGCATAGCAAATAGACTTAGCAAGCTTCCTAATCCAAGTTAAAACACTTCAAATGATGGACTGAGCACTGAGAACAAGTTTCATCAATTTCTGGAACATTCCCACAATTCTCGGGGCTCTGCAGAGATAGACCAGTAAGCAGTAAAATGCAGATATCTCAAAAAGTATTAATCCAATGACCTTGAAAATTTATATGCACAAAGTAGACAGTACAAGCTATCCAACGCAAGTTAAATCACTGAAAACGGATCAGTAGAACTCGAGATATGACCTTCTGAAGGTACTGCTCTGAGTGAGTATAGCAGAGAACAAAACAGAGAAGTAGATGATAATAAATGTATAGATTCACATATGATTACAACCACATTGGCAATGAATCTTTGCACAATGGGAGTAGAATGATAGAGCTATGGAGTAAGCTCTTCAATCTCTACAAAATGACATGAAGTGGTCACGTACAAGGCTTGCTAATCGCCTCTTCCTTCTTGCTCCTTTTATAGCTATTCTTGGAGGGAGTTTTGAATTCGAATTCGAATGGCTCCACCTAAAAGTGATCCCCAAAGTTAGGAGAGATTCCCTCAGCTCAAAAATTCGTGATTTTGGTAGTTGGAGCCACGAATTTGCTTTTACATCATGGATGAGATAAGCCATCCTTTTCCTTTTTTCTTTTTCCATTTACAAGAGATAAAAATGAACTCTTTTACAAGAGGTGTTCACATGACTACTCATGTGACTTACAAATGAGGATAATATCAAATATATCAAGCATGTAGGCTTGGGTAAAATGCACCAACAGCTCCCCCTCAAGCCTAACATGCTTGGCCTCCAAATAAGTCTTCAATTGTCCTTGATTTCCTGCAAGCCAATCATCAACTTGAATCTACTTAACTTCATACCATCAAGAGCTTTAGTCAACATGTCGGCACATTGCATATCTGTAGAGACATAAGATAGTTGAATATCTTTGCTCATTAGCTTCTCCCTTACGTAATGGTAGTGGACTTCAATATGCTTGGTTCTAGCATGGTATACCGGATTAGCTGCTAGATGTAGTGAGCTTGTGTTGTCTCCAAAAATATGAGGTGTTGAAGAATGAAGTCCAAGATCTGTGTACAAAGACTTTAACCACATGATTTCTTGAGTTGCATTAGCCAAACCTCTATATTCTGCTTCAGTTGAAGATAATGCCACGGTTGGTTGCTTCTTCGATGACCAAGAAATGATTTTTGAACCTGCAAATGATATATACCCTGATGTGCTTCTTCTATCATCTTTAGATCCGGCCCAATCTGCATCTGAGTAGACCTTTAGCTCAATATCTGAAGTATATGAATAGAACAAACCTTCATTCATGGTCCCCTTTAGGTACTTGAGGACTCTCTTGGCCGCTTCCATATGTGGTCTTCTCGGCTTATGCATAAACTGACTCAATATGCTAACACTATAGCATATATCCACCCTTGTGAGTGTTGCATAGTTCAAACTTCCAACCAAGCTTTGATAGCTTGTGATGTCTTCAATTGGCTCTCCTTCATAAGCACTAAGCTTATGATTTTGCTCCATAGGTGTACCTGCACACTTGGTATTTTCCATCTTGAACTTGACGAGCATGTCATGGACATACTTCCTTTGTGTGATGTATATACCTGAATCTGTGTAGATCAACTCCAATCCAAGAAAATAAGTGAGTGGTCCGAGGTCACTTATTTTGAACTCCTCCTTCATTTGACTCTTTACCTGTTTGATTCCTTCAAGATCATTGCCTGTGATAATAATATCATCAACATACACACATAAATAGATCACTTCAGATCCATTCCTCTTTATGAACAAAGAGGTATCCGCCTTGCTAGCTTTGAATCCTTGGTCCTGCAAATAAGTCACCAATCTGAAATTCCAAGCTCTTGGAGCTTGCTTCAATCCATACAAAGCTTTCTTTAGTTTGCATACATAGTTAGGATGATGTGCATCCTCATATCCAGGAGGTTGTGCCATATACACTTCCTCAGAAATCCATCCATTCAAGAAAGCATTCTTTACATCAAGTTGATAAAGATTCCAATTTCTAGATGCAGCAAGACTAATGAGAACCCTAATTGTAGGCATTTTTGCAACAGGAGAGAAAGTCTCCTCATAATCAATACCATGGGTTTGAGCAAACCCTTTAGCAACTAACCTTGCTTTGTGTCTATTTATACTTCCATCTGGATTCCTCTTGATTTTGTATATCCATCGAGATCCGATTATCTTCATAGATGGCTTGTTAGGTACAAGCTCCCAAGTGTCATTCTCCTTCAAGGCTTCCATTTCTTCATCCATTGCATCTCTCCAAGCTTTCTTGCTTTGTGCTTCTTCAAATGTGGTAGGTTCTTCATTGGTTGAATCCTTTGCAATGTAGATTGAGTGCTTGGTGACCAAAGAAGTATCATAACCAAACCTCTCTGGTTTCTTCTTCTCCCTTGAAGACCTTCTAAGTGGTTGATGTGAGCTCTCTGGTCCATATGTAGCATCCTGCATCTTTGCTTTACCTTTGTTCTTCCATAGCTTTAGTCTTTCCAAGTCTTCTAGGTCAATCTCCGAATCACTTTCTTCAAGCTGCTTTGGTTCCTTTGGTTGAAGTGATGGAAAATCTTCATCCAAGTCATACGGCAGCTTCACTTTCCTGTCATCATCAAACCATGATTTGTTTTCATCAAAAATTACATCTCTACTCACAGAAAATCCTTTATTGGTTGGATTGTACAATCTATATCCTTTTTGGTTTTGATCATAACCAATGAATACACACTTCTCTGCCTTGGGATCCAATTTCCCTCTTACTTGAGAAGGAATGTGAGCATAGGCTAAGCATCCAAAGATTTTACAATGCTCTAGACTAGGTCTTCTTCCATTCCATACTTCATATGGAGTGGTTCCATCTAGTGACTTAGATGGAAGTCTATTTATGAGATATGTGGCTGTCGACACAGCCTCTGCCCATAGGTAGTTCGGCAATCCCTTTTCGTTGAGCATGGACCTTGCAGCTTCGACAATAGCTCTGTTCCTCCTCTCTGCTACACCATTGAGTTCGGGTGTATACCTTGTAGTGACTTCCCTTTTAATGCCTCTTTCATGCAAGAAGGCATCAAATTCAGAAGAGAAGTATTCTCCTCCACCATCTGATCTGAGTCTTTTCAAAGTCCTACCTGTTTGGTTTTCAACAAGAGCAATATACTTCTTAAAGCAATTAAACACTTCATCCTTGTGCTTCATGAAAAACAGAATGGTCCACCTGCTACAATCATCTATGAAAGACACATAATATCTTGAGCCTGATATAGATGGCTCCTTACTTGGACCCCACACATCTGTGTGCACTAGATCCAAAGGATTTTGATACATATATCCTTTCTTATTGAAAGGTTGTCTATGAGCCTTGCCGAGTTGACAAGCTTCACACTTATAAATCATGTGTTGCCTTGTGATATTAGGCAAACCAAGTACACTTTGGTCCCTGCAAATCTGTTTGAGTGTCCTCTCACCAATGTGAGCAAGCCTTTTGTGCCATATCTCCAACTCTGTTAGAGTTTGAGATCCATAGCTAAACAAAGCTATGTTCTTTGTATCTTCCACTTCAAAAGTGAAAAGTCTTCCTGTCTTTTCTCCTTTGGCAATCCTTCGAAAGCCTTGCCTTGGGTCTTCAACATATGCTCCAAATCGATTGAATCTAACCTGCAATCCTTTTTCAACAATCTGTCCAACACTTATTAAATTTTTGGTAATTGTAGGGACATACAAGACTTTGCTTAAGAGGTTCATATTCCCATCTGATGTCTTCACATTACCTATCTTCTCCACTGAGTGCTTTGTGTCATCTCCTGTCTGCACTTCATGCTTGTTATGAGGATCTTCCAAATCAGAAAGTAAAGCCACATTTCCTGCTACATGGTTCGAGCATCCAGAATCAATGTAAAATATGTGATCATCATCCTTACCCTTCTTCGCTGATAGATTCATAATCAATAATGAATCTTCTTGACTTTGGTCCTCTGCATAGTTATTGTAATCTCTTCTTCCTCTATGGCCACTTTGATAGTTGTTGTTGTTGTTGTAATTGTTGTTGTAGTAGTTGTTGTTGTTGTTGTAGCCTCCATTGTATCTACCTCTATTTGATCCATAGCCACCTCTATTGAATCCTCTTCCTCTTGAGTTCCTTGGATTCCTGAAACATTCTTCAGTAGTATGGTTAGATAAACCACATATGTTGCAAGGTTGAGATGATTGGAATCTCCCCCTGCCTTGCTTTCCACCTCTGCCTCTTCCTCTAGCTCTTCCTCTACCTGCAAAGTTTGCTTGGAAAGAGCTTCCTTCATCTTCATTCTTCCTATTCTTTGACTTGTCCTTGACCTTAGCTTTATCAGAATATAAGGCAGAAGTTTGATTACCTCTTGAGGACTCACCACCTTTGCTAATCTTTGCTTCATGAGTGAAGAGTTGGCCCATGAGTGTGTTGAGGTCGGGTACATGCATATCCATGTATAAATCCATGGCTGTTGTGAACGACTCCCACTTGTCGTCTGCTTTGATTCCATTCATGATTTGTCTTATGATTTGCTCCTCTTCAATTACCTCTCCAATGCTTCCAAGTTGGTCGGAAATCTCCTTCATCTTTGTGACATAATCAGTCACATTTTGCTTCGGGCTTTTCTTCATTGTTGTGAACTCCATCCACAATTGGTTCTTCCTTGCTCGAGTGTTGGAAGAGAAGAACGAAGCAAGTGCATTCCAGGTTTCTCTTGATGTCTTGCATCCCTTGACATGAGGTAAAAGAAAATCAGAGATTGAGTTTAGAATATAGGACCTTGCAAGTGCATCCTTCGAACACCAATTCGAAAGTCCTTCCACTTCTTCATGTGATGGTTGCCCTTTGTTCCTCATGGTTGGCATTGCTTCATCTCCGGATATGAATCCATATAGATTCCTCCCTTGAAGGTAAGCCTCCATCCTTAGAGACCATGCCGGGTAGTTGTTTCGATCCAATTTGTCAATTGTTGATGGAAATCCATCTCCCATGTTGCTTGACTATGCTCTGATACCACTGTGAAGAGAGATGGTGGATGCAATCCAAAGATGAGTAGGTGCCGCTACAACCAGCTTCACACCAGCCAACTGAGACTTCAGAGTTGATTATTAGACCCTTTGAGCTTCCTAAATCCACCAAAATATCAGCCAAGTACTTTGGAACATGTATCCCAAAAGTTTAAGTCAAGACAGACTAGTTGCGAAATGACTAGCTCCCAAAACTTGCTATTTTTGGACATACACCTGCTGGAAAAAATGAACAGTGCTCTCAACCTGGTAGGAATTAGAAAAATTCCTTTTGGGCATAGCAAATAGACTTAGCAAGCTTCCCAATCCAAGTTAAAACACTTCAAATGATGGACTGAGCACTGAGAACAAGTTTCATCAATTTCTGGAACATTCCCACAATTCTCGGGGCTCTGCAGAGATAGACCAGTAAGCAGTAAAATGCAGATATCTCAAAAAGTATTAATCCAATGACCTTGAAAATTTATATGCACAAAGTAGACAGTACAAGCTATCCAACGCAAGTTAAATCACTGAAAACGGATCAGTAGAACTCGAGATATGACCTTCTGAAGGTACTGCTCTGAGTGAGTATAGCAGAGAACAAAACAGAGAAGTAGATGATAATAAATGTATAGATTCACATATGATTACAACCACATTGGCAATGAATCTTTGCACAATGGGAGTAGAATGATAGAGCTATGGAGTAAGCTCTTCAATCTCTACAAAATGACATGAAGTGGTCACGTACAAGGCTTGCTAATCGCCTCTTCCTTCTTGCTCCTTTTATAGCTATTCTTGGAGGGAGTTTTGAATTCGAATTCGAATGGCTCCACCTAAAAGTGATCCCCAAAGTTAGGAGAGATTCCCTCAGCTCAAAAATTCGTGATTTTGGTAGTTGGAGCCACGAATTTGCTTTTACATCATGGATGAGATAAGCCATCCTTTTCCTTTTTTCTTTTTCCATTTACAAGAGATAAAAATGAACTCTTTTACAAGAGGTGTTCACATGACTACTCATGTGACTTACAAATGAGGATAATATCAAATATATCAAGCATGTAGGCTTGGGTAAAATGCACCAACAAGAAGGATGGTCACCTCCACAGTGAACGCATCTTCTGTGCATGGGCACTCTCATAGGATTGCTTGGGTAATTCCTCTGTCCTCGAACATTCAATTTCTTAGCCACTAAATCGGCTATCTCTTCTACATTGTTCCTGGGATTTGACATACTGCTGAAATCACCTGGTTCTGCATTTGTAGGAGGTCGATAGTTAGGATTATTACCAGGTGTAGCAAACTGCACGTGGGGTCTAACTGGAATGTTCGGTTGTTGTGTCTATCCTGAATGTTGTTAAGAAGTGTCCTGATGAGTTCCTTGGGGATTTTGCGAAGTTGTGGCTTGATCCCTAGGTGGGAATACTCGAATGTTTTGATATTCTAGCCCCGCTCTTTCTAAGTCCATTAAGGGCCAGTATCTCCTCTAATTCTTGTCCAAGTACGTAATATGAGTGGGGTTTGTAGGATCTTGTAACTCATAAATGGTGGCCGGAATGGTAGCTTCTTCCCACAATGAAGAGTTGGTTCTAAGTAGATACTCCATTCCGTTGACCAAATAGACATCCATCAAGGAATCATCTTGGGGAATTAGATCCCCTCTCCAAACCCTAATTACAATGGACTTCCCTCTAGGGGTAGACTTGTTCTTCATGTCCTTCTTCATTAAGCTTGTGGGCATTGCCTTCTTCTCTTTGCTCATTGATGTTTTCAGGATGTTCCGTGACTGCATACACAATCCCTCTTTTATCCATATAGAATCCTCCCACATACTTAACAGCTGGCCTTGGTACTATGTGAGAATTTGTGACTTTCTTCAGCCTAGCCACTGATCTATTTAGTCCATCTAAGGAGATGGGTAAGTCATGTTGATTGGTGCTCACATATTCCAAAGATGTTCGATACTCTCCCTCAATGATAGACATGATGCCAACTATGGGTACATAACTTTGCATGTCTTCTGGCTGAGGCCATAGTGATTTCCTCTTCCGACTCACTAGAGGTTTCGGAGTAATGAGAATGAATACTCGGTTCAGTTACACTTCCCACAAAGGAGATTACACTTCTTCGGCTTCCTAGGATTCTTCCCGATCTTAGGTTCATTCACTTAAGAGATCTAATTTAGTTTAGACAACCCCTAGCTCCCAATGCTCTTTGCAAAACCTTAGAGGTGTATGATTTTTTTTTTTAAATTTGGAACTTCCTACTGAGGTATCACTAAAGATCTCTCTGCACGACACCTAACACTTGCTCAATACACGATACTCGACAATGCATAAGTATTGCAACTCGGGGCCCCACGACACTCGACACCTACTCAATGTCACGATAGCTGGGTTTGTGATATTCAATACTTGCTGAATCATGATAGTTGACACTCATCAAATGTTGCAATCCTTTGATCATGATACTCGACAATCATCAAATGTCGCGATGCTTTGATCACGATACTCGACACTCGTCAAATGTCACGATGCTTTGTTCAGGATACTCGACAGTCGTCAAATGTTGCGATGCTTTGATCAGGATACTCGACAATCATCAAATGTTGTGATTCTTTGATCACGATACTCGACACTCGTCAAATGTCGTGATGCTTTGATCACGATACTTGACAATCGTCAAATGTCCTGATGCTTTGATCACGATACTCGACAGTCATCAAATGTCACGATACTTTGATCATGATACTCGACACTCATCAAGTGTCGTGATGCCTTGATCACGATACTCAACAGGTGTACGTATCACGACACTTGACCTAGGGAGGTCACCACACCTAAATGTCGTGACACCCAACCTTGGGAGATCACAACATGTGCATTTTTTTCAAATATAAATAGGTAATTTTGATATTCAATTTAATGTGGATGTTCCTAGTACTTATCTCCCTCCTCCCAAGTGCCTGAATCAAAGAGAACTCTTTCTTAGTCCCTGCATAACCCCTCACGACACCTGCCACAGGTTGTTTTGCTCTCTTCTTGAATTCACATTGAATTTTAGAGCAAAGACTTGATAGGCTCACCTCTCAAGCTTCCCTCAAGCCTTCTTCCACACCCACTCACTCTGAACTGCTCCATGCTCTTCATCTCAAACTCGCAATATCTGACATCCAACGCTCACGACACTTGTGATAGAACAAGTGAATTGAAGTGATTTGTTTCTTTTGGTTTTTATACTTCTGAAAGGTACTTGAAAATAAAAGGCTGAAGTGAAGGTATTTAAGAATTAAACCTATTTCTCTAACCTACTCACTTACTTACTCTTACCTACTCTAATGTCTCTCTCTACTCACTTCCCTAAACTATCAACTCACTATACACACTCCAAAAGTGAGAAGTAGTAAGTGCGGATGACATGGACTTACCAAAGAAAAGAAATTCACAACTCCTCTACTCACTTCAATGCTAAGAGCTTTTCACCATCACATGAATGCCTCGATTTGATTCGACACTCCCCAACAATGGTGCCAAAAACATGTGTACTTGAATATCCACTCGGGGACGTGGTGAAAGAGACTATACCTCAATCCCCCTCAAGTTCATATAGTGGGGATTCACACTTTAATTATCAATCCAAGGAGTATCAAAACCTAGCTGAGTGTATGAAGACATGCATTCAAATATGGGTCCATGCAAATGAGGTCTAGCAAGGTACATGTACGTATAAATCCATCACATTTAAGTTTTTAAGGTCAGCTATGGTGTCGCAACACTTGGAACAGTAGTCAACAATAATTTGAGCTTTTCTCTCAGCTCCGAGCTCTAAATATAGTAAATAGCAGATTTTTTTCGAAGCTCTCAAGAAGACGCATCCAATGGTTGTGTTTTCACTCAATTCTGACACTCTTTCTTCAAGTTATGAGCAAAATACTGAGCCATGGGAATGATCTTCCTACACTTCAACACTTCCTACACTTATCTCGCACCTCACCAACAACAAACAAACACTTTCATGGATGGACAACACTTCTAAGCACTCTTTTCAAGCATCACACATGCATGTAAGCTCACAAGGAAGAAGATACAGAGAGGAGAAGACACAAATTCGAAATTTTGTGCTCTTGATTCTCACAATGGCTAAAAAGTCTTTACAAAGAGTCACAAAATGACTTATATACATGTGCCTTAAAAGTGGTCCTTTCACACAAGAGACCGGCACTTTATTGACTAAAAGACTAATTTCTTGCTAATTTAAAAAGGTAAAGATACAAATCTTTATGGGTATGCATCTAGAGGACTCCTCTAGTACATTTACATAAAAAATATAACACAATGACTATAACACAAGTGTCCAAATCAAAAAATTTTGGGGCCCTTCTTCTTCTCTGCATCTTTGCTCTTCTTTGCTCTGCAACACTCTCCCCCTCTTTGTCTCTGTCATCCCTTGACAGGCTTTGCTTCATCTTTAGTTTTGTGCCTGTAGTTTCTCTGGTTCCTTATTAATTGATAACTCTTTTATAATTGACCACTGCCCGCTCCTGTAGAAGTCGTAGTGATATAATTTTACCAATGGTCAAGGAACTGATCATAACTTGGGACCTGTTGCTTTGGTCTTGGCCACTTTTTGTTCTTTTCACCGTTCGCACCCCGTGGAGATGGACTACCTTAAATTTGTAGTCTAGCTCACCAATAACCTCTTTAAATCTAGGTTGCTGTGTTAAGTCGGGCTACCACGCATGCAACCAGTGGAAGGTATGAAGGTTTGGATCTTCAACCTTCGATCTGGACCTCCCAAAGATCAAGAGGTTGAAGCACCTTCTTGGGGCTTTGGATCTGCCGGATATCTTCGCACTTCTTCATGGATACTTATTGGCCTTGATCCGTCCTTGCCTCTTGCGTACCTCCCCCTGTTGTATGCCCCTGCAGGGCTCTGTGCAGAGATGGGAGTGCGTGCCCCTGCGGGGCTCCCTGCAGAGATATGTCTTCATATATATTATCTTTAGTGAAGCTTCTTTCTTGGTTTTCTTCTTCTTTTCTTTTTGCTAGACTCTCCTTCTACACCTTGCAAGTTATAGCTCCTCCTCGGCACACTGGCACTAGACCCTGATCCACCAGATGTGCTTGAGACCTCTGATGCCATGATGGTAGACAACTGAATAGAATGATAATGGAGCTAAAAGAGTCCAAACACCACTAAGGCTCAAAGAAGGATGACCAAGTGTCAAATTTTGGGAGAGAATTCAACAATCTTCCTAGAAAAATGAATCAATGAACAGTAATGACCAACCAAAAGGATTATGTGAGAATAAATGTGCTCACACCAATAAGTGTATCAAGGAGAGTCGACCAGTGTATAGTTGACAAAACCAAAAAATCTAGAAAACATTTGCCAGAGTATCCTCTACAAAATGAGCATATGACTAGTGTTAAAATCTCATAAAACTGCACGTACTTACATGTTTACCTACATAGTGAATCATTGACTCCAGTGCATATAATCTCTTACCCGAAAGAAGCGAGCTTGGCTTATCGAGCACCTATGAACAACTATCATACATCTCTTATGGCGAAGCTGGGTAAGCCTTCAACGTACATGATCAAAGACACCTTAACATCTGGGTGTCTCTCAATTAAGAAAACCTCACCTTGACCCTCTTTTTCAAACGTAAAAGGTTTTATGAAAAAAAAATGTACATAAACAGTATCCACAGAAGCATAGATAGTGTATATGTGCTCAATATATGCAGTAAAATGACACTGAAAGGCTGAATGCATAGCTTAAAACTAGCCAACAACACTTGCAAGTGTCTGTCAACTCTATTGTTTAGGTTCAAAAAACTTGCATAAATTTGCAGTGGCTGCTCCCACCACAACTGAAACCTTTTGAGAAACCTATACTTTTATGTGTGGCTGAAAAAACGGCCCCAAAGGTGAATACTTATTTTCAGAGAAGTACAAAGAACACTATTCTTGATGTTCTTGAAATTGTGTGAAGAGATCTATGCACGAAACTACTCCAAAATGGCTCCAAAAATCACCCCAAAAATGCTTCAAAAATAGGCTTTGAAAGCAAAGAATGAAGCTTTGAGGGTCCAAAGCATGTTCAAGGTGATGTTAACCTTAGTCTTTCCCCTTCTTTAGACACCACAAGAGTTTAGCTTAGTGGCAAGAGATTGCCATTGTTAAGTGAGCTATGGGGGGAACAATACTTGGATGGGTGACCTCCTCGAGAAGTACTGGGAATTGTAGCCAACAATGCCAACGGTGACTTCGGTGACTTAGATGAAAAGGTATGCCAAGGTCTATGCCTTGGTCATTGCCTTAGCCATAAGCCTTGGAGAAAGATTTGGGTGTTCACTTCACTTGCACAAAAGGAACAAAGCTTTTGCATCGAAATGCTCTGATACCAATGAAGTATTTTGATGGTGATCCACCACAATCCACTCTCCTTCTTGAGAGCTCCAGGATGATGTCTCGGAGTAGAAAACCGAGCTCCAAGCACCGCACACGGTACTCTGTATGGAGGTTGTAGAATACACAAAAAAACACAGAACACAGGGAGCATGAACATAGACTTCTTAGGTGTTATGAATGCGATCGAACTTACAGTTTGTGGCTGACCAGACCACTATATGTTTTATTAGAGAACATATACAAAGAAGTGTCCAGTATGCACCATTGCATACAACTTTTGTTCATGCATTGGTCAATTGCAATGTGCACTACTCAACATTTTGCTTTCGAAATCTATTGGCATGCCATCTTGGCTCAAAACTACCCCTATGGCTATGTTATTAGCATCTATCTCCAACTCAAATGGTTTCTATGGAACTACCAGTTTGAGTATTGGATCCTCTCAAATGGCTTGTTTCATAGTATCAAATTTCTTTTGTTGTTGTTGCTTCCGTGCAAATGGTAGTTTGCCTTGAAGCAGATTTGTCATAGGTGCAGCTATGGATGAATAAGAGGAAATGAATTTTTGATAAAAATTGGAAAGTCCTAGAAATGACCATAGCTTCCCCTCATCTTGAGGAGTAGGCCATGCTAGAATAACTGAGACCTTCTTGGGATCCATCTAAACCCCATCGCCTGATAACACATGCCCTAAATATTCTATCTCTTGAAGAAACAATTGAGCCTTATGTGGATTTACAAACAATTGATTTCTTTTAATTTATTTAACATTTATTTTGAATGAGTTTCGTGCTCATGTGCAAACTTATTATACATCAACAATTCATCAACAAAATCTGCAACAAACTTTCCAATGAATGGACCTAAAATATCATTTATTAGCATCATAAAAGTAGAAAGTGCATTAGTGAAAAAAATGGCATAACTAACTACTCATAATGCCAAAATAGGACTTGAAAGCTGTTTTATATACATCTTGCTCATTTGCTCTAATCTGGGGGTAGCCACTTTTCAAATCTATCTTACTATATAGAATTGCTCCACCTACAACATCAAGGAGATAGTATATCCTAGGCATGGGATATTTATGCTTGATGGTAATCTTATTGAGTGCTCTATAGTTGATGCACATCCTACAAGATCCATCTTTCTTCTTCACTAGAAGAATTGGTGTTGCAAAGGGCGAATGACTAGGCCAAGCCATCTCTTTCTCCATTACTTATCCACGACCTTGTAGACTTCATTCTTCTCCTACAAACTCATTCGAAATGGCGGTTGAGCAATCGAACTTGCTCGTAGTATCAATTCGATTCTATGCTCAATGTTCCTACAAGGAGGTAAACCCGAAGCAATTCTTTTAAAAATAAATCTTGGAATTTTGCTCTTACTTTATCTGAAAGTACTTGAGCATTCCAACTAGAGTTTCCTTGATTGCAAGAATCCATCATTACACAAGATGAATACACAAAATACAAAAAGTAAATATCCTTACAATCGATCTTTGAGCAACTTGGTTGCACTCACCAATTGCATCTCTTGTAGATGTGGCCCTCCACAGATCAGTAATTGCTCCCCTCATGCTCAAACTAGTAAACATGTGAAGCAAAATCTATGATTGGTCATTTCCTAGCATGCCACTTTTTACTTAGGACTACATCAAAATGGGCCAGTCGTGCTATCTTGTTGATATATTTAGGTAGTGACATGTGTGAACACACTAGGACCACTGGGACACTTTTTTCCCTCTTTAGGAGGTTTTTTTCCCGGGCTTGTATATACGCCTATTGCCCTAATGAGTTACTTATCTTTGTACATCCTAGTGGTAATACATTCAGTATTGTGTGTTGTGCTCCAAGCTTCTTCTTCTTCCTTGTGTTGTTTGCATGCTTCTGCAGACGTCTTACTCCAATAATTGGTATCAAAGCAGATCGTCGCTTCATCTAGGGCATCGCCGAGACCCCTCTGATCATAATCTCAAAATCGCATGAAATTTGGTGAGCATACTCTGGGTGATTAGGAGATCAAAACGGCTTGGCTCTGTCGTGCCAAAATCGCAATCTGAGCTCGTTTCACCCTCCAAATGCACTATCATAGTGCTTGTGCAAGCAATTTTATCTTTTTGTGCCAAAGATATATACAAGTTTTGGTTCGCCAGTATAAGTGTCTTGAAGTCTGCTATAGGTTTAGTAGAACTCGGCAGGGTACTTCTTTTCAAGTTTTTGAGATACAATCACTTTTCTACATCGGGGTATTTTAGTCAATGGCCATAGTTGAAATTAGTGATGTATTCCATATGTTGGCTATTGAGGATAAGTCGGATGGTACCAATTACCCATTGTGGGCTTATATGATGCAACATATATTGGTTACAAAAAGACTATGGAACATTGTGTAGGATGTTGAAAAACGTCCTATTACACCTACAAATATAGGTATTGAAGCTGATGTAGATGGCATTGACGATGTTGATATTCTTCAAATTCCTAATCGTGTTATGATTTCTACTACACCTACTGTAGATCAAATTTTTTGGGATATTAGAGATGCTTAGGCACATGCATTGATAGCCTTGTCTGTCAAACATGCCATTATTCCTCACATTCACTCTTGCATAATAGCTAAGGATGCTTGGGATACACTTACCACATTGTACTAGGCTAGGAATGAGGCTTGTTGCTTAACTTCAAAATATTTGGAGAGTGAGCATATGAATGAAGGTGATTCTATGGAAAAGTTTTTGACAAAGATCAAAGACTTGAAGGAACAGTTGATTTCTGCTGATGAAATACCAGATAGCTCACTTGTGCAGACCGTTCTGAATGGTCTTCCTCATTCATATCAGAGTCTTGCTTCTACTCTTTGTTTGATGATGAAAGGCAATCCAAATGTCTTGACATTTGAGGAGTTAGTCTATGTTCTATTGCAGAAAGATCAATCTAGGTAGAACATTTCCATTATGCATGTTGCACATCAAGCTTTCCTAGCTAGTCAGAAGGGCAAAGGTAAATGGATCTTATCTACTAGTAAGCAAAAATTTGCAAATGCTGCACATTTGAAGAAGGAAGAAAAATATGAAAGGAGAGAGGAGAGATGCACACACATGCATGGGAGCCGCAAGACCCACATAATGATTTTTTGAGGCAATACTCTATAAAGGATATATGTATATGAGCATAGGGATAAGGTTACATGATCCTTACATCCCTTAAGATGTATGTGTGATTTTCTTCCCTCTCCTCTTGGTAACTACTATACATTTTATCGGCACTTTGTTATTGTAAGATATGATCGCTACAAATTTTGTTTGTGGCGACAATCTCTATACATTTCTTTCCTCCACTTGATGCGTATTGAAGTTAGGGGGTAAGTCAAAAGTCTTTAGGTTTTGTTCTTCCTTCTTTTGATCACTGCTATCTTTTTTTCTCCATCATGCACTTGAAAAACAAGATGGGAACCAGGTATTGCTTCTCATAAGTATGAAAGCACACTACTTCATTCAAGTCCTCTTCCCTACTACAAAATTATGATTATGTCACTATCGCTTCTACCTCTATCACTTTAGACATTTGTTTTGCCTCATCCAATTATTAAAGGAATAACATCATACAAAGATAGGATATAGCATATGCTTCCTCATCACAATAATCAATAGTCCACATCCAAGGTGACAAATATATGAATCCATCCATGGGGTTCAAACTTGTCTCCCACTTTTCCACTAAACAAGTTGTTTACTCCATATTGACAGTTTAAATGTTGTATCGATCCATCACCATAATACTACTTAGGTTTTTTATTTTAAAGGCATCAAACCTTGTGCGTCTAGATGGATGCACCACTTTTTTGGATCTATTTATAGGGACAAGGTTTATGGAACTTGTGTGATGGATTGATCTTATTTGAGGAGGGAGGTAGAAGTGAAATTGCACATTCAAGTAGCAAGATACTCAGTACATATTACCTATCTCTATACTTGAACCTTGAGGTAAGGTTGCAAGTGAACTTAACTTTTAAGATTTTGGAAGGAAATGAGATATCATTGAGGGGATGGTCATTCACATAATCACAATTCTCCTTGAGCACAAATTTTCATGTTTTTCTTTAGAACAAGAAAACTTGTTTTTTGGGTCGATAGTCATCACTAGTGTAAGAGAAAAGAGAACAAATATGGAGAAAAAAATTTAATTGAAGGTGATATGTCAAGATTCCTTAAGAAATATTTGCATGAAGAAATAAAACATTCTAAGAATATTCTAGAAGAGTTCTTATAGTTAAAAATTTTCTTGTGAAAGCTAATGATTTGAAGTATCACAACACATGATTTGAGAAGGTATTGCAATAACTACTCCTTGTGAACAACTTTTGACACAAATTTTAGTATCCTAACATTTGAACCTCTTAAGTATTATGTACTCACCATCAAATTTCATCCAAACTGACAATACTTATCAAGTATCATGATATTTGGTTCGTGATGATATGTGATCTTTGGTAAAGAATCATATCATGAAAATCTAGCATAACGATTTCTCATAAGTACCATGAGTCATTATTGAAGCATCCTGAAAAATATCATATTATCAATTTCTTTTACCCCCAGGTATCATGGATGATCCATTGTGAGCTCAAGTATTATATATAATGGCTCCAATTATCATAACATTCAATCTTGTATACATCAAAAATATTGTGATAGCTAGCAAGTATCATATGTCACCAATTCTAACTATCATGACATCCACCAAGTATCATCTATCCAAATATCACAATTCTTCTTTTTACAAGTATCACAAATACTTCTCAAAGATAATGTGTTATCAAGTTATAGTATCACCAACTCAATTACCATCTCGGCCAAGTATTGTAGAAATATGTCTCTCCTAAGGGGTTTTAAAGCGCTATCTAGGATTGCAAAATTTTAATTATATTATGCTCCACAAAAACATTACTTTGGCATAAGGCTTAACCCAAAAGTTCATTTCTCAAGCCTTTTGTCTCAGCCACTAATTTATTTTTTTGAATCCCACATACAAAAAATTTACTTTTCTTAAAACTATTAAAAATTCAAAGATATAATTTAAAAGTTGGATTAAGTTTCACTATCTCATCATTTCCCATAGCAAAACAAAATCTTAGGGAAACCAAGGCATGCAAGGAAGAAATAGCAAAGAGGTTGGAATTTATTACATGATTTTCCACACTCTTTGTGTGTGGTGCTACTTCAAATTTGTTTGTGCATTATCATTATATACAAGGAGTCTACTAGAAGAACAAGAGATTGCGGAATTCAAAATGATATGGATTCTAGAAGAGAAGGTAATCTATGTGATACTCCTTATATTAGAGTGTAATATAGGTAGACATAATGGAAAACTTGCTTCATATATTGTTACAGAGTGTGTGAGTTGATCAATATTTGTTTTTTGTAGACCTACAATTATCACCACATGGACCAATTTCAAAGTTTATGAGTATTTGAAGTTGCCAACAAATCATGTTGAAAAAGAAAGGTGCAAAAAGTTGATATCCTCTTTTGAATTGGATGAGAAGAAGGAGCTAAAGGGCATTGCCAAAGTCACATATTTAGTAGGAAACAAAGCTCAAGTCAAGGTATATGTTGGAACAATCAGGGTAACTCTCAAATTTCCCAAACCACAAGAACAACTAGGTCATATGGAAGATACTACCTTTGAAGAACTTGACTGCCTTGACATCGAGCTAGCTATTAGGGTTTTCCATGTATCTTTTAATATGAATCGTTTCACCAAGTATACATAGAGAGCTGAAAAAATGGTCTATCCATTCTCATACAATCACAACAAAACTTGACGACTCACTAGATATGGTCCCTCTCATATATGATTAGTTGAAGAAGGCCACGAGTTCTTATAAACACCATAGGCTCATTGGAGGTGTGGCTGCAATCACAAGGATTATGTATGAGATTCTAGCAATAACTAATGGATTGCTACCTTCACCTCCCTTAAAAAATGATATCAAGGAGTTTACCTTCATTGTTCAACTTAAGAACTATTTTTCCAAGATCAGAGGTGACCAAAAAAATTATGGCTACAAAAGATGGCAACAAAAATGGTGCAGGATAGAAATCCAAGAAAAGAGAAGCCCACATTAAGTAGAAAGAAACCTACACAAGCTCATATTGAGGTAGCAATCCATTCAAAGCATAGATGAGAGCTTCTTTGGATTTTGAACAGGAGGTTTAGCAACTATATTCACATCAAATAATTCCATCAACTATATTCATATGATCGAGTGCTTGGTTCTTTTTACTTATCAATGCCAATAAACCGTGCAATTCCTATGTGTGCACTACTCAAGATAATGTTATTGCCATCTTAGTACATGCAGACATTCAAAGAGGCATTTTCCACAGGTTATTTTGAGAAGCATATGATGACCTTTACACAACACCAAGAGCTCTCACAACCAAGTTAAGCACATACACAATATGGATACTGAGCAAGAGATACATGAACATATATCATCTAAATGATGCATGAGAGAATGTAATGCAAGAAATAGCAAAAGTCCTTTGCTTTAAAGGAGAATAGGTGCAAACTAGATCCTCATTAAGCTATGAGATGTGCTAACCATGATAATTTAAAGACCCCGCTCAGATTCTAGCTAAAGAACATAGCAAATACTACAAAGTCAAGGAGGGGGGGATAAGATGATTTATCAATAGGAATTACAATTTTTTTGTATATCATTGTAAATTGTTATATTAGTTTTAGAATCACCGTTGTACATTGTATCTTCTTCATTCTTCACCCCCCCCACCCCCCCCCAAAAAAAAAAAGAACAAAAATAAGAAGCACTACCTATATTTATCATAGGTATTTATAACTTTTTTGCTATATTTAACTTTTTTGAATGTAATAAAAGGTATTCGATGAATAGAGTTGCTGTGAAAAAGGCCAACACCCTCACTTGTAAGGACTTTTTGCTAGTGTGAGTAAGAGAACTCTTCTAATGCAAAATTTTTACACAAGTTTTCATGGCTTTGTGACTCATTTTTGCATGCTTTGATATGTACAAATTGCTACTTCCATAATCTACCGTAAAGCTAATTTTTTTTTGGGCCTTTTCTAACTATTAAAAGTTATTTTGTGCTAATCTTTTGTGTTTATTCATAGGCTGAAACTACTTTCAGATCTTCATGAGCTACAATTGCAATTCTTTTTGTACTTTTGCTTATTGTTCTTTGTATAATATCCTCTTGTTAGCTTCAAAAAAATCCATGATAAATTCCATTCGGACAAGTGTTGCAATTGCAATTGTTTTTGTACTTTTTCTTATTGTTCTTTGTATATCCTCTTATTAGATTCAAAAAAAAAAAATCCATGATAAAATCCATTTGGACAAGTAACAAGAGAGATATTTCCATGTTTTACTAAATGTCTTCTTCCCATTACCCGTGCAAGTCCGACCTTGAACTTGCAGATGATGATGGTTTGATGGTGGATCACCCTTGATTTATCAAAGGTTGATTATATCAAGTTTGATCTTGTGGACTTGATCACCATTGAATTTATGGGCATTGATCTTATGATCGTAATCGAGAGTTTGATTGAAATTGATCTTTTTTTTTAATCAAGGTTGATTTTATGTGGTCTGATCATTGGCATGTGATCAAAGTTGGTTTTATCACCCAAAATTACTTATCGCAAAAACACTTATAGGGAAAGAGGTGAAGAAGGGATAATCGACCAAGAGTAACCCTCAAATCATTATGATCGTCTTAAAAAAGGGTTGTAAGTGGCTCAAGCTTGATAGAGAGGCCTCATAAAGTCACATTTGAAGCCCTCATCATGAAAGACTTCATAAGACACACTCAGATTCAAATACATTTGTGATAACTTTGGAGAAAAATACTCATAGTGAAAGAAATCTCTCTCTCTCTCTTTGTGATTCAGCCATGAGGTCACACAAGTTGGCTTTTGTGATATATAAGTAGCTTGAGATAAAGCAAAGAAGACACACACACACACACACACACACACACACACACACATATATATATATATATATATATATATATATATATATATATATATATATATATATATATATATATATATATATATATATATATATATATATATATATATATATAGAGAGAGAGAGAGAGAGAGAGAGAGAGAGAGAGAGAGAGAGAGAGAGAAGGGTGAAGCACTCATGAAAATAGAGTCAAATTGAAAATAAACTCAAGTTAGGTTGAGTTCACATAGAGAGACGGTAAAAAGAAAAAAAAAATTGCTCACTATTATTTTGGATGAACTCCTCTGTCGATACAAAAATGTACCACTCTGACATTGAACTTCCATTGAACCTGAGATTGCTCAACCAATGACAAAAGCAAGACTCCAGTTAAGTAATAATATCACACCTTTGTGCTTTTATGATTTGCATCATGGGCAGATGGATAAAGAGCACATAGGCTTGATTATAAAAAGAAGAAGGTTGAATTCAAAGTTCATTCAGGCCCTCATTGGGAAGTTTAGCTCTAGTTGATCCAGTTTTTTGTTCAAGGCTTTATATTCATAGAAGTCCTACCCCATAGTTTGTTGTGTATATTGAGTTCTCTCGATAAGTGGAAAGTCATTTTCAAGCCTTTGTAACTCTAGTCATTGACAAGAAATCAACACAAAAAAGAAACACTCAAAAAAGAAGGCTAATCTAAGAATTTCATGACATCAAGATAAGTTAAGGCCTTTGAAAGATTAGGGTTTGGATTGCATGCCCTAAAATCATAGATAATCAAACAAAAAAGTGTGAATTTTTGGAGCATATTGCTTTCAAGTGATTAGATTTTCTTATTGGAATTGTCTACACATTGAAAGAGGACCACAGACATATGTTTTCCTTTGTACACTTCATTTGAGGATTAAAGTTCGTTTGAACTATAAAAAAATTGAAATCTTGCTTGAAGCATTGAGATGTGTGACCCTCATTCAAATATGTCACTTTCACACTCACTTTGTTGTATATGCACTTAAGATCAAGTAGGACATTTGGGTAGTGGAATTTAGTGAGAAGTCACATTTTGTTAATTGGAAGTAGCAACATACAATCTATTCATTCACACATGATCTCACCCAATAGAAAATAATAATTTAATTGAAAAAACATGGCCACTTTTGAAGACATCCAAGATGCACCACTTAATAAAGAATCTAGACTCAAGCAATGATGATGATGAATTCAAATATATTCTACCTACATCTAGGGGTGATACCACTCTTGTGAATATTATTATGCCTACACCTAGGTGTGGTACCACTCCACAATTCTATAATTCCTTGTTTACCTCCATGATACAAGGATAAAGTGAGGGATACATATTGGGACTTGAATGAGTATGAGAATACAAATATAGAGCCTAAAACCCAAATATTCAGTTGGAGATGCTTAACTAGTTCACGTATCCACTTATGAAAATATAGAGGGAAGTCGATGGAGACTATGATGTTGGGTGTGTGTGAGTGAAGAAGCACAAATAGAAGTATACACAAGAGCGAAGAAGGAGACCAACACACCAAGAAAGGTAATGGTTGGAAGATCTCTCTATTGAACAATGATCAATATAATGAAGGGAGAGCTATAAGTGAATCCCTAAGTTCAAAGTACCACCACATATGGGTATATCATGTATATGTGGTTACATGAAAAAAAAACCTCTACTGGGGTCTAGAGTAAAAAGTGCCCATATATAGGGAAAGGTTTCACATCAAAGATACTCGAG
This sequence comes from Ceratopteris richardii, assembly GCA_020310875.1. Classification (NCBI taxonomy): domain Eukaryota; kingdom Viridiplantae; phylum Streptophyta; class Polypodiopsida; order Polypodiales; family Pteridaceae; genus Ceratopteris; species Ceratopteris richardii. The sequence continues at coordinate 86,515,081 of CM035415.1, forward strand.
GGAAACATGTGTAACAAACCCTCCTCAAGAAAATGATGTGAACACATACAGGGTGTGAAGGATCAACCCCCACAATGTAATAAGTCTCAAGCTTTGCGAAAATATTCAAACTCTTCTTGTGGAAGGGCTTTGATGAATATGCTTTCCACATTATCTTGTGTAGGCACATATACCAAATCAATATCTCTAGCGTGAATCTTCTCTCTAACGTGATGACAATGAACCTCAATGTGCTTTGTGTGCACATGAAAAACAATTTCTTACAACCACCAATGTACTCTAACTATCAGTGGGAATATATGTAGGTGTGTCAATATCCTTACATAGATCCATCAATATTCATCTCATCCATATACACTCCACTATTGTTATGTATACTACCTTGTACAAAGCTTCACAAATCAACATGTCCATAGTAGGTTGCTTCTTCTTCAACCAACATATGCATGATGCTCCAAGGAAAAAACCAATTACCACTAGTGGACACTCGTGTATCCAAACACTATGTATAAAAGCATGAAAGCATGTGTTTCAGAGCAAAGGAGTAAAAGAGAAGGGCCCCAAAATTTTTGAATTAATGGGCATATTTTTCTTCTTCAAAGTCCTAGAGAATTCCCTCAAGCCATGTAAATGCACTAGAGGAGTCCTCTAGTTTCATAATCCCAATTTGTTGTAAAATATCCCTTGTAAACTAGTAGGAAATTCACCTTTTTTGTAATAAAGTGTCGATCTCTTGTGTGAAAGGACCAAACTTAGGGCACATGTATATAAGTCACTTTGTGACTCTTTGTAGAGACTTTTTGTCATTGTGAAGAAGGAGCTCTCTTGAATTTTCGAATTTGCCTCTTTCTTGCAGATTTCTATCTTCTCTTTGATCTTGTATGTGTGTGTAATGCTTGGAATGTGTGTGTAGGACTGTTGTCTACCCCTCCCCACTGTTTTTGAGCTACTGTAGTGCATGTGTGAGCTTGTAGGAGTTGTGGCGTGAGTGTGGGTGTTTCCCGCCATTCACTAATTTGGCCATAACTTGAAGCAAAGTTGTCAGAATCGAGTGAAACTACTTCCAATAGATGCGTCTCGTCGAGAGCTTCAAAACGAGTACCTATTGACTATATTCGAAGTTCGAGGCTGGGAGAAATCCTTGATTTTCTGAAAACTGCTGTAAGAGGTATCGCGGCAAGCACCTTCAGCATTTCAGTGAGTTTGAGAGGTGGATTAGTCTTTTCTCATGCATGCCAGTTTAATCACTTCATTTTCCATCATGTGTGCACATGTCTTCATACACTTGGTTAGGTCGTTTGATCGGATTGACATTTAAATGTGTGTTAATTTCCCACTATATGCACTTGTGTTGCAATAGAGGTACAGTCTCATTGGCACGAGTCCTTGAGTCTTCTTGACTCAAGTACACACATTTTTGGCGCCGTTGCCGGGGAACACTCAGTCAAGGTGCCTTCGTGATGGTTATAGATCGAGTGTGATGGAATCGTACTTGTAGAAGTGAACTCGTTCCGTGGCAAGTAGTCAATCACTTCAGCACTTGTTACTTCACATCCCCAAGGTGTGTGTAATGAGTTTTTAGGTTTAGGGTTAGTAGGAAGGGAGAGAAGGAGGAGTTAGGGTTAGGCTAGAAGGAGAGGAGAAGTGAAGAGAGGAGAAGTAGGAGTAGGCCAAGACCACTAAAAAAACCCAAAAAATTGCCCAAAATTGGTAGTGTTCAGTTTCTGTTACAACAAATATAAAAACCAAAAAAATCTGACTCATTTGACACTTAATTGTGTTCTAGTATCGTCGAGAGCAGCGACTGGTATCGCGTGCGTAGTATCGTGCAACTCAGGCCTTCAAAGCTAGGTGTTGAGCTCAAGGTGCAAGCAAGACAATACAAAGGTAAGGTTCCACAAAGATTATCTGATAAAAACACACTAAAAGTGCACAAATGAGTGATTAAATGCATGCACGGTATCGCGGGGGGGGAAACCTAGTTGTTATATGAATTTCTTTGTGAGGGACAAGGACCTAGGAGTGAAGAGGTGAGTGAGAAGAGCAAGGGGGTGCAAACCTTTTTGAATTTTTTAGGTTTTTTGGCTTGAGTATCGCGATCAGTTGAGTTTTGGTATCGCGATACCAAAATTCCCTTGTATCGCAATACTCGCCGAGGTATCGTATCGCCGGGTACCAGTCTTGGTATCGCGATACCATTGTGGTATTGTGTCGCCAGATTGGTATTGCGATCATACTTTACCACTGGTATCGTATCGTTACCTACTGCGGTATCGTATCACCCACTTGCCGGTTTCGTATCGCGATACCATTTCAATATCGTATCACCTGAGAACTTGGTATTGTATTGCCCCTGATCGAAGTATCGTATCGTTAATCCCAGCAAGTATCGTATCGCCCACTCCCTAGCGTAGTATCGCGATACCATAACTAGTATCGTATCGTACAAGTTGGTGGTATCGTATCACCGCTTGTTCTGGTATCGTATTGTCTCATTGTCGGGGATCGTATCGTGATACCAAGTTAGTATCGTATCGGCGGTGTGTCTGGTATCGTATCGCAGCCAAGTCCTGTATCGTATCGTTTGCTACCCAAGTATCGTATCCCCTCTATTCTTTGGTATCGTATCGAAGGGCTTCCAGTATCGTATCATCACGGGTGCTCAGGTATCGTATCGCGAGAATTGTTGGTATCATATCGTGGCAATAGATCAGTGTCGTATCGTCTACTGCAACAAGTATCGTATCGTGTAGATTCCAAGTATCGTATCGTGTAGATTCCAAGTATCGTATCGTTGCCATCTCGGTATCACCCAGTGCAATATCGCCTGGAAGTGGTATCGGCCAGAGTGGTTGAAGCATTTTGTCAGGTAACTTGAGGCATTGGAAGAGCTACTCAAGAAGAGCCTCTGAGACTTAGAGAGTCTTAGGAGGGTGAATGAACTTGAGGTCAGGGAGAGTGCTAAGTAGCCGAAGAAGTGTCATATCTTTTGTGGGAAGTGTTGCCCAGGTTAGTCACCACTTTGCCTATTCAGAGACCTCTAGTGACTTAGAGGAGGAAATACCCATGGCTTCGGAAGACATGTAGGGTCCAACTCTAAGTAGAAATTTCATGACTACTGTGGAGGGAGATTACCGTACTTTCTTGCAGTATGTGTCTACAAATGCCCAGGAGATCCCCATCTACCTGGATGGCTTGAATAGATCTGTGGCTAGGATGGTAACTTCCATGAATGCCACAATCGTGCCCCGACCGATTGTCAAGTACGAAGGAGGAGCATACGTGGACAAAATTGGTCACATCTACATCGTGGCTGAATTTCCTGAAATGATCAATGAAAGGGGAGAATTAGTGGAACCAGAAAACTCCGAAAGAACAAACCCTGAAGAGCTAGTGACTACCCCTAGAGGCAGATCCCAAGTAACTCGAGTCTTGAGAGGAGACTTGATACCTCAAGACGACTATTTATTGGAATTCTATATGATCCATGGGTCAGACTTACTACTTCAAACAGACTTACTGGCTCCAGGGAGAGAAGAAAGCACTATGACATTTTATGAGCTAAAGGATCCAGAAGATGAAGCTAGACTCACATACTTGGACAAAAATCAGAGGAGATATTGGCCCGTGAGTGCCTTAGACAGGGCTCGACTGAGATACATGGGTGTGCCTGTATTTCCTCAGAGAATCAGGCAACTACGTTGCAAAACCCTTTTGGAAATCAACAAGAGATAAAACATACCACGTCAAGATAGACCAGCCAACGAAGTGTGCCAAACCGTACTCATGTGCAATTTGCAACTCCAGGAGTGCAAACACATAATCAGGACCACGCAGGGGTAGGTAATCAGTACCGACCACCCATAAGACCACGACCACCAATAGGAGGACAGCCGGGAATGCCCCTAGTTAGACCAGCAGTCCCTGTCTTCCCTGTAATGCCGAGACCGCCTGAACCAATGAGAAGACTGAGACCTATACAAGTGGCCAAGTGTGTAAGAAATCATTATGATGGATTAGGAGAACCTTACGATCACATTGCCGAATTTAAACAAGTTCTAAGGGCAGAACAAGTAGACGACTTCTTTGTGCAGTATGAGTCTTTTGGACTCACCCTCACAGGAACGGCTCTAACTTGGTTCCAGCCACTGGACCCTAATCAATTTGGGAACATGGAGCAATTCTTTCAAGAATTCATTGGGGAATTCACGAAGAGAGGGATCAAACACAATTCCGCATCTTTAATCCATAGTTTTAAACAGAACCCTAATGAAACAGTGAAAACTGCAGCCCGAAGATTCAATCAGTATGTGGATAGATGCCCTGTTGCAGAGAGACCCACTCAACAAAAAATGATTTCATTATTTTTGGATGGAATCACGAATGGAACCCTAAGGACCTTAGTGTATGTGAAAAGACTACAAACTCTGAGTGAATGTCTTCAGGAATGCATTGACCTAAAAGATAACCTAGCTGAGGACCTCAAGAGTACTCCCAGTCCCACTAAATCAGAAGACTCGAGAAGTACCATTACTTCCAACTCTAGTAATATGGAGGAATTGGCTGAATTATTAGCAAAAAAACTAGGAGTCCAGGGACAAAGAACTTATCAACACCCAGCCCAAAGAGTGCCTATGCTACGAAGATGTAGCCTATGTGGAGGAGATCACCCCACACACATGTGTGTGCGAGGAGGGACCGGTGCACATCAAAACTACCCTTACAACAGACAACACCAACCAGGAACCGCTTTGTACTGCCACATAGAACAAAAATACACTAATCACACCACTGAAAGTTGTCCATTCAATCGACAAGCAAGACCATTTCAACCACCACAATATCGACCATATGGATATCCACCTAGAAAGCAAGGCAGAGAGATGCCCAGATACTATCCAACACCAACAGGAGTACCAAGACAGTATGAACATGCACCATATCCATCACCACAGCCAGTGCTAGGACCACAACTGTCACAACCTCAACAAGTAGTACCAGTGAAGTATACTCAGCCCGAAGAGAATTTGGAGAGAGCCATAGTGCCAACATCATCTACAATCAATGAGGAATCAGCAAACCCTGGATATGAGCTGCCACCAGGAGATTACTACCCATATGAAGCCAATATGGTAGATTACGACCCAACTTATGATTCGGCGTATTATGGATATGGAAACTATGAACCAAGCTATGGCACTGAGGTCACAACTCTAATGTATACCGCTCCCAAAGCACAACCACCCATGAGACCAACCATTAGACCACCTGTACCAAGGGGACCTTGTTATAGGTGCGGAGGAGACCATTTTATTAGAGAGTGCCCTCGACCTTACAATCCACCACCACCTTGGACTTGGGAAGGATATTGTAGTGATTGTGGAAAGGAACATCTTTTCAGAGATTGCCCTAAGAATCCAACCAAAGTCCAGGACACTGCGCCTATCAACGTAATTAAAGTGATAGAAGGATCTAGAAGTGATAAGGAATATACTGTGCCACTGAAAGCCATTACAAGAGCTCAGATAAGGCAACAAAAAGGGAAACAACCAGAACGGGAACAAGTGAGCAATAAAACCGTGAGTCCTAAAGTTCAGGTAGTGGAAGATTCGGAAGATCTACAAGAGAGTGCACAGAACACCAAAGCTCAAAAATGGAAGGAAAGAAGAGAAAAACTCAAAAATAAATGGACAAAAGATGAGAGTAAAAAAAGTAAAAAACAAGCCCGAAATAGAAGGGAACATAAAGAACAAGGGATTCGAGAGGAGACCCCGGTGTCACCACTTATCCAAGAGAAAGAGAAACCGGGATCAATTCTAGCTGACCCAAAACCAGACGACTTAGACATGTGGCTGAAAGCTTACCAAGCTAGAATTAAGACTGGGCCGAATATAGAGAAAGAATCTACCCACAGGGGGAGCTGGAAAAGGAAAGATTAGAGATATGTAGGAAACTTATAGAGGTAGCACAAGCAACCCTAGAAAAGACTATCCCACCTTTGCCAGAGACAAGGATAACAGATGATCAATACGAAGAATGTGTCCAATCCCAAGGTAAAGAACTTAAAAGGAAGGAAAACATGGATGAGAAAATGAAAACTCAAGATGAACCTGTGTCAATAATACCGGACTTAGAGGGAGAATGGCCGAAGGAATTATGGAAGAGAATACGGGAAGAACAATGGAAGAAAAATGGAGTATCAAAACCTCCTTTTGAGGAAATAGATGTGGAGGTTTATCAACCAAATACCAACCTGGAGGAAGTATATGAGGAAGTATCAAGACTCGATAGGAGGAGGGAGGAAACCCTGAGTATTTCTACCTTACCAAATTATATGGGAGAATACAAAAAGGAGTCTATAATAATACGAGCACCCACAGTACATGGAAAAGGAAAAGAGAGCTTAGAAAAAAGTTCACACAATCTAACGGAACTTAAGAAAACGAAAGTACAATGCAAGTTGACCGTGGAAGAATTACTTCAACTTAAGCCACAATTATGGAGACAATTAGCGAGCCAATTAGAATTAGGGCAAGAAAGGGAAGGAAAGGAAAAAGAGAACACATCTAAAATACAAATCCCAGTGGATAAAGTGGGAGAGTTTAGTGAAGGTGACGAAGTCAATACCTGTCTGCCTGTCACTTACAATGGGTACATGACCAAGGCTATACTAGACACGGGAGCCGGGGTAGGAATTGCCACCAAGGAGATATGGGAGAAATGGGGGAAACCTGCCTTACGACCCACACGCATGAAGCTACAACTAGCAGACGGTCATGTGGAGAAACCCTTAGGAATATTGGAAAGAATCAAATTAACCACCTGTGGAGTAGAATTTGAACACACATTAGCCATCTGTAAGTTCGAAAAAGCCAACAACTACGAAATGATATTAGGGCGACCCTTTGAGACAAATGCGGGTAGTGCAAGACTGGGGAAGAGATTCATTGTACCTACAACATCAAGGAAACACGACCAAGATAAACTTGCATACATTTGCTTATCAAGATGTCCCTCCGTTACAGTGGAATCCCATACACGAGGAAGATGACCTATCCATGCATAGTGCTGGATCGAGCGATCAATCTTGGATGCACGAGGATGCTCAGTTATGGATGTGCAAGGAGGCAAAGAAGGAGGAGAATATAGTGGCCGATAGGACATCCTAACTACCGAACAGTAGAGGACCCTGATTACATGCCTCAAATCTTTCCTGATGAGACCTTTGAACCGCATGGATGGATGGAAATCTTAGCCACCTTAGATGTGTGTGTGAATGAGGAAGTTTTGACAATGAACGAGTGCATAGATGAGGAAGGCTATGATGTAAATCTTTATATGGTTGTTCTTCAAGAAGTAGAAGAAGGGGAAGTTTTGGAAAAAGAACGGAAAGAGGAATATGAGAGTATAGAAATGGAACCGGAATTCGACTCCGAAGAGAGTTACCTAGACACCATTCAAAGTAAAGAGGGACAACAACCCACAAAGATCTTAGCAATTGAAGCTGCTCCCATGGTACAAGAACAAGTGGAAGACATGAGTAAGATAGAATCGAACCCTGATCTTTTTGAAGTTCTTGAACATTTTAAAAAATATGAAGTAGAAGAAAGAAAGGTAGCCATTCAAATGCCTAAACGAGAGGCGAGAGATGGAGAAGCATATGACAACAAAGAACAAACGAAAAAGATTGTAGTAACAATGGAAGACGGAGAGGAGCGATGCACATACATAGGCAAAGATGTATCAATTGAAGAGGAAGAAGAACTCATACAACTTATCCAAGAATATAGAGATGTATTCACATGGACATACAAGGATATGAAGGGTGTCAAACCCAATATTTGTTCTCATCGAATACCAATGACGGCAGACACAAAACCTTCTAAACAACGTCCTTATACATATAATGAGGTTTATGCAGCCAAAATTAAGGAAGAAATTGACAAACTACTAGCTGCAGGATTCATATATGAGATAGAACACACCGAGTGGGTTTCGCCTTTAGTGGTTGTGCCGAAGAAAAATGGAAAATTGAGGGTGTGCATTAACTTGAAAAAGATCAATGCAGCCACCATACGCGATAGCTATCCATTACCCATCACAGAACATCTATTGGAAAGAGTAGCAGGAAAGGAAGTCTATAGCTTCTTGGATGGATTCTCCGGATACAACCAAGTAGCTATTGCTACTGAGGATCAACATAAGACCGCATTCGCAACCGAATGGGGAGTCTATGCTTTCAGAGTGATGCCTTTTGGACTCACTAATGCACCTGCTACTTTTCAACGATTGATGTGTCATGTTTTCAAGGAATTCCTGAAAAAAAGCATGGAAGTGTATGTAGATGATCTATGTACATACTCGAATCAAAGACGAGATCACATTCCTAAATTAAGAAGAATATTTAATAAATGCAGTCAGTATCGAGTCTGCCTAAACCCAGAAAAGTGTGTCTTCATGGTGAGACAAGGGAGGATCTTAGGACACATAGTCTCAAGAAATGGAATATCCACGGATGAGGACAAGATCAAGGTCATTTTAGAGCTTCCTAGACCAAAGAATGCGAAAGAGGTACAAGCCTTTATGGGACATTGTGGATATTACTGTCGGTTCATTCACATGTATGCCATAATAGCCAAACCCCTGTATGGTCTCTTAACTCAATTCACTTGGACTAAGGAGTGCGAGAAAGCATTCAATGAATTAAAAAAGAGACTTAGCACAGCCCCAATTCTGAAAACGCCCAATTGGAACAAGCCGTTTCATATTCACGTGGATGCGTCTAATTATGCAATCGGATGTATCTTAGCCCAACCGGCCGATGAAGGAAAGCTAGATCACCTAATTGCCTATGCGAGTAGACAACTAAATCAAGCTGAAAGGAATTATAACACTACTGAACGAGAAGGGTTAGGAATGGTCTATGTAGTGAAGAAATTCAGACACTATCTTTTAGCCAACAAATTCAAGTTCTTCATAGACCATCAAGCCTTACTGTACTTGGTTAATAAACCCTGTAACACGGGAAGATTAGTAAGATCGTTCTTACTGTTAATGGAGTTCGACTTCGAAGTGGTAGTAAAAAAGGGAAACACGCATGTAAGAGCAGACCACCTTTCTAGGTTAACCCACGGAGAACCGCCAAGTTGAATACCTGATGATCTACCAGATACTTATTTGTTCAATCTGGAAGTATGTCCAAAGTGGGCAGAGAAATTAATTCCTATACTCACCCATGGCCCACAACACTCAATCAATAAGAATATCAAAAAGGCGATTCTTCAATCAAGAAATTTGCACATTATTGCTGGAAGTGTGTACTTTAAGGAACCCAATGGAGTGTAAGATGTGTCGAGGAGGAGGAACAAAAGAAACTAATCAAGCAAGCACATGTGAACAAATGGAGAACACACCAAGGAACGTATGGAACCATTCGAGAATTGAAAAGATTAGGAGTGTACTGGCCTGACATGCCCAAGGACGTCCATGACTACGTGAGTAATTGTGTAGAATGCTAGGAGACAATTCCGGAGGATCATATGTCCATACCATTTTCAACCATAGCACCCAATTGGAGTAAAACATTGGTTAAATTTCTAAAGAACAGAGAACATGAGGAAGGAATAAGTTTAACTAGAAGATGATCCCTAGAAGAAATGAGCAAGGATTACGTACTTATGGGAAAACAATTGTTTAGGAGAGGAAAGGATAATCAATTACGATTATGCATACATGAAGGAGAGTATCTACCCATATTAGAGATGGCACACGCAGGTGCCGTAGGAGGTCATTTTTCAGCTGAGAGAACTGTCAAAATGATCCTCTTCGCCGGCTTGTGGTGGCCAACTCTACATATGGATGCGGAGACTTATGTATGAAGCTATGAAACATGCCAAAGGGCTAAATACCCAATTCGGAGAGATGACATGCCATTAAGACCTATGGTGTTTGCGAGAGCATTCTCCAAGTGGGGTATTGACTTCATCGGACCCATCAACCCACCAGCCAAAGGATCTCATGCGGAGTATATCATAGTAGCCACAGATTACTTAACCAAATGGGTAGAAGCAAAAGCTATGAGAAAGAATGGTGCTCAAACCACTGCTAAATTCCTTTTCAAGAATATATTCACTCGTTTTGGATTACCGATTGAGATTGTGAGTGACCGAGGAACGCACTTCCTTAATGAAGTAATAGAGTCACTAATGAATGAATTTTTAGTGATTCACAAGAAATCAGCCCCATATCATCCCCAAGCCAACGGTCAAGCGGAAAGTTCCAACAAGGTATTATGTTCTGTATTGACAAAGATTGTCAATAATGGAAGGTTGGATTGGGACAAACAATTGCATCATGCAATTTGGGCCTTCCGAGTAGCATATAAGACTGCCATTGGAACTACCCCATTCAATTTAGTGTATGGGCAGAATGCTATTTTGCCGATTGATTTTTTGATCCCAACCTTGAGAGTAGCCCAACAGTATGAATGGAACGGACATGAGTTATCCCAACAACTCCACCAAATTGAGAAGTTACATGAAACTAGGTTACAAGCAGTGGCAAGAATCTACGCAGCCAAAAGAAGACAAAAGGCATATTATGATGCACATATAAAAGACAAAGGACTTAAAGAGGGAGACTTAGTCTTGGTGTACACCTTAAAACAACATGCCAAGAAATTACAAAAACGCGGATATGGACCTCTGATCATCAATAGAATCTCTACTAGTGGAGCAGTTAATCTAGCCATGCTAGATGGAGATATTCTTCCTAACTACATAAGTGGATGTAGAGTTAAAAGGTTCATGGAGCCATTGACGGATCAAATGTTAGCACGTCTAGTAGGTGCTCAAAATAGGAAGAAAGAGGAAGAACGGATTAGAGAGGAGGCCCGACAAGAAGCCCTAGAACGCATTAAGAAAAGGAAAGAATGGATTAGGCAGAGAGACGAACGATATTTCCAAGGCGAGGAGCCCATCCCTATGGCTAATTACCAAGTCCATAACTCTGATACAACGAGTGCTTGCCAGACACAACCGTACCTAAATCTAGGGATTGGCAAGACAGAGTACAAGTTGATAGACGCCTTGATAGACTCAAGAACAGGACTTAGTTGCATATGAAATACCGTCATTAAAGATCTAGAATTAAGTATGAATTCCACAAGAGCCCGATTGATAGGAATTGGAGGTCAAACCCTAGAATCCATTGGAACAACAGTAGTATCCCTCCACCTAGGAAATTCCTCCATGGAACAAAGAGTCTTAGTGTGCAAAGATGAGGATTTAATAGAAGATTTAATCCTAGGACAGGACTGGATCATTGAGAACGAAGTTAGCATCAACCTAGCTCAAGGCTATGTTTCTGCCAAGATCGGGCACAAAGAAATTTTCAGCTTATTAGGAGAGAAGCCTTTACTTCAACCAAAGGTAGTCGAGAGTTCTGAGAGCTGCCAAGAAAAGACACTGGAAAGTGATCCCAATCCTCATATCTCAGAAACCAATCTAGAAGACAAAGAAAGTTCAAACTATACAATGTCTACAGAAGAATCAAAATCGCCACATTCAGGTGAGGAACAATAAGCCACTAAGGAAACCAACTCTCCTGGGGCTCCTCACCCAGCCAAAAGATCACCATATTGGAAAACAACAAGCAGATACTCGTATCAAGGGAAGGAAAAATACAAGTGGATATGCAAGGATCAGGTGCAAAACGAGAAGAAGTTAGCGCCCACACTTAAGAAGAAAGCAGAATTAAAAAAGTCAGCTACACCAAAGTCCACACCAGCAGGACTCTTGCAGGTATGGATCCCCAAGCCGTTGATTGAAGCTCAGAGAGCACGCCAACATATATGGATTCCCAAGAAGGTCACACAGGCAGCTAAGCAGGCAATAAGCACTTAGGAGGATTCAATACATCAGGAAAAGCAAATGAACCAACCACATCAGATTCGTCCTAGAAACAAGAAAAGAACCGTCTGTACTACTAGAATGCTAATGGAAACAAAGAGAACACATGAAGCCCGAAGAATCAAAGCAACAAAACGACCTCTCTCAGTGGTCACAAAATGGATTTGGAAACCCAAGCAACTGCAAGGAGTGGAAAATCGAAGCAACAGAGATTCCCATTGCACTCATGAAGCCTCTAATGCACCTCAAGTATGCATAATAGGGCCACAATACGAGGCCAAGCATTCGGCACATGATGTACATTATAAAACTAGTGGTGCACATTCTCCAAGAGAAATTAGATCTTATCTTCAACTCTCTTAGGAATGGACATACTATGTACATAAATAAATGCTTCGGCTATACTAACGCTTGTTTTCTTTCAGGATAAGAAATAAAGAAATGTGGTAAGAGATCTTACTCATAGAACCATGGGAGACAGAGTGATGTAACCACAATAAACACTACATTGCACTACACAGCTACATGCTTTCCTTTGACGCTAATGCACTCTACCTGACAAGTGCAGATGACTTCTGAAGACTCGGAGGCTACAATTCAAGAGGAGGTACAAGAATTTCCTCCCCAAAGTCTCACAGTAGGAGAGTATCTCTTCTTGGCGAACATAAAAATCATGGACACAGACCATCACTTTCCGATTATGTCCCAAGACTTCAGAGTATTGCATGAACTACCCTCTACAATTGACATAATGAAGAAAGCAGGCATTCATAAGTATTTTGAATTGCCCATATATAAACGTGACTTCCAAAGATGCACGCAAGTCATGAACACCTTACAGTCAGCACTGCATGATCCATTGGTGCCCGAAGCCAGAGTGATGGATAAAGGAGGCGAATGGGTTGTCATACAATTTACACATGACTTAATTAAAGAAGCATTCGGATGGGAGGAGGACGGTGTCACTATGGTAAAGGAAGAGAGTCGTGGAGCAAAGACACGAACTTTTGTCGACATTAACGGAGTCGATATGGAAGAGGAAGTCAGACTAATTTACCAACACTTCTGCTTTCCAAACATGAATCGATACACGGCTCCCCAAAAGATCATTGTTCAATTACTGTCCCATGCAATCAAGCAAATTGGCAATCAAATTAATCTGACTCCATATGTCCAAGAAAGACTATTCGAGGCCAAAAAGTAATGGAATAATAAGAAGTTCCTCAACGGCAGCATTGCAATAACAATCTTGATTTATCATGCCTTGGGCATACGAGAATACTTGCAGGAAATGCCATCTTCGACTGCTCTTGCTCAGTACGTCAAAGTCGCCACAGTTCCTAAAAAGAGAAAAGGAGTAAAGATTGTGGAAGTGGCAGAAACTAGTTCTCAACCCAAAATGAGAGGCACGAAGAGACTCAGAGAAGTTAGGCAAGTGGAAGAGGAAGTCCCAACAACAAAAAGAATCCATGTGCTCCCTAAAACAACCATTGAAGGGCAAAAAACAATCACAGAGGAAGAATTGACTAAAGCCCTGGAAGAGACCCATCAATACATAGAAGGCCAAGTCAATTTACCGGTGCAAGGTCATCATTATCAACAGACCCAACAAGAAATGGAAGCGAAAAGAAAGCTCACCAAAGTCCATCGGTACAGGGAAATAGGGCTCGACAATTCAAGCTCATCCTCGGATGCACAAGAAGAGCCCGACAATTCACTACTAAATGTAGATATTCAAAGTGAGTCCAAGGATGATGGACAATGGGCAGAGTTGAATGAAGTTAACTACAATGAAGAAGCAGATAACATAAAGACGGATGATCACATTACACATCCTGATACGAACACCAAAAGTCAGAAAGCAGACCAGGAAGGTACGCACGTAATAAAACTTAATGAGACTTCCACTATTCGTATCAAGGAGGCTACACCACCGCGCGGAATGTCCGTAAAGATACCAAAGGAGGAGCCTCAGAAAGAGAAAATAGAGGACGAGGAACCCTTCACACCAATACGAGTGGTGGCAAAACCCTCCCCCATGGATGTCACATTTCAAGGGAGTGCCACAAAAGCTATTAAGATGGATAAAGAAGAAACTGAACCACAAGTACATCTCCAAATCAGACAACCACACAACGAAACCATCCATGTGGAGCAAGGAAGAGATGTGCTCACAAGCGAAACTCCAAGCATACCAAGAACTTGGTTGAATGTAGACATTGCTCAACTCAAGCCTGTGGTACAAGACATGATTCGAACCGCTCTAGATACGCAACAACTAATGCTTGAGGCTGACGAAGACTACGACCAAGCAATGAACGACAAACATGAGCTTCAAGAAAAGAGTAAGAATCTTTCGGCCGAATTGAACTTAGAAAGAGAGCACATCAGAAACAAAGAGAAAGAAGTCCAAGCAGCTAAAAAGCAGTGCAGTGAGTTAATGACCAAAAACGAACGTTTAAAAGCACAACTGCAAGAAGTACAGAGAAAATACGAAGCTAGCGAGACTGAGAAGGCAAGGATGAATGCTAGGAGAAAAATATTGGAATCTCAGCTCAAAGTATATATGGAGGAAGCAGAAAACCTAAGGAACCGAAACAAGGAGCTCATGACAACTCTTCTCAGTGATCATCCAATAGAAGCTATCGAAAGCTCAGTAAAGGATATCAAAGAATTGGAAGAAAAGATAACTAAAATGGAAGATCAGCTCAGACAGGAGCAACTCACCATTGCCGAATGAGAAAAAAAGTACACGGATGATACGGCAGCCCTAAGAACTAAATGGAAGAAAGCTGAGAATCGGTATCTTCTACAATGTAAAGAAGATACTGATCATTTGGATATCGTGGCACAAGAACTGCTCAAACACAAGGACACCATTGCAAATAATACGGAGGAAATCAAGCAGAAAGATGAATTCATTAAACAGCTTCAGGAACAGTTAGAGCAAAAAACAATTTAGGGGACACCAGTAGTTCCACAATCTGCAGAGGCTAATGTGGAGACTGAGGTACGTCCTCTCTCTCCCCCCTCATATCATTCACCGATAAGGGAGGCACAGGAGGTCCACATTGATCATAATAATCAGGACATTGTAGAATTGATCCGGCCAGAAAGGCCACTGCTGGTGTCCCAACTCACTACTGATTTTGAAGACCAAATAATACAAATCATGAAGGAAGCTCACATAGAAAACAAACAATTAGAGAAAATTTTGAAGCCCTTCAATGTACCATATGGTCTTCTAAAGGAACAAATGTGGCATTATATAAGGACAACCACTAATCAAGAACCTGATAGCAACCTCCAGTTCGACAAGAATACTTTCAATTACACTCAAGAGGAGTTCGAGAAGGCGGATCCTATCTGGAGGTGGAAAATTTTGGCAAAGAATCCTACATTGCGGGTACAGTGGGAAGCATCACCATATGTGCTTCAAGTCAATCCATCCTTTTGTCCTGTATCCCGCAGACGCGCCTAGACGCAATTTTGGGAAGGACAATGCCAAGGCAATATCAATAATCAGTGGCTCAACTACCTGTTATTACCTAGCCCTCCACACAATTACTTACCGACGGAGGAATATATGGTAAAAACTATGGAATTTTGGATTGCCAGATATGCTACAGTCCCTGATTTAGTTGTTAAAATGACAAATAAGATATTTAGCATGCTACTCACGGTAATCAAAGTATTCCAACACGCAAAATACACTTTTTTGAATTTCATTGGCATTACGCAAGGATCGAAAGCACTCAATTTTTATCTATCCACTATTCCAAGCCGCCTGACACTTATGGCATATTATTCTCGAATCATGTTTTTGCCGTCAACGTATATGCAAACTTTTGAAGAAGCATTTTTCACTGGCTTCTTTGAAATAGATTCAGAGATTTTTGTAAAAATGACTTCAAACTTGAATGTGCGCCTGGTTGCTTATGAAACAAGTTTTTTTGCGGATCACCGACAAGCACCAGAAGATGGAGTTAAGTCCCAGCAGTGGAAAGAATTTATGATTTGTCACGCTAATCTGTTGAATCAACGAGAACAAGCAGCCATACAGACATACACACGTCGCCACAAAAAGCCTGTCGGGGACGACAAAGTTCAGGAGGAGGGACGTGTGGAAGGGGAATCAAGCAAGAAAAGAAGAAGAAGAAGATCAAAATCAAAACCTGCCCAATAAAGAATGAAGATCATGATAACAGAAGAACCACCCTCTGCACAAAGCCCTGCAGGGGCACGCATCAGGCAACAACGCGAATCATCCAGGTCCTGAGAAGTGGAATTAAAGATCAATCAGAACCAGGACATTTCATGGGAAGGACGGACCAGGGCCAGGAACTATACATGAAGAAGTGCAAGAAAATAATTGGCAGGTAGTAATCCTTCCGATGATAGCGTGCGGTGAAAAGAAGGTAAACAGGCTCAAAGCAATACAACAGGGTCACATGTGCGCAACCAGGACAAATCAAAGTACCACAAGCAAGACATAGGTCACTGGTGGCGTGCGTGGCAACCCCACTGAATACAACAACCCAGATATGTGATGTACGGAATACCAAGGGGCAAAACAGAAGCAAAGGACAGAGATCGGATAAAATAACAAATTCTTTGACAGTCCTTATTGCTTCTCCGACCACTGGGTGCGTGTATTCAGAACTCTTAAAGCAAGCCGAAGACAGAAGCAAAGGACAAACCTCGGATAAGATAACCAATTGTCTGACGGTCCTTATTGCTTCTTCGACCACTGGACGCGTGCACTCAAAAGACTTAAACAAGCAGCCAACGAGAAGCTAAAGCCTGTCAAGGGACGACAGAGACAAAGAGGGGGAGAGTGTTGCAGAGCAAAGGAGTAAAAGAGAAGGGCCCCAAAATTTTCGAATTAATGGGCATATTTTTCTTCTTCAAAGTCCTAGAGAATTCCCTCAAGCCATGTAAATGCACTAGAGGAGTCCTCTAGTTGCATAATCCCAATTTGTTGTAAAATGTCCCTTGTAAACTAGTAGGAAATTCACCTTTTTTGTAATAAAGTGCCGGTCTCTTGTGTGAAAGGACCAAACTTAGGGCACATGTATATAAGTCACTTTGTGATTCTTTGTAGAGACTTTTTGTCATTGTGAAGAAGGAGCTCTCCTGAATTTTCGAATTTGCCTCTTTCTTGCAGATTTCTATCTTCTCTTTGATCTTGTATGTGTGTGTAATGCTTGGAATGTGTGTGTAGTACTGTTGTCTACCCCTCCCCATTGTTTTTGAGCTACTGTAGTGCATGTGTGAGCTTGTAGGAGTTGTGGCGTGAGTGTGGGTGTTTCCCGCCATTCACTAATTTGGCCATAACTTGAAGCAAAGTTGTCAGAATTGAGTGAAACTACTTGCAATAGATGCGTCTCGTCGAGAACTTCGAAAGGAGTACCTATTGACTATATTCGAAGTTCGGGGCTGGGAGAAATCCTTGATTTTCTGAAAACTACTGTAAGAGGTATCGCAGCAGGCACCTTCAGCATTTCAGTGAGTTTGAGAGGTGGATTAGTCTTTTCTCATGCATGCCAGTTTAATCACTTCATTTTCCATCATGTGTGCACATGTCTTCATACACTTGGTTAGGTCGTTCGATCGGATTGACATTTAAATGTGTGTTAATTTCCCACTATATGCACTTGTGTTGCAATAGAGGTACAGTCTCATTGGCACGAGTCCTTCAGTCTTCTTGACTCAAGTACACAGCATGGTTGAACATCAATACCATAAAAGAGACCAAAACTCAAAGTGCCCTTGAGATATCTAAACACATATTTTACCGCTTGCCAATGCTTAGTGTCAACTATTGAACTAGGAAACTAAAATATTGAATGATTGGCCTTGTCTTACATGCATATATCAAACATCCCACAACTTATTGATAAAGAGAAGTATCAAATGCATCATTTGCATCCTCAATTGAGAACCTAAATCCCATTTCCAATCATCTTGAGATAGGCTTGCAATCAATTAGTTTCTCAATATAATTTTCTTGATGCACAAAAATTCCCCCATGAACAAGATAATACTCCAAAAGACCAAGATATGTGACATCAAAAGTATGCTACAAATCAGCCATAAGCATGCCAATTTTATCATCACATGATCTAGTCAAGAGAAAGTCAATCATCAACATAAAGAACAAGCACTATAAAGTTAGCCCCATCTTTATGTACATAAAGTGTGCTTTCAATTGGACTACATCTAAAACCAAAATCAATCAGGTGCTTATCTATTTTTTCATACCATGCACATGGAGCTTGCTTAAGTCCATACAAATCCTTATGCAAGGAGCAAGCCATATGCTCTTGACCTTTGATGGAAAATCCAAGAGGTTGCTTCACATAGATCTCTTCTTGCAAATCGCCCTTCAAGAAAGATGTTTTTATATCCAAATGATCCACTTTCCAGCCATGATGGGAAGTCAATGCAATCAGAGAACAAATGATAGTCATGAGCAAAGTAGGTAAAAAAGCCTCCTCATAATCATTGCCATATTTTTTCACATAAACTTTTGCAACTAGTGTGGTTTTGTAATGATTAATGATACCATTTCAATTTCTTTGAATCTTGTAAACCTAGTTATTACCAATGGCATTCTCACCTTTTGGAAATTTACATAACTCTCAAGTACATTTTTGATGAATAAAATCCAATTCCAATTGGATTGTGCTCAATCAATTTTATTCATCACATGCATCTTCAAAAGCGGGTGGCTCTTCATTACATATAGTTGCAATAAGAGAATCATTCACAAAGTCTCTTCATGCATGGTGAGAGATTGATCTTATTCTATCGACTAAAGCAGCACTGAACTTTCTATCTTGCAATGTCTTTTGCAGCCATTTTGGCATATATTATGCATCCTTGAGAGACATATGTTCCTCATTTAATACATCATTGAATGTACACTGGTCTAAATATTATGCTGAATTTCAAGGATGTTTCACTACAGATTTTGCAAATTTTTAGCATGTTTGATTAGACATTTTCAGCCATCTTTGGGTAGAACTTTTACACAAGATCAAAGAAGGAGATCAATGTCTAGAATAAGTTTGCACTCT
Source organism: Ceratopteris richardii (assembly GCA_020310875.1). Taxonomy (NCBI): domain Eukaryota; kingdom Viridiplantae; phylum Streptophyta; class Polypodiopsida; order Polypodiales; family Pteridaceae; genus Ceratopteris; species Ceratopteris richardii. The sequence continues at coordinate 86,534,072 of CM035415.1, forward strand.
TAAAATTGCATCTGATAGCAGAAATGGAAAAAATTTGGTTGAGAAGGAGCTTAAGTTCCTCTAATACAACTATTGGGTATGTGTGTGAGACTGAGCAAGCCCACAAAAAGTATACACAAGAGAAAAGAAGGAGATCAATGCACTAAGAAAGGCAATGTTTGGAAGAGTTCTCTATTGAACAATGATCAAGATTATGAGAATGATTGGAGTGAGAGCTATAAGTGAACCCTAAGTATAGAGTACCACCACATATGAGTATATTTTGTTTATGTAGTTACATGGGGGTAAAAAACTCTAACCAACTCTAGAATAAAAAGTGCTCATGTATAGGGAAACAATTCACATCAAAGCTACTCGGGGGACACATAAGTTTAACATACAAATCCCCCCCATGGTCCCAAGTGGAGTTCTCTAGAAAATCTTGTTGATGAGGGGATTTCTAGAAGCTTTCTTAGCTAACCAGAAAGGCAAAAGTAAATGAAGTTCATCTATTAGTGAGTAGATATTTGTTACTGTTGCACAGTCAAAGAATGAGGACAAGTATTAGAAGAAAACACAAAAGCATAAACATTTTTTTCAAATACTATAAGGGAAATGATCATGTCATAAAGAGTTGTCCTAAAGTTGTTGCAAAAGAGGCAAAGAAGAAAGACACTAGACTAGTTGTTATATAGGCCTCTACACCTAAAACGGAGTTTGCTAATCTTGTTGACAATGAAGAATGGAAATTGAATATTTTTTAGAGCTATGATTCATCTTCTCATGAGCACTATATGTTTGTAGTAGACTCAGATAATTGGTACTTTGATAATGGGGCAACCAAACATCTTACCTTGCACTGCAGTTTCTTTAGTTCACTTGAGCATGTCCCTAGATAGAATAGTGTCACATGTGCTAGAAAATCCTCTTATCCTGTAATGGGAGTTGGTAAAATCATTCAAAATATTGTTGCTCGTAGTTCTTTCACATCGTCAGATGCTTTATATGTGCCAAGGATGGAGAACGATCTATTGTCAATTTTAGAATTAGTAGAGATTGGCTTGCTTGTCAGATTTGTTGATGACAAATGTACAATCCATGATCTCTCAAATGGTGAATTTATTATTGCTTTTGTTATGTTATGTCATGGGTTGTATAAGCTCATAGACTATGTAAACTCAATGAATGATTTAGCATGTGCAATTCAATATTCTTAAGCTATCTTAGATGCAAAGCTTGGGCATGCATGCTTTGTTCATTTGAATTTTTCTAGTTTGCTTCACTTGCCAAAATTTGCAAAGGTATCCTCTCTGTCCAAACTTGAGGCACCTTGTAAACATGTCCATGAAGGCTATATTTTGGGAAAAATGTAGTGTTCCTCCTTCCGAAAAGATGTTCAGCTTGAGTTTCTCATAAATTACAACTTATTCATAATGTTGTATGCGGTCCTATGCATACACCTTCATTTGAGAAGGACCTGTAATTCGTGACTTTTATTGATGATTTCTCTAGCCATGAATGGGTGTATCCCTTGAAAGAAAATTCCAAAGTGTTTATATGCTTCAAATAGTTCCTACTTATGGCTTAAAATCCATCAACATGTAAGTTGGGCACTCTCCATTTTGATAGAGGGCATAATAAATGTCCTCTGATTTTAATGCATTTCTGGTTGAAGATGGGATACAACATCAGTGTATAGTGTTGTATACATCTCAACAAAATGGAATCAAGAAAGAACACGTCTCTCATGGAGATGGCAATGTGTATGGTCAAAAGTTTGGCTTTGCCACATAGCTTTCGTCAATCTTTACACACATCATTTCCAAAGTACATAGACCATTTTATGGTGTCATGGGAAAGCTAAGGAGGTCCACTTATCAACTCTGAAGCATACAAGGGCTGGTACAAAGCAAGATTTGGCAGTACCTACTCAATCTCTTGGAGTGTCCATCCATCATTCCCAACAGATCAGCTGGATGCTTTTGATGTTGTGATGTTAGCTCATGTGGAGCATGATGATACACTTGGTGTGGTAGATCAGGATTGTTCTCATGGTACACAGTGTGTGATAGAGCATACTAGCTCTCCTGATGCACAACTAGACACATCCTTGGTTGACAGGATGATTGATTCAGATGTTGATGAGTCATGGATCATGCAGTTATTCTTGGATTCCCTCATGCGAGATGTTGACACAGACATGTTAGGACATGTTGTTCTTGACGATGGTGCTTTGGATGCCTTCAATACAGGCATGGCTAACATACTTAGGTTAGCTAGGATAGCACATGTTTTGTCAGTATTTGGGAGTCTGATGTACGAGTTGTTATGCTCGAGACTAGACATTGCAGTTCCTATTGGAGCATTATGTGTGCAACATATGTACTTAACAAGTGTCCCACAAACACACTCCAATCAATCACTCCATATGAGACTTGGCATGGCCGCAAGTCATTTGTTGCTCATCTACATGTCTTTTGTTGTCTAGCATATGCATTAATGCATGAAAAAGAACATAGGAAATTGAATGATCAAGAAGTGAAATGTATTGTTGTTGAGTACAGTTCTGAAAGCAAAGGCTGTCGTCTATATCGTCCACATAATAAATGCATTTTGGTTATTCATGATGTTGTTCTTGTGGAAGATGCAACTCATCCATCACTTTCATGTATCAAGGAGACATATTTTAGGTCGAAGAATGTGTACGATTGTTGGCAGTATACGGGAAGAAGCAAATACGGGCATACATGTAGATCTAGCACTAAGGCAACCCTTTATTTTTTTCCAAACCCCTACACCATTTAAAAGTGATTCTTATCACTAAAAACCCTTGTAAATATCATTTCACCTTTTTGTAGCTCCATTTTGTACAAGCCGAGGAGTCCTCAAGCTTGGGGAGCCTTAGAAGTAGTTGCTTTCCAATTTTCATATTTTTTAGATCTCGTTTGAGCCCTCAAATAAACCCTGGAACCTAATTTTTAACTAGGCCGGACACTAGGTCTGGACAGGGCCAAAGCTAGTCAAAAACTATAAATAGAGCTAGAGAGCTCATTTTTGGGGGAGCTTCTTGTAGTTTTGAGCTTGTATGAGAACTTTGTTGCAATAGAAGTGATTCCATTGTGTTACTCTCTTTGTTCTTGCCGTGTGTGCGCGTGTGTGTGTATGTGTGTGCATGTTAGTGTGCTTCTCACCCACACATTTGTGCCTTCACTTGCTCGAGGTCTTCATACCGTCCTCATGTCTTCCCGGATTGACATTAAAGGAGGTGCTACTCATCACTGAGCTACACCAAATTTTGGCGCCGTTGCCGGGGATTCGAGCTTTGAGGATGAGCGTGTGATGGTAAGACGTAGAGAGAACGCATTGGAATGGTAAGTAGTCGGTAAATTTCTGATTTTTCTCCATCTCCATCTCCATCTTCACCTCCTTCTTCATCTCCACCTCCACCTCCTTCTCCACTACATATTCCCTCTTCCTTGTCATTCCCCTCATTTGTTGTGTGCGAGTTTGAGAGAGAGCGAGTGTGTGTGCTTGTTTTTGTGTGTTTTTGCATGTTTCTTGCAGGCTTCAGCTTCATCATCATCTCCAGCAAGCTCAGCAGGTACGGATTTCCTCTGCACAGGTCCCGAGGCGTCAAGCTCGAGCTATCGCGACACCTCGAAAACTTCACCCAATCACAATTCTGAGTGCACCACGACACTACGCAGGCTGAGAGCTCCTAGGATCACTAGACAGAACTGAAAAATTCACCATATCCCGAGCTATCGCGACACCTCGAGGTATCGCGACACCTCAAAGTATCGTGACACACCGAACTATGGCGACACCCCGAACCATCGCGACACACCGACCCCACGACCTATCGCGACACCTCGAGGTATCGCAACACCTCGAAGTATCGCGACACACCGAACTATCACGACACCTCGGAGTATCGCGACACACCAATCCCATGACCTATCGCGACACCTCGGAGTATCGTGACATCTCAAACTATCATGACATCTCGAACTATCGCGACACTCCCAAGTATCGCGACACCTCGAAGTATCGCGACACTTCGAAGTATCGCGACACTCCGACCTATCGCGACACTTCCACCTATCGCGACACCTCAACCCGACCTATCGCGATACACAGGCTTAACGCATAAATTTTTAGGATAACTTGATTGATTAAATTGGGGTACTTTTTGGGGCTTAATCTTGGACACATTGGGAGGATATAAGAGCCTTAGGAGTGGGCAAAAGACCTAGAAACCAGGGAGGAATTTCCTGAACCCTGAGAGCCTGTTTGGACCCCTAAGTGCCTGAATGGTCATAACTTCACCATACGAACTCCGATTGATGAGATTTTGGTCTCGTTGGAAAGCTTGTTGAAAATCCTACGTGGACCTTGACTGGTTTTTTGTAGATTCATACATGGAGTTTTAGAACATGTATTTTCAAGTTGGCCTTTAGGTGAGACTAGGTGGTCCTAAGATTGAGGGGGTGCAGTGAGTTACTCCAGGGAGGACTGCAAATATTGATGTGTGTCTTTCAATTACTTGTGGTAATAGAGCTATACTGACTGGTGAGTTTTTGCAGGAACATTGTGTGCACTCAAGGCAATCCAAATCAAGCTAGCAAGGGTGAGTACCAAGCTTGGGAGAAGGCTTCCTGGGCTTGTGCAGCAATCTGAGCAACCAGAGGATTAAGGTTGGAAGTTCTCTCAGCCCTCCTTTGTCAATTCCTAGCCTAGGCTAAGTACGACTTAGGTGTGGTAATTAATTAGGGCAACGTTAGGCATGAATCAAGTCCAAGAGAATTAATCAACCAAGTGCAAGAATTAAGTAGGTCTTAAGTGCGAAAACCCTAAGGGACAAAAAGTAAACTGGAGTCGACCACTTATCAAGTGCGAAATTCACTTAAGTACTCCTGACGACGCGATTTCAGACAAGATCATAAACATAATATTCAACTCAAAAGAACAAGGTGATTGGTGCAAATTAACCGCAACGAGAGTGTGCTTGGGTCCAAGGGGGTAGATAAATCAGGCATATGAACCTTAGATCAGGCAGACACTTAGGCCGAGACAGACAAAGCCTCAGATCTTCTAAAGCTAGTGTCAATCACACTGCTAGGTCTTGGGCCCAGCAGTTGAGTGATTACCCATACACTCCCAGATCAGAAACAAGTGATTCTGAGATGTCCTATAACATGGAGAGACCAGTAGGTAGTTCAGGAGTGGCGTACCTAGAAAAGCCAGAAGGACCTTACAAAACTCAATTGGAATACATCAGGACTAATCGTCTAGGTGCTCGCATCTATGAAGACGGCCTGAGAAGATCTGTGGTCCAGATTAAGAACCCGGATCAACCCCATGGACTAGAACACCCGGTAGTCAAGTTCAAGAATGGAGCATACCTGGATAAAGAGGGGACTATTTATGTAGTCACCACTCTTCCTGATAGAACAGACGAGTTTGGAAATGTGATTGCAGAGACCGACATGGGTGATATAGAGCAAGGAAATTTAGAGAAAGAGCCGAGAACTCCCCAAGGTAAATCTGTCTTGACCAGAATCTTGACTCCAGAGTGGATTCCACAGGATAATAAAAGCATAGAGTTGCTTTTAAATAGAGAGACCGATGAGGCTTTTTGGAGATATAAACCTGCCTAACCTCAAGCAGCGAGTGCTGTCATGATCTATGAGTTTAAAGACCCTGATAGCCCGGGCAAAGTAACCTACCTAGACAACACATCAGAGAGGATTTTCACGGTCACCGAATATGGCAGACATGCCTAGGAAGGGTGAATTGGTTTTTCCCCAATCACGGTCCCATATGTCCTACAGTCACCAAGGTGTTGGCACCTCCCAGGCTCATGGATCTCAAGGAGATAGAAGTAGAGATAGACCTGAAGTGAGCTTTGCCAACCATCAGGGCAGAGAAAGAAGGAGAATGGGGGCGGATAGAGAAGAAACCGAGAGATTTAGAGACCCAAGAAACCAAAGAAATGCTGATGATTTTCCTTTTCCAAGGCCGAGAGAACACCCTAGGACCCTGCTGCCAACTCAACTGGTGAAGTCCATGAAGAATTACTTCGATGGCACGGGTGACCCTTATGACCATGTGGCAGATTTTAGGCAAGTCTTGAAAGCTGAACAGGTAGAGGACCTATTCACACAATATAATGCTTTTGGTCTAACCCTTAGGAACACTGCCCTCACATGGTTTCAACCATTGAACGAGAGGCATTTCAGAAACATAGACCAGCTCCTAGAAGCCTTTATCATTGAGTTTTCTAAGAGTGGCATAAGGCACAACACTTCCTCACTAATTCATAGCTTCAAGCAAACACCTCAAGAGATGGTCAGACTAGCTGGGAGACGGTTTAGGCAATACCTAGAGAGATGCCCGATGCCGGAGTTACCTACACCGGCCAAGCAAGTGGCCTTGTTCTTAGATGGATTGTTGGGCACCAAGCTCAGGTCATATGTGTATCTGAAGGACCCCAGAACTATAGAAGAGTGCTTGTGCATGTGCATAGACATTGAGGACAATTTAGGCGAGGAGTTAGAACTGTCAAAAATCTATAAGGATTCTGATAGCTCTAGTAGCCTCACATCTGGTCAATCCACATCCATTGAGGAACTTGCAGAGAAGGTAGCTCAAAAACTAGGTGTCTCTAGCAAACAAATTCCGAGATTTGCCCCAGCTAAGCGGTGCTACACTTGTGGAGGTGACCATATGGAAAATGTATGCCCCATTATGGTGCAACCCCAGGTGAATCCTAGTAGCCAGTACTGCACCATAGAGCGAAGGTACACCAACCACACTACACAGGACTGCCCATATAACAAACAAACTGTCAGGCAAAACTACCCTCAGCCATATCCACAACAAGGTAGATACCAGAATCAGTACCCACCACAACAATACAACCGACCACAGCAAACTTATCAGCCACCTTATCAAGGGTAGCAGAGACCTCAACCAGTCCTAGTACAGAAACCCCCTGCTCCAACCAATGTGATCCCAGTGAAATATGCATCTGCTGAAGAAAATCCGAACAGAGCCATAGTTCCAGTCACCCCATTGCTATCAGACAGTGATCCAAGTGACCATAGTTTTGAATCCACACATATTGATAGCCCACAGGCTTACTACATGCAGTCACCCGAGCATAATGAGTCATACTATTATGGGGACCCAAGTGAAAATAGTGGGGAGCCTGAGTATGCCAATGTCATGTACACAAACCCCAACTCTAGACCTCAGCCTAGGCAGGTACGACCCCCATTTCCTAGAGGACCATGCTTCAGATGTCAGGGAGATCACCTTATACGTGATTGTCCACTGGCTGCCCCTACACAACCTCAACCAGTAACAATTCAGGGTTTCTGTCAAGACTGCGGGAAAGAGCATCTCCTACGAGATTGCCCAAAGAACCCTAATAACATGCCTAAAATCACTCCTATCAATGTTGTTGGGTTAGTTGTAGACTCCACAAGGAGTGTGACTTCCACTGCACCTGTGCAAGTGATCACAAGAGCCCAAGCACTACAACAAAACCAACGTGTTGGTCAGGAAAAGAGCCCCGAGGTGAGTGAAACAGAGAGCATAACCAAAAAGAGGACTAGAGCCTGGAAGGATAGTCGTGAAAGAATGAAAAGGCAATGGGCAAAAAAGATGACCGAACTTGAAGAAAGCTTGAGAGAAACCAAAGCAAAGATAAGTGAACTCGCATCTCAAAACCACTCTCACACCACCCCTCCACCACCTCTCCCTTTACCCGCCAATCCACCTTCTTCCATTCCCCAACCTTTCAATACACCACCCTTAACCCACCCACCACCCAGAGTAGGATCCGTCCTATCCGATCCCACTCCCGAGGACCTAAACATGATGCTTAGAGCATATCAGGCCAGAATCCAAGAAGGGCCAAACGTAACTGATCATGAAAAGTGTTACCCTAGAGCAGAACTAGAGCTAGAACGAACCAAAATTTGTGCTAAGATGGTGGAATTGGCTTAGACTATGTTTGAAGCCAGTCGCCTCTTTAACATCTCTAGTTCAGCTAAGACGCAGTTACACTTTGATGGACTACTAGAACGAATAGAGAGGCTAATTGCACAATCAGAAAAGGAACCCGCCTCTCAAAATAAGGGCAAGGCAAGTGAGAACGTGAGCCTACCTCCCCAGGAAGCCTACGTGCCTAACTCTACGGAGCCAGACACATCATCTTCTATGAATCGGTTCACACTAGAATTCCTACGAGAGATTCAAGAAGACAAATGGGCTAAATAAAGTGAAGTCCCTCCTCCCATTGAACTTGTGGATGATGCACACGAGCAATTCCCACAGGACATCCCATCCATTTATGAGGAGCATGAGAGCATCCACTCTCAAGAGAGATTAGACTTTGAGTCTAATTCTCTACAAGAATTACCACATTTCACAGGCCCATGGGAAACCAAGTCTACTTGTCTGAGAGCGCCCACAGTCATGATAAGAAATGAAGATTCTATCATACCTAGGAATACAGAGGTAGTAAAGAACACTAAAGTGCAGTGCAATCTCACTTTAGAAGAGCTACTCAAAGTTAAGCCAGAAGTGTGGAAACATGTAGCCAAACAAGTGCCAGACATAGCAAAATCGCGCTCCCAAGTAGGATCTCATAGAACAATGCCTGAAATACCATTGGATAAGATAGGAGACATGAGTGAAGGAGAAGAAGGAAATACCTATCTCCCAGTTACTCATCAGGGTTACACAACCAAGGCGATTTTGGACTCAGGTGCAGGAGTTGCAATTGCTACAACTTCCCTATGGAAGCGATGGGGCCAGCCAGCACTCCGACCAACGAGAATGAAATTGCAGATGGCTGATGGTCATATTGAAAGGCCCTTAGGATTGCTAGAAGGAATAACTCTCACTACATGTGGGGTTGAGTTTGAGCATACTTTTGCTATATGCGACTTTAGCAAAAACCAAGCCTACGAGATGATTTTGGGAAGGCCATTTATGCGGCAATTGCAAGTAGTCCAGGATTGGGGAACCAATTCCTTGTATTTGCAACATCTAGGTGTTACAACCAAAGTCAATCTTAAGGATTACTCTCATAGAGACGTACCGCCTATTCAATGGAATCCCATCCATAGAGCCAAAGATGAGACTGAGTCTGTGCATTCCATAAGATCCGGATCCTCGTGGATGCATGAAGACACCCACTTATGGATGTGTAAGGTAGCAGTAGAAGAAGAGAAGAGAGAGAAAGCCAGAGAGGTAGGTGCAAAAGAAAACCATAGATCAATTCAAGACCTAGCCTATGCACCTGTAGTCTTTCCTGATGAGGAATTTGAACCCCATGGCTGGGCAAAAATCCTAGCAACAATGGATGTAGCCATCAATGAAGAGTAGTGGACACCTCACTGTGATGAGGATGGCTATGACATTTTAGTCTTTTCAATAAAGCCAATCATGGGAGATGCAGTTTTAGAAGAATGCGAACCTAGCCCTGATGCATTTGAGGATGCGAGTGACTCCGATCTAGAGTCAATCATTATGGATCCACCTTTTGCATCAGATGAAGAATACTTCTATGAAGTAGAATTTCAACCCCAGAGGCACGGAGAGCTTACAAATGAGGTGAGGTTAGCCACACAAGTAGCTACTAAGAGTGGAGGAAAAAAAAAGAGAAGAAGGAAGTCACTCCGGAGGCAGAAGAATCCTTGTTTGAGGTCCCTGAAAATTTTAAAAAATATGAGATAGACGATAGGAGAGTCATGATAAGAATGCCTAAACGTGAGGCACAAGAAGGAGAAGCCTATGATAGCAAGGAAACTACCAAGAAAATAGTTGTAGCCATCAAGGAAGGAGAAGAAAGATGCACGTACATAGGTCATGACCTGACAGAAGAGGAAGAACAAGAGCTAATAGCCTTTCTAAGAGAATACCGAGATGTATTTGCTTGGAGTTATAAGGACTTGAAAGGGGTAGACCCTGATATATGTTCACATACAATCCCCATGACCTCAGATGCCAGACCCTCGAAGCAGAAGCCCTACACATACAACGATAACTATGCTGCTAAGATCAAAGAGGAGATAGATAGACTGGTTGAAGCCGGATTCATCTATGAAATTGAGCACACTGAGTGGGTATCCCCCATTGTAGTGGTGCCCAAGAAAAATGGAAAACTGCGTGTGTGTATTAACCTTAAAAAAGTTAATGCCGCCACGATTAGAGACAGTTATCCTCTTCCTATCACTGAGCACCTATTAGAAAGGGTAGCAGGCAAGGAAGTGTACAGCTTCCTAGATGGGTTTTCGGGCTACAATCAAGTAGCCATTGCTCCAGAGGATCAACATAAAACGGCTTTTTCCACGGAGTGGGGCATATTTCCCTTTCGAGTAATGCCATTCGGGCTTACTAATGCACCTGCTACCTTTCAAAGATTGATGTGTCACGTGTTTAAAGAGTTCTTGAGGAAGAATTTGGAAGTCTATGTTGATGATCTGTGCGCTCATTCCAACATTAGACAGACCCATATACTTGAACTCAGACAAATCTTTGATAAATGCAGAGAATATCAAGTCTGCTTGAACCCAGAAAAGTGTGTTTTCATGGTCAGGCAAGGCAAAATTCTAGGACACATAGTGTCTAAGAACGGCATATCCACTGACGAAGAGAAAGTGAGAGCCATCACAGAACTACCTAGGCCAAAGAACGTCAAGGAAGTACAGGCTTTCATGGGCATTGTGGTTACTACCGCCGGTTTATACACATGTACGCCATCATAGCAAAGCCTCTATATGGACTTTTGACTAACTTTGAGTGGACTGATGAATGTGAGAATTCCTTCAATGAGCTTAAACGAAGATTGTGTTCAGCACCAATCTTGACCACACCGGATTGGAATAATCCATTCCATGTCCACGTGGATGCATCCAATTATGCTATTGGGTGTGTACTCGTGCAACCTACAAGTGAAGGTAATATGGATCTTCCAATTGCCTATGCTAGTAGACAGTTGAATGCAGCTGAACGAAATTATACCACTATGGAGAGAGAAGGACTAGGCATGGTATATGCAGTTAAAAAGTTTAGAAATTATTTGCTCGCAAATAAGTTCAAATTTTTTACTGATCACCAAGCTCTACTGTACCTGGTAAACAAGTCACCTGAGAGCAGATCATCTCTCAAGGCTCACATCAAGAGAAGCCCCACAAGGAGTGTCAGATGACTTACCTGATGCTTACTTGTTTAACTTGGAAGTTGTACCGCAGTGGGCTAAGCCATTAGTGCCAGTATTAACCTACGGGCCTAACCACTCAGTAATGGCCACACAGGATAGAGAGGTAGTAAAAGCCCAAAAGTATCACATCATGGCAGGAAGTATGTACAAGCACACAGATCAAGGGATCTTGGCTTGTTGTGTGGAAGAGGATGAGTACGCCAAATGGTTGCAATTAGCACATGTAGGTGCATTAGAGCAACACTACTCAAAGCAACGAACCTTACAGACACTAAGGAGACTCGGAGTGCATTGGCCGACGATGGAAGCTGATGTCCAAAAGTTGTGCAAAGAATGCCCAATCTGTTGCACTAAACCACCTGTGGAACATGCCACACTTTATCAAGTGTCCATAGTGCCAGATTGGAGTGAACCACTAGTATCTTTCCTGAGGACGAAAACATTCCCTCCAGACATGACCCTGGCTAGGAAAAGAAGTCTAGAACAAGAAGCCCTAGATTACTCACTCATTGGTGATAATCTATACAAGCGGGGTAAAGATGATTACCTGAGACTATGTGTTCATGAGAGTGAATACCTAAAAGTCTTGGAAACTGCTCACCAGGGCGTAGCAGGAGGCCACTTTGGACCAGATCGGGTGATCAAGGCAGTACTATTTGCGGGCTTCTGGTGGCCTACCCTTCATATGGATGCACATAAAGACGAGATGCCACTGAAACCCATGATGGGAGGACGAGCATTCTCTAAGTGGGGAATAGACTTTGTTGGTCCTATTAATCCCCCAGCTATGGGCTCCCATGCAGAATATATCATTGTTGCCACAGACTATCTAACCAAGTGGGTAGAGGTAAAAGCCACAACAAAGAACGATGCACAAACAACAGCTAAGTTCTTATTTGAGAATGTATTCACAAGATATGGGCTACCTATAGAGCTGGTAAGTGATAGATGCACTCACTTCTTGAATGAAGTTATTGAAAACCTGCTCCAAGAGTTCTTGGTAGTACATAAGAAGTCTGCCCCCTATCACCCCCAAGCTAATGGCCAGGCTGAGAGCACAAACAAGATCTTGTGTAATGTACTGACCAAACCAGTGAATAATAAACGCTCTGATTGGGACAAACAGCTACACCACGCTGTTTGGGCATACCGAGTGGCCTATAAAACGGTACTCCAAGCCACACCCTTTCAGCTGGTGTTCGGTCAGAATGCAGTGCTACCCTTGGACTTCTTGATACCTACATTGAAAGTAGCACAAGAGCACGACTGGATCTCTTCGAGACTGTTTGATCTTGAGCGATTAGGTGAAACCAGACTAAGAGCGGCTGCAGGAATATATGCAGCAAAGAAATGACAAAAGGCATACTTTGATGCCCATGTGAAGGACAAAGGTTTGAAAGCTGGAGATCTAGTTTTAGTCTACACATTGAAACAACACGCAAGGAAACTAGAAAAGAGAGGCTACGGACCTATGATAATAAATAGGATCTCCACAAGTGGAGCAGTGCAACTAGCCACATTAGAGGGTGATGTTCTCCCAAACTATATTAGCGGATGCAGAGTCAAGTTGTATCAGGAACCCCTCACAGAGGAAATGCTAAGTCGACTCAATACGGCTAAGAAACGTAAAGAGGAGGAAAAACGAATTCGAGAAGAAGCACAGGCAGAGGCCTTAGAGCGCATCAGACGAATGAAGCTGAGGAGACAAGGGAGGGATCAGCCTATGCCTGACCCTCAAGGGTCCCCAGGTTATCACATGGCCATGTGTGAGGTTTCCGGTGAACATTCCCATAGAATAATCGATCGAAGACCTTTTGTAACCCTAGAAATAGGACACGGAGACAATCCAACTAGTGTGAGAGCTTTAATTGATTCAGGAGCCGCCACTAGTGCAGTTCGGCTTTCTTACTGCCAACAACTGCAATTGGAGATAAAACCCCTGGAAGCATATCTGATAGGTTTAGGAGGTGTCGAAACCCCTTGCATGGGAGAGGTGGAGCTTCCTCTCTACATTCAGGAGGTACCAATGCCAGTAAAAGTGCTAGTATGTGAAGACGAGGATCTTACCGAACCTCTTATCTTAGGCCAAGACTGGATCTATGATCACGCAGTCAACCTCAACCTAAGAAGTGGACTTCTTCAGGCTTGGGTAGGCCAAAGTCGTCTTACGATTGAATTAGAAAATCAAGCACTCAAATCCTTAAAATGGACACCAACTCCTGGTCCCTCCAAGAATCCACATGAAGTTAACAATGTTGTTCCTGTCCCGAGTTCTATGGTGCAGAGGAGTGTCCAGCTTACTGAAGGTACAGGAGCCAATAGGAAGTTCCCAGTTGATCCAAAGAAGAATCTAATCTGGTAGACCGAACATCATTCGACACAAAGGAGACCGCTGATCAAGAAGCAAGAGCGCCAACCATTGCAATACGGAGCACCTTGTGGGGTGAAGCAGATCGGGATACGCAAAGGGGAGAACACCACAGCTCCAGAGACAGGCTCTCAAATAAGCATCAGGCAAGCCTCACCATCAAGGAACAAAGTGAAGAAGCCCCCTAGGATAACTCCTAGGCATACCATTTCTATTTGGGTTCCTAAGCGGTCAATGAAGGCCATCCCTAATGCTAGACAAATATGGGTGCCCAAGGCCTGCTTACAAGCCCAAATTACTTCACCTTCAGGCACTAGGATGAAGCAACTTTCACAAGCACTCGTGGCCAACAACTCTCAAAAGATACCTACACCTCTCACTGTCTCCACTCCAATCAACCCTAGGAATTTCTGGAAATGGGTACCCAAAAGGTCCCAAATACATCACACTCTCATCCAGAAATCTTCACCTGTCTTTAGTTCTAAGAGCTACGAATCCTCTATCAAAGTTTGGAGAATTAAACCGTGTATCAAGCCCCCTGACCCAATTTTGTAAATCCATCCACTCTAACACAGGAGCATTCTGAGCCCATTGCATAACCAAAGTATGCATCTAGGATGACACTGACCTCTAATCACCACTCACACCTATCACAAACACTTCACCACTAACCACTGACCTCCGGGATTGTCATGTTAGTATTGTGAAGGGAACACCATTACATCTTGTTTCCTATGCAACACTAATGTGCCTTTCTTCTTCCAATAGATAAGCAACCTACTCTCATGGCAGCAGCAGTAGGCACAAGTTCTCACGAAGGCACCAACACTCAAATCAATTGGGATACCATGCCTGTGGAGGTTCCACTGACAACTAGGCCAGAGGAGCTTTTGAACGTAAGAAGAATTCCCATTCCGGATCCACCAAGTGGCCTAACAGAAAGAGTAAAGGGGCATTCTCATTGGTTCAATGAGATGCCAGGGGATTTGGGAGACGCAGATCATATCTGGGAATCCAAGATGGAATGTGGAGGAGTGTGGTGGACCTTTCAGTTCTTCTCACGAGAATTTGAAGCATTGCAAAATGCAGCTCCTCTTCAGGATATTTGGCAGAAAGCAGGATTGCAAGATTACTTTAGTGCAGCCTTACCTAGACCGGATTTTCTTAGGTGCTACTACTTGATAGCCACACTGAAGCCGACAGGGGATAAAGATCATTCAGGCACATTCTGGGTGCCCTCCCTATCAAACCAGGAGGAAATGAAGAAGTTTGAGTTGAATGTCACCTTAATCAGGGAAGCTCTTCAGATGTATGGCACCCACGTTCCCTTTGATAGAGATCCCTTGATACCAGAGTCAATGAAGAGCAACAGAATCAAGAAGTTGAAAGAAATGTGTGCCCTCACCCCTAACATCGCCATACCCCTGCGAATGTGCCTTCAACACTTCGCATTTCCAGCTCAAGACCATTTTACCCAACCTCACAAGAAAATATGGTATGGATTATATCTAGCAGAGACAGGAAGCTTGCCAATTAAGATGCCTGTATGGATTCTGGACCAATTGTATGAAGCAGGCAAGCGGGGTGTGAGGAAGCATACGTTACATGGCTGCTGTGCGATCACCAGAATTATTTATAGATGTCTTGCATATGACGTGCCAATAGCCAGGGCCCTTAAATACTCACAACTGGAGTTTTTCAAGGGGCGGAAGTCAGGGAATCAACCGGCGAAACGAATGCGTGGATCACTCTCCCAGGTCATGATCCCTCACGAGGCCACAGCCAAAGCTCCCCCTAGAGAAGAAGCCCACGTGGCACCTTTCATGGTACATCTAGGAACTCAATCAGGGGGTGTGGTACAGCCCACTCCATCCGCCCCTCCACTACCTACCAATGCCGAGTTTGCATCTATGGCCACCTTAACTAAGGATCCCGATTTTGATTTTGAAAGATTCCTGCAGACGGCCCACTTATCTGATAGTGAAGGTTTTTCTGACAATGCCGATCCGGGATCATCATTCCAAGGAGAACAGCCATAGGGCGAGACAAGCAGGGTACATTGGGAAGAAGAGGCACAACATCCTCATGGTCCAAGCACACAAAATCAGGAAGAAGAACGGGGGAATGAACCAGAGGAGAGTGAAGAGGAGGCCCTTGCCTACACGGCACAACTCAAACGGCTATACAAGACAATCAAGCAGGTACAGAGAAGACATAAGATGACAGAAGAGGCGAATAGAGCTCTAGTGAACCAAATGCTTCAAGCCGAGAATGTCGACTCACATTTTGTTGAATCATTGAATCTATTGGCGGAGACATGTGGGATCGGGGAAGCATTGAGGACAATGGTCTATCAGGAGAACCCTACCTATGATCAATGAAGGATTGATACACGGCCACGATGAGGAAAAATGATTCAAATGGAAGTCTCTACTGCCTTGCCCTACCACAATTTCAGAGGATGTTCACATGACGAGCCCAAGTCCCACTGACGAACAAGATGTAATTACACAGGTACCATCTCCACCGTCACCTTCCATTCAACCCTCAGAACCCTTCTCCACTAGTCTTTCTGAACAACCGATATCCACCCATCATGAAACCATTGTACACACCTCTGTTTTTACATCCTTCTCTTTACCCACATCCATCACTTCCACCCAAATTTTTGAACCTCACACCGGTCATCCTGCCACCGATCAAACCATAATAGGTCACCCTTCCTATCTCCCCGCCCTTGGAGAACCACTTGCCACTAGCCAGACCTTATCCCATCCTTTTCCATTCACCCACACCCAAACCCTATCCACCACTTCCCTAGTAACTGCCTCATACTCAACCCAAGTCACACAACCGTCATTCTGGACAAACCTTGTAAATATACTCCAACAGGTCGAGAACTATAATAAAAAGTCCCTTTCCCAACCCCATTCCCCCACATTCACTGCCACCACTAACACACCACCCACCGTTCCCGTATTCACAATTCACACTCCACACACTCTCGCATCCGATCCCATGGATATTTCACCATCCACAGGAGCACCCACCACCACGTCTGTTCCACCATCAGCACATCTCACTTCACTCATAGGCACATCATCCACTTTTCCCTTTCCCACCTCCCGACCCTTTGCATGTTCCACCTCTACCCATGCATCCACATCATTTAGTAATGCACTAGACACCATGGTTGAAGCGGCCACTTAGCTTAAGCAAGAGTATAAGCTATTAGAAGAAAATAACATAGAGTTGTGCAATCTCTCGGCTCAACTCCAAGCACGAGTCGATGCCTTAGAACTAGGTAATACAGCACTACAACACCAGGTGACTGCCCTCCAACACTCGAAGACAGAACTCGAAGCTAAGTATGCAGAGACAGGCAAAGCTATGGAGGAACAACTCAGAGAACAAATGGGCCGCAATGCGAGACTTCAACGCAACATGGCCCTACTACGTTGCCATCTAGCAGCGGCTCAAGAAGAAAACCGAAGGCTACAACAACAAAACCAGGAGAACCTAGAAGCAGCCATAGAAAACACCTCGGGAGCACCTATAGACCCTGCAAAATTCCAGGCTGTCCCCTCAAAGCATATTCAACAGGTTTTAGAAGGTTATGTGACCCTCTTGGAAGCCCATGATCAGTTGGCATACCAGATAAAGGAACTACAAGGATCCAAAGTACCGACAACACACCCACCCATACCTAAAGAGACGGTCGATGCCGCTACTTCGCCAGAACGTGAACCTTCAACCAACAGTGAGGTACTTGAGCTACGACAACAGGTTGCAGAACTAAAAATCAAGTTGTTACAGTATGAACGACCTCCCTCTCCACCTGATCAAACCATAGAAGAAGAAACAGTAGTCATTCCAGTGGAGGAGACATTTGAAGCCAATTATGAGCCTCAACCCCTTCCAGGAGGCAGAATTACGGAGGAAGGCCAAGACACATATGAGGAGCCCCCATCGGCATGGATGAAGCAGGTAGAGGAGATGGGCCACACTCACGAAGAGCGCGTAGCAACTCAGATGCTGGCCATGAAAACCATTGAGGAGTCTATACTCAAGTCTCAATATTTCTCGAACTTGGCTCCTAGGCGGTTGATCACCAGTTCAGAGTTACAATATAAGCCCTATTTTGTACTGCTGGCTGACTATAATGCTGAGATTAAACGCATAACCAACCAGTACCCTACGTTCGCAACACAGTTCGAACCTGAGGACATTCCAGAGGCAGCCAGAAAGGGGGCCATATTCCAACCCATATGGAGGCAAAAGTTACTGGAGAACTATCCGGAGATGTTACGAACATGGGATCACGCTCCCATGCATTTGAAGTATAACCCTTGCTTTGGTCCAGTACAAAGAAGAAGATCATGGAAAGCATTCGCCATCAAGGTTCAGAACAACGCAAATTGTAAAGAATGGCTCAATTACCCCGCAATCACACCCCCAACCGGCACACCTACAGTATCATACATGATAGCCACCATCAGACATTGGATGCCACGCCTCCACCCCATGCCGGATGTCGCCGCTCAAATGTTGCTCAAAATTTTGGACATGATGCAAGTGGTGCTAAAGACCTTTCGAAATGTAAGTAACATCCAGCCTTCAATTCCGGGCTTCATCAATGGTAATTATGATTTGCTGTATGACATGAGCACGACCCCGAGCATTCGAGTAGCTTACGCATGGCATGCACGAATAAGATATCTCCCTGCCTGCTACAAGCAAACCTTTGATGATATGTTCACCACGGGGTTATGGGAGTCACACTCAGAAGTATTCGCACCACGCCCAACCCACCTGCTACAACTATTTGCGTGTGAACAAACCATGCACTCGGAACTCTACACCACACCACACCCTGATCTGCCAGGAGCAGTCAATTGGGATGCCCTTCAGAGAGATTTGGTCCGGGGACTACGCATCAAGGAACAAGAAGCTGCAACCAACCTCCTGCAGAGGTACATTGATCAAACAATGGAGCAGAGGTCTGTCAGAGGCGACAGACGCTAGGGGGGGAGAGTCTTGGCAGTATACGGGAAGAAGCAAATACGGGCATACATGCAGATCTAGCACTAAGGCAACCCTTTATTTTTTTCCAAACCCCTACACCATTTAAAAGTGATTCTTATCACTAAAAACCCTTGTAAATATCATTTCACCTTTTTGTAGCTCCATTTTGTACAAGCCGAGGAGTCCTCGAGCTTGGGGAGCCTTAGAAGTAGTTGCCTGCCAATTTTCATATTTTTTAGATCTCGTTTGAGCCCTCAAATAAACCCTGGAACCTAATTTTTAACTAGGCCGGACACTAGGTCTGGACAGGGCCAAAGCTAGTCAAAAACTATAAATAGAGCTAGAGAGCTCATTTTTGGGGGAGCTTCTTGTAGTTTTGAGCTTGTATGAGAACTTTGTTGCAATAGAAGTGATTCCATTGTCTTACTCTCTTTGTTCTTGCCATGTGTGCGCGTGTGTATGTATGTGTGTGCATGTTAGTGTGCTTCTCACCCACACATTTGTGCCTTCACTTGCTCGAGGTCTTCATACCGTCCTCATGTCTTCCCAGATTGACATTAAAGGAGGTGCTACTCATCACTGAGCTACAACGATGCTTTGCTACCTCTTTTTATAGGTGGATAGTCAAGTGTTGGTCCAAATTAAGAAATTTTGCAACCTTTATAGGTTCCACACATTGATGCAGATCATTCCATTTCTGATGCACATTTACATGATGCACTTGTTAATATGGCAATTCTACTTCAAGATATGGGCAAAAAATAGAGCTATACAACTCACCTAGTTTCACCACAAACCTCCTCACACCTCACACACACATTACGCACTTCAGAAAAGCAATGAATTCAATAGACAACACTTCCATGCACTCATTCCAAGCTACAAACACACATGCAAGCTCACAAGCAAGGAGATGCACGAGGAAAAAGAAACAAATTTGAAAATCAGAGTTCTCCTACTCATAATGGCAAAAAGTCTTTACAAAGTGTCATCAAATGACTTATATACATGTGCCCTAAAAATGGTCCATTCACACAAGAGATTGACACTTTATTGTAGAAACCCTAATTTCCTACTATTTACAAGGATTATGATACAATGCTTGGGATTTATGCATCTAGAGGACTCCTCTAGTGCATTCACATGGCTTTATGACGTTTCCATAAGTATTTGAAGAAGAAAAATTGTGCCCATAATTTGAAAATTTTGGGGCTCCTCTTTTATGCCTCTGTTGCTCTGCAACACTCTCCCCCTCTTTGTCTTTGTCGATAAGAGACTACTTAAGTATCTCAAAGGTACAATCAATGAAGGTATATTCTATCCTTACTCTTCAGATTTGGATATCA
Organism: Ceratopteris richardii; assembly: GCA_020310875.1. Taxonomy (NCBI): domain Eukaryota; kingdom Viridiplantae; phylum Streptophyta; class Polypodiopsida; order Polypodiales; family Pteridaceae; genus Ceratopteris; species Ceratopteris richardii. The sequence goes on from CM035415.1 coordinate 86,554,029, forward strand.
AAATCTATTCAGATGCAGATTGGGCAGGAGCTAAGGATGATAGAAGAAGTACTTCTGGTTACTTAGCATTTGCAAGTTCAAAGCTAGTGTCATGGAGTTCCAAGAAGCAACCAATAGTTGCTTTATCCTCGACTGAAGCAAAGTATAGAGGTTTGACCATAGCAACTCAACAGGAAATATGGTTAAAGGCAATGTATACAGATTTGGGACTTGTGAGTTCCAAACCTCACATATTTGGAGATAATGTAAATTCCATGCATCTAGCGGTGAACCCTATTTTCCGTGCGAGAACCAAACACATAGAGGTTCATTACCACTTCATCAGGGAGAAGCTCATGGCAAAGGAGATTGACATTTCTTTTGTTCCAACTAAAAAGCAAGTAGAAGATATGATGACGAAGGCACTTGATTGAATAAAGCTTTGTAGATTCAAAGATATGGAAGGTATTCAACCTATCAAAGAATGAAGACTCAAGCATACTTTAGCTTGAGGGGGAGCTATTGGAACATCAAGCTTACACTATGCTTGAGGTGGATTTGATCTATGTCAAAGGCTATCACATCGAAAGAATATCTGTTGGAGATTTCTTTTTTTCTTATGCTCACTTATTGTATAATTTTAAAAAGATTTTTCATGGATTTTTTACCATTGTAAAAGCCTTCAACTTTACAAATGTAAAAGTAGAAAGATAGAGCCCAAATCCTACGAATTTTTGGTGGTTGAGTTGCATTCAATCAAGCAATCAATCACCTAAAAGTAGATCAAACTAGATCTTCACTTTTCCTAGATTGTAGGAAAGTGAATTGATTCCATCCAACAACCATTCCCACCTTCATTTGAATTTAAAATCCACGTGTAGAAGTTGTAGAACACTTCTAGAGTCTATATAAAGACTTGAAATCACTTTTACAATATATGGAAGCAATAAACATACACTTGTGACCATCATTGTCTTGCTCCTTCATTTCTCTGCATCATTTTCTTCGCAAACAGTAATCTTGCAAAGGTTGTTGCTCTCTCTACTGAGCTTTAAATTTTATGATAGATGGCTCATTTGAAAGATATTAGTATCTAGTTTATGCATATAAGTTTTAATAGCATTTGGTTTAGTATATTGGGAGAAATCTCTATTTTCCAATCTCGGGGTCAATCCTTACGTATTCCTGAAAAATAGGAAGTACCATTGTTGAGTGTTTGATTCATTCCTATAGCATGTTTTGCTTATTCCTTATAATTTTGTGCATTATATACACTCGACCCTATGTGTATCACTCCCATAAAAGTATTTTCTCTGATTGTAATCATGATGGTCACTATGGGCATTTGAAGTTCATTGTCTCTTCCATATATAGTAAGTTTTTTGAGCTAGTCGACGTGCGAACCTATTTGTTTTGTATCGACTCTTTCTCCTTGATGCTCCAAACTACATAGTGCATTTCTTTGCACTTATCACATGCCTTCTTTGCACTTATCACATGCCTATAAAGTCTATTTGAGTCTCCATAAGCTCAAAGGCTAGTCTTGTGCTGGTTGGTTGGACCAAACTTTGTCGCTTTGAAACTCACTTTTCTACCTCCTACAAGCTTCTCCAAGTTCTTTCAAGTGGCACTAAGCACAAGTGTCTATGCTTAGGTAGAGGGAAGCATCCATTATTGGTTATACAGATTTCGACTATGCTAGTTGTGTAGACAATCATAAGTCTACATCAGGGTACATTTTTCATTTTGTTGGAGGTGCTATCTCTTGGAGATCTCGTCTTCAATAATGTATAGCTATTTCCACTACAGAAGCAAAGTATGTTGCAGCAAGTGAGGCATGTAAGGAAGTATTGTGGCTTTCTTGTATTGCTTGTGATATGGATCTTCCTCAGATGTACCTCATTTGCTCAATGATAGCCAGAGTACCATTGCTTTGGCTAAGAATCTGGTCTATCATGCAAAGACCAAGCACATTGAGGTGAGGTATCACTTCATTAGAGACTACTTATTCACTGAGTGCATTATTCTTGAGAAGCGTCATGCTTAAGATAATGTTGCACATGCTTTGACTAAAGCTCTACCACAGGATAGCTTTTGACACTATTGTCACTTGATGGGGGTTACTCGATTCATGATCTTACACTGTCACATGTATACTGTGTAACATGCCCATCAGGTGGGAGGTATGGTTTGTATACTTACACTCAAGTATTCTTTATCATTCTTCATTTTTTCTCCCATAGTTACTTTGGCCATTTTGGCCTTTAGTGGGAGATTGTTATTGTTAGTGTCCATGTGAAAGGCCAAATGGCCACCGAACACTTTTGTATATGTTATTAAATAAAACATATAGTAGCCTAGACAACCACATAGACAACAACACTATAGAGAACCTTACAACAAAAAACCTAGGTACAATCAAGGAAACCAAGAGCTTGCAAGGTTAGTTTTGGATCAACAATTGCATCCACCTCCAAGGGTTTTTCCGATCAAGTATGCAGAAGAAAAAACAAAGAGGGCTATTGTCCCAATAGAACCAACTGCCCTAGATATACGAAAACATACTTAGAAGATAGAAATGAGTATCCTAAGGATACATAAACTAAGGGTAAATAGTATCAGGAACAAGCCTACTATCCTACAAACACTAGTTAAAACCCCAATTGGATTGATCAATCTGGTGCAAGAATATATTATGCAAAAAAGGGAGATGTTCAAAGACAACAATGCACAAAAGGTGCATGTGCTCCTAAAGGTCCATGTCCTAAAGGATTTTCCCAAACCATCTAGGACAATTTACCTAGAAGATTGAAGGATTTTGTGGGGACAATGGGAAAGAGCATTCAATTAAAGATTTTCCTTAGAACCCTCAAAGCATTGCTCACATCCCACTTAAAATGTTTAAGATCATGGAAAGTGGTAGTATGCTAAAGGGAAAGTGCCTCTTCAAGTACTAACATAGGCTCAAGCTAAAGAACAAGCTAAGGAGCAAGAGGTAAAACAATCAAATGAGGAATAAGAATTGTCCCCTCCTCAATCCCTCAATCTAGATCCTGTTGGGAAAAGAAAAGAAAGAAAAGGAACTTGACTTGGAACTAATATAAGGAGAATTCAAAAATTAGGGAAGCAAGTAGGAATTCTAGAAAACAAAATACAAGAGGCATGCATTGAGGTTTCTCAACAAAACCCAATAGCATTCAAGGAAAAGAAACTTCTTAGAAGATATTACAAGAGGGAGCTTCTATGGGGAAGCATAACATCACAAGACCTTTATTTTCACCTTGAATGGCAACCCAATGGCCTGAAAGTTTATGCGCTACCTACCCTAAAGGCTAGGCTCACAAAGATCATCTATTACCATCAACAATCACACATAGACCTCATCTAACTTGGATGTAAGGGTTCCACAAATGTCCAAGCTCTCACATTGGCTTCTCCTCATAATGTGGCCTTACAACTTAGGGCACCATCAATTATTTGTGGTCACTTGAGGGTGGAGTATTGTTTATATCTAACACCCTTCTCAATGCCCACCCTGTGGTGAACTACCTCCTTAGTTCAATGCGAAGCTTTGGAAAGTGTCGATGAAGTTGCTCTCTCCTAAGAACCTTAGTGAAGACGCTGCTCCATTTTCTTTAGTTGGACAATAGCTTATCTCCACAACCCCATCCTCAATCAACTAACACATATATTGATGCTAAATTTCTATGTGCTTGGTATGTGAATGGAAAATTGGATTCTTGGTGATGGCCATGCAACTTTGATTATCACACTTCAACTTTGTAGCCTCTTGTCCTTTTATTCCTATGTGCAATAGGATCCTCCTCAGCCATACTACTTCACATGCTACAACACATGGTGCTTTGTACTCAGCTTTAGAAGAAGATAATGCTACAGTCTTTGGCTTCTTACTTATACAAAAAAAATCCTTGATCCTAAAAAAAAGCAATATTGCGACACTGATTTTCTAGTATCGATATCCCTCACCCAATCTGAATCATAAAATCCAACCAGAGATGATCCTTCTTCATAGAGAATACCATAATCAATGGTTCCTTTTGTTAAAAAATAAAGAATCAAGGTCATAATATTTTGCAAAAAGCATTTTTCTTCAAATAGAAGGAAAATACAAAAATGAAAAATGGAAGCATTGCCTTCAGCAAGTAGTGGAGGCCAAAAGAGAATCAATCAAAAGAGAATCAAATCCAAAAACTAAACCGAAAGAGAAGAGTGGCTGCTCAAAGTAGTAGAGGAGTTATGGAGAAGAGCTCTCAAATTCGTCATGAGAGCTCGTGGTCATTTGGCTACAAAAGAGGCAAGGGAGGGCACTCAAGAACAAAAGAAGAAGGCACTGAAGTCCCCTTGTAGGTACTGCATTTGGTTTCAGTCATTTTGTTTTCTACATCTCATAGACTATGTCCAGTCGCATACCATTTTTTGGGTAGCATGATTGCGAGAGTCATATCTCTCAATGTATGTATCCATTTCTAGAGTCTAAATATTAGTTGGAAATCTTATGTTGTGCACTTCCTATTTCTAGAGCAGTTTTGTCAAATTCATCATGATCTGTGAGTTATTCAATTTTTAGTGAAGTCTAGTTTTCAGCCTAACTGGGTGAACAAGCAGTCTATCTTGAGCAAAGACTTGCCAAACCAAAACTACTCCAAATTGAGTGTTTGATAGCTTACATAAAACCAAAATCAGATGTGTTCTCTATGTTCAAGAAATTTAAAGCACAGGTTGAAAAGGAAATAGGATGGTACATAAAGACCTTGAGGTTTGATGGAGGAGGAGAATATTTCTACAAAGAATTTTTAGATTTTCTTTATGAAAATGGCATCAAACGATAATTTACATGTAGGTACATGCCTCATCAAAATGGAATTGTTAAAAGGAAAAATAGACATATCATGGAATTTGCAAGATGCATGCTCAACGAGATGAAGATTCCACTAAACTATTGGGCTGAAGCAACTAGTACGATTGTTTATTTGATGAACAAGTGCACAACGGTTGGGGTGCATAATTTAACTCCCGAGGAGGTTTATTTTGATAAGAAACCAGACCTTACACATCTCAAAGTTTTTGGATGTGTGTGTTATGGTCACATTCCTCAAGAAATAAGGACAAAGATGGAGCCAAAGTCAGAAAAATGTATTTTCATTGGATATTCATCGGAGAAAAAAGAATATAGGTGCTACAATGCACTGAGGAAGGAGCTATGAGTCTCACAAGATGTGGTATTTGATGAGCTAAGACCATGGTTTGAAGGCAAAGCGAAAGAGAAGATTCTTGAAGAAGATCATGAAGATGATGGAGGTGTTGTCCAAGAAGAATTTCAGCAAACAAGCACTCAAATGTCAGGTCCAAAAGCTTCTACATCACATGGAGGAAGTTCAACATGGAAGGGGAGACTAAGGAGTCATTCCTCATCACCTACATCAGGTTATGAAAGATTTGAAGAGGAAAGTGCTGCCCAAAATAGTGATTCAAGTATCTAGATTTTGTTTGAAGATTGAAGAAAGCTTTGTATGGGCTGAAGCAAGCACCACATGCTTAGAACCAAAGATTGGTTGAGTACCTCACAAGGTGTGGGTATAGTCCAAGTGGTGCAAATCTTTCTCTCTACATGAAGAATGAAGAAGGCAAGCATGTATACATTTGCATATATGTTGATGATCTCATCATAACAGGAAGTAATGTTGCACGAATATAAGAGATAAAAAAAAACTCGGTAAGGAGTTTAAAATTTCAGATCTTGGTGAGCTCAAATATTTTTTAGGCATTGAGCTAGTCCCTGTGATGGCATCTACTTGATGCAAAGAGAGTACCTGTTGGATGTTCTTTTCAGATTTGGAATGAGTGAATGCAAACCACTCACTCAACCTATGGACACAAATGTTAAGCTATGCTCAAATGATGGAGAGAAGTTTCATGATGTAACTACATATAGGAGTATTATAGGTTCATTGATCTATGATACAATTAGAAGACCAAATTTGTGTTTTATCATTGGAGTTCTTTCTTAATTTATGCAAACTCCAACAAGTGAACATTTAAATTCAGCCAAACGAGTGCTAAGATATGTGAAGTACACAGCCAATCATGCATTGTTTTATAGATATGATGAAGAATTGGAGGTGAAGAGCTTTAGTAATGCTGATTGGGTTGGGTCAAAGGAAGACAGAAGATCCACTTCAGGTTATGTATTCATGATAGGTAGTAAACCTATCACATGGAGCTCGAAGAAGCAACCTACTGTTGCACTATCATCTACATAAGCTGAATATAGAGGATTAGCCTTTGCAGCTTGTGAAGCTATGTGGATTAAGAAGCTCTTGGCTGATCTTGATGTGCAGGTAGAGACCATTCCAATTTATGGTGACAACATGTCAAGCATTCACTTGACAAACAATCCAATGTTTCATGCATGAAGTAAGCACATAGAAGTGCATTATCATTATGTTCGAGAAAAAGTTTTGAGCAAGCATGTGGATATAAAGTTCATTAGAACTAATGACCAGGTTGCAGACATGTTTACAAAGTCCTTAGATGCTTCTAAACTAAAGAGGTTCAAGGATGAAATCAATTTGCAGGATATGGTTGAAGGTTCAAGCTTACATGTGAGCTTGAGGGGGAGTGCTAAAAAATTAAAGAATCAAGTTCGTATATATTTTGCAAAAAGGATTTTTCTTCAAATAGAAGGAAAATACAAAAGTGAAAAATGGAAGCGTTTACTTCAACAAGTAGTGGAGGCTAAAAGAGAATCAAACCCAAAAACTGAACCTAAAGAGAAGAGTGGCTGCTAAAAGTAATAGAGGGGTTATAGAGAAGAGCTCTCAAATTCATCATAAAAATTCTTAGAAATTTTAATCTTGGAGATCCAAAATAAGGTTTATCATTTTCTTTAATGTTGCACTTGCATTCCTTCAGAAAAATTGCATCTTCACATAAACATAGGTACCCCATGGTGAGATAAAACGTGTCTTCTCATGATTATTAGGATGGATGGATATTTGATTGTATCCACTAACTATCCATAAAAATGTAGAGTGTATGACTTGCACCTTCTTAGATAACCTATTCAACAAGAGGCACAGGAAAATGATACTTTGTTTAAAGCTCTAAAATTCATGCATATCCTAGCCTTGTTGGAGTTCTTCGTTAGTAAAATGGCCATGTTTGACACCCACTCAGAATTCTCCACTAGGATGATAATGCGTTATTCTTTCATCTTTTGGATTTCCTCAAAAATAGCTTTTTCATACTTATATTTATTATACAAATCTTACCTCATACATGGTTAGATATTTTAATAATTGGGATCCTGTGCTCTCTATAACTCATAAGGATATCTTCCAAATCCTTATAATTCCATGTAAGGACATCTACATACTTCTTCATGTATGAAATTACTTGCAATTATACTCTGAGATGGTCCCACAATCAAGCTTGTAGTAATTTTGGTCAAGGATTCTCATTTTTGCCCAATTTAACTTCCTTGATAGGATTTGTGTACATTAGTGTATCAAATGCTTCCTCTATTTCTCCATCTTTTGGCCCGTACTTATTTTTATTCCATACTGATACAACATCATATGCAAGATCACAATGGATATCAATGTCCTCCTCTTTTATTGCATCCATACCATAGGCATTTCATGTATTGGGAAAGCATCTTAAGGATCCAAATGGGGCTCTTGTTGCAACTAGTATCCTTCCCAAGAGACTCTATCTTTTTCTCTTCTACATCTATCTCATTTTGAACATGCTTTATGGATATTTTCTTCCCCCATCAATGGAAGACTATGGGCTCATCTAAAACCAAACATTGGATTGTTTCATTATCTTCTTTTAAGGACTCCATAGTAATACATTCAGGAAACAATGAATGCAATTGTAGGGAAATGAGTTACTTGCCTTTATTCATGCAAGAGTATCTTCTTAATCTTCCTTAAACTTGATGGAATCCATGAAGTCCTACTTAAAAGTGAAATTAGTTGCTTGATTCATCTCTATATGCTCATGGAAATTAGGTCCTTGTAGTGTATGTGCTTCATCTCTTTACCATCATGTTTCACCCACATGGTCTCCTTATCCATCATGCAAGACACTTGCATGTCTCAACCAAGGCCTCCGAATTAACAAGACCCAAGTACTTGTAAAGATCTCATCACAACAAGATGTAGAGTAAATATGTTACCTTGGACTAAGATTTGCACCTTTGAATACAACATCTAAATGATTGAATTTGCTTTGATATTCCATGGTAATTGTGAAGTTTCTAGGCTTGGTGGGTAGTAAAACCAATTGCTTCATAGTGTGCTCATGCATCAGATTGATGCCAGATCCTCCATACACTATCACCCCTAAAAATATATGACCAAAGATGATTGCCATCAATCTAGGACTTTGACAATCTGGTAGTGGAGCTTTTTTATTGACATTTCCCTCTTGTCTTTCTCTCACTCTAGTCACTATTAATGGAGGCTAAAAAATCATATAAATTTTGGATGGTTTTGGATCAAGTTTTTTCATCAATTTGTAGCAGTTCATACATACTCACTTCCTTTCATATGTACTTTAGCAACCTTGACATATTGGATCCATTATGTTCCTCTCGTTGCCTAAATTGATCTTTGAACTCCCTTCTAGTTTTTTTGATAGGCTTGGTCAATTGTTGTAGTAGTACCTTGATTTCCTTGAGTCATTGAACCTTCATCTTCTTCATTGATAGGGTTCTCCTCATGGGTCCTAACTTCTTCTTCGGTCCTTTTTTTTCCTTTTGGTCTATACTTCCAAACTAATGATCTCTTCAGAGTGGATCATTATAGTTGTAGTAGAATCACCATTGTTTCTCTTTTTTATTATCCTCCTCATTCACTAAGATCATTTGGATTTGATCTCCAAAAATGGAGCTATTCGTCTTTGGAAAACATGCAATATAGTGATCTCTAGGATCTAGGAAATTTCGATACATATATGTTACGCATTGGAGGTAGAAAACCATTTTTTTCAACACTATCTTACATCGAATATTATAGATGAAAAGAGTTATGCATAATTGCAGGGTAGTAGTCTTGTAAGAGGGAAGAGTTTTCCCTCAAAAACCCCACAAGAGAGGATCTATTTTAGAGTAGGCTCATTTATTTTTCTAGAAATTTTGAAATAAAAAATGAGTGACCTTGAGAGAGCCACTATAGAAAGATCAAGACCCTCATTTGTATGGGACTTTTTGTCAAGTGAAGTAGTGATCTCTCTCTTCTTGCAAACTCATGTTTTGGCTTTTCCATGCATTTTGAGTGCACATTTTGCTTGATTGTGGGTGTGTGACACTAACATGAAGTCATCTAAAGTAGTATCTATCATATTTGCATCATTTAGAAGCACTCCTACATGATTAAACACCTTTTAGTGATAGACTAAGTGAAGGAGGATGTTTTGCAAGTTTTTGAGCTCTCTACAATTCTCGTAAGTCACTTATTATGCAATTTTTTACCATTAAAAATTGTAGAATCATTGAGCACTTCAAAACGAGCCAACAAATCAGTAATGAGAGAGATACAAGAATTTTTATGATCTAGCTTTGTTTGCCTATCAAACAAGGAGGTACCAACTCTATTGTGGAAGGGTGCTCTCTACTCTATCGAGAAGGGTTCTGTCTAGTCTATTGGGGAAGGGTGCTTTCTACTCTATTAGAGAAGCCTTTTCTTGACTCTATCTTGGAATTGCATGCTACCCATGGGTTGGAGGAGTTTTCTTAAGTGATCATGTTCACATAAAAAAAACATCTTTGGTGAGCCGATTGGCTACCCCATCACTTATTGGCAGAGTGGACTTGATCGTTTATCAATGGCCTTCTTGATCCCCTATCTTATGTCGTGGGTTGTATAATCTCAAAGACTATGAAAGATCTATAAATGATTTGGCATGTGTAGTACATGATTCTCAGGCTATGTCAGATGCAAAGCTTTGGCATGCATGCTTTGTTCATTTGAATTTTGCTAGTTTGCTACACCGGCATAAATCTGAAATGGTGTCCTCTTTCTCCAAACTTGAGGCACCCAAAAAACATGTTTGTGAAGGTTGTATTTTGGGCAAAATGCAGCGTTCCTCCTTTCCAAAAGATGGTTCAGTTCGGGCTACTCAAAAATTGTAGCTTGTACATAGTGATGTCTGTGGTCCTATGCAAACACCTTCTTTTGGGAACTATCTTTATTTCGTGACTTTCAAACATTTTCAGGTTTTGGCTGAAAATCTGTCAGCATGTAAAATGGGCACCCTTCGTTTTGATCAAGGGGGGGAATATATGTCTTCTGACTTTAATGCATTTTTGGCTAAACATGGGATAAAACATCAATGTACAGTGCCGTATACACCTCAACAGAATGGGGTTGCTGAACCGAAGAACAGGTCACTCATGGAGATGGTGACGTGTATGTTCAAGAGTTTGGCTTTACCACATGGTTTTTGGCTTGAGACTGTCATGTGTGCAGCATATGTACTTAACAGGTGTCCCACTAAAGCGCTGTAGCCTATCACTCCATATGAGGCTTGGCATGGTCGCAAGCCATCTGCTGCTCATCTATGTGTTTTTGGTTTTTTGGCATATGCATTAGTGCCTGAACAACATCGTAGAAAATTGGATGATAAAGTAGTAAAATGTCTTTTTTTTGTTACAGTTCTCAAAGCAAAGGCTATCGTCTGTATCATCCATAGACTAAACGCATTTCGGTTAGCGGTGATGTTATTTTTGTGGAAGATGCTATTCAGCCCTTACTTTCATGTACTAAGGAGACATATGTTAGCTCCAAAGATATGTATGATACTTTGCTGCCTCTTTTTACAGGTAGATAGTCTAGTGCTCGTCCTAATGAGGCAACTTCTTAGCCTTTGGAGGTTTCATGTGATGATGGGGATCATTTTGTTTCTGATGCAAATTTACATGATGCACTTGTTGATGAGAGACTTGATATTGAGTAGGCAAAAACTATGCAAAAATGGCTGGTGTAGACTTTGCGTGATAGTGAGGAAAGCTTTGCATGCCTCCATTACTCTTTGGGAGGCCTACGCTCCATAGAAATTGTCTACCTGGGACTGTCTCTTGGCCCATAATTCTCGACACAAGGTTAGAATTCTAGCTCCTGTAGAGTGGTATCTCATTGATGGCTCAAGCCCCTCCGGAAAGGAACCCTCTTTGCCTTCCACCTAAGCTGCACAAGAAGAGACCGAAGCCAATTGTAGGGAATAGTGAAGCTTCATAGGGTCTTTCTATCCAGGTGCGGGTAGTCTGCATCTTCACAAACATGTCTATCCTCTCACCGAGTCTTTCTTAGAGACAATGCCCAAATCATTATGCCTTTCATGTGGGTCGGAACTTATCCAACAAGGAATTTTGCTAATTAGATGCACCTCTGTCATATCCTACTCGATCAGGCTCTCATAGTGCCTCTTTTGCATCAGATTGCTATACTATGGCTACGTCTAGTCTATGTGATGAGAATGAGTCTGTTTCATTTGAAGAAGCATAAAATTCAAAAAATTGGATGGCTACTATGCAATCTGAATATGATGCTATAAGGAAGAATGGTACCTGGTCTTTATGTGACTTGCCTCCTGGCAAGAAGGCCATTGGCACAAAGTGGGTATAAACGCTAAAGTGTAAACCTAATGGAACAGTCGATAGGTATAAGGCTAGGCTTGTTGCAAAGGGTTATGCACAAGAAAGAGGCATTGATTTTGATGAAAGCTTTGCTTCTACTTGCCAAATGACTATTGTTCGTAGCATTTGTGCACTTGCAGCTCATCATAGTTGGAATGTACATCAGTTGGACATTAAAAAAACATTTCTGAATGGTGACTTGCATGAAGAAGTGTATGTTTTTCAGCCTCGTGGCTTTGTGTAGAAAGGGCATGAAAACTAGGTGTGTAGGTTAAAGAAGGCATTATATGGTTTAAAGCAAGCACCACGTGCTTTGTATGAAAAGATACATGCCTATCTGATTGCACATGCTTTTGAGAATAGTCCAACTGAAAGCACCTTATATGTTAAGTGTGTTAATGATGTGCTTCTGATCATTATCATATATGTTGATGACATCCTGATCATTGGTCCTCATGACACACATATTGTTGATTTTAAGGCTGATTTGCATGCCTCATTTGAGATGTCTGATTTGGGGCATTTGCATCACTATTTGGGCATTCAATTTATGCAAGTTGATGGTGGAATGGCTTTGTGTCAAACGAAATATATTGACACATTATTGCAATGTTTTGGTATTGAAGACTGTAAGCCTATTGCCACTCCTATGGAGACAGGTTTACGATTGAGTCTTCATGATGTTGGAGATGCATTTGATGTTGTTCTCTATTAGCAGGCTATTGGATGTTTGATTTACTTATGCATTACTCGGCCAAAAATTTAGTTTGCTGTCTCAGAGATGACCAGGTTTATGCATTGCCCAGGTCTCAAGCATTGGCAGGTGGTTAAGTGCATCTTTTGCTACTTGAGTGGTATTGGCTACTTGGATTGTTTTCTCCCAAGGGGGGATCACTACCGCTAGATTTGCATGCTTTTTCTAACAGTTATTGGGCTAGTTGCTATGACACCCATGTGTCCACCAGTGGTTTTTGCTTCATGCGTGGTAGCTCATGTATATCTTGGTTGAGAAAGAAGCAACCTACTATGGCCACTTCCAGTTGTGAGGCTGAGTATAAGGCAGCTTTCTCAGCGACTGTTGAGTGTGTGTGGCTCAGATGCCTTATGGCTGATTTGGGTGTTGGTCAGTCTTCTGCCACCACCATTTTGACATACAGTCAGAGCGCATTGGCAATTGTGAGGAACCCTCTGTTCCATGCTCGAACTAAGCACATTGAGGTGCATTATCTTTATGTCAAGGAGAGGTTCTCTATTAGGGAGATGATCTTGGCATATGTGCCCCCATAGGAGAACATTGCAGACCTTTTCATGAAGGATCTACCTAGGGATAAGTTTGAAGCTTTCCGCAAAGCTTTGGGCTTACTTCCTTTTGTGGATTGATTCCACATAGCTTGGCACTTCCTTATACATGAGTGCCAGCTCCTTGTTCACTGCATCACTTTACGTAGTGATGTGTGTGAACACTCTAGGGCCATCGAGGCACCTTTTTCCCTCTTTAGGAGGCTTTTTCCCCGGCTTGTATATATGCCTATCGCCCTAATGGGCTACTTGTCTTTGTATATTCTAGTGGTAATACATTCAGTATTGTGTGTTGTGCTCCAAGCTTCTTCTTCTTCTTCCTTGTGCTGTTTGCATGCTTCCGCAGACGTCTAACTCCAACATTTACCACATCCCCTCTCGTTTTCCTATGTGAACCATGAGGGGAGAGAAACGAAAAAATTTGGCACACTCTCACACACACCATCTCCCATCTCCTTGTGTTCTTTCATGTCTTTCCTCCTTTCTTTCATTTTCCTATGTGATATAGATGGTGAAATTGTGTGTGTGGGTGCACGAAATGCAAATAGCACTCCTAGAATATGAACATCAATCAGGTTCAAAAATGGAAAATACAACTTAAGAAGAGCATTTGGAAACAATTAGCATAGAGAATCCTATTACAGAAGAGTTACAAACTCTACTCTTCTCCTCACCCTCCAAGGTAGCCTCTAGCTAGCACCAACTAGTAGGGACTTCTTGGCTATATGGAAAGAGTAAGAAGATAAGTCTCTCTAAGATGTTTGACTCTACTAGAAGTCCCCAAGCTTCTCCAACCTCTAAGTGAGCATAGGTTACTCATCTCTCTCGGTGTCTCTACTAGCATGAGTATCTCCTGGTCTCTCTATGGTTATGGACATGCACATCCTCTTTTCTCCTTCAATAACTCCCCTTTTATAGGCAAGGGGTGATATATTACAAGAGGGATCTTCTATGGGGAAGCACAATGCCACAAGGCCTTTATTTTCACCTTGAATGGCAACCCAATGGCCCAAAAGTTTATGCCCCACCTACCCTAAAGGCTAGGCTCACAAATATCATCTATTACCATCAACAATCACACATAGCCCTCATCTAACTTGGATGTTAGCGTTCCGCAAATGTCCAAGCTCTCACAGTGGCTTCTCCTCATAATGCGGCCTTACAACTTAGGGGCACCATGGATCATTTGTGGTCACTTGAGGGTTGAGTATTGTGTATATCTAACACCCCCCCTCAATGTCCACCTTGTGGTGAACCACCTCCTTAGTTCAATGCCAAGCTTTGGAAAGTGTCGATGGAGTTGCTCTCTCCCAAGAGCCTTGGTGAAGATGTCTGCTCCATTTTCTTCAGTTGGACAATAGCTTATCTCTACAACCCCATCCTCAATCAACTCACGCACATAGTGATAATGAATTTCTATGTGCTTGGTACGTGAATGAAAATTGGATACTTGGTGATGGCCATGCAACTTTGGTTATCACACTTTAACTTTGTAGCCTCTTGTCCTTGTATTCCTATGTGTAAGAGGATCCTCCTTAGCCATAGTGCTTCACATGCTACAACACATGGTGCTTTGTACTCAGCTTTAGAAGAGGATAATGCTATAGTATGTGGCTTCTTACTGATCCAAAACCTCAAAAAAAGCAATATTGAGACACTGATTTTCTAGTATCAATATCCCTCACCCAATCTGAATCATAGTATCCAACAAGAGATGATCTTTGTTCATAGAGAATACCATAATCAATGGTTGCTTTTGTTAAAAAATAAAGCAGCAAGGTCGTATATATTTTGCAAAAAGGAATTTTCTTCAAATAGAAGGAAAATAAAAAAATGAAAAATGGAAGCATTTACTTCAGCAAGTAGTGGAGGCTAAAACAAAATCAAATCCAAAAACTAAACCGGAAGAGAAGAGTGGCTACGCAAAGTAGTGGAGGAGTTATGGAGAAGAGCTCTCAAATTCATCATGAGAGTTCGTGGTCATTTGGCTACAAAAGAGGCAACGGAGGACACTCAAGAACAGAGGAAGAAGGCATTGAAGTCCCCTTGTAGGTAGTTCATTTGGTTTCAATCATTTTGTTTTCTACAGTCTCATAGACTATGTCCACTTGCATACCAATTTTTGGGTAGCCTGATTGCGAGTGTCTTATCTCTCAATGCATGTATCCATTTCTAGAGTCTAAATATTCCTTGCAAATCTTATCTTGTTTACTTCCTATGTCTAAAGCATTTTTGTCAAATTCATCATGCTGTGTGAGTTATTTAGTTTTTAGTGAAGTCTAGTTTTCAACCTAACTAAGTGAACAAGCAGCCTGTCTTGAGGCAAAGACTTGCCAAACCAAAACTACTCCAAATCGAGTGTTTGATAGCTCATTTGAAAGTTATTAGTGTCCAGTTTGATTTAGGAAAGTATCAAGTTCATTGTGTTCTTCAATTGATACAAGTTTTCATTCTAAGGTTCAGCTATAGGTAAAGGTCTTGATCTTGAGAAGGTCTTCCACACTTTTCCTTGGGCATAAGATAGGAATTCTCCAACAATTGGTATCAGAGCTCAATAATAGAGCATTTAAGTTTGAAGAGACAAACTATTGGAACTCAAGTAAAGCAAAGGAGAAGCTACAAATCAAGGGTGAGCTTTGTAAAGTCAACAATGAGCACCACAACATATTTGAGGTAAACTTCAAGTTTAGAGGTTTTCAATGGCTGATTTAGGACAACAAGTTAAGAAGTTAGATAAAGATTATTCTCAATCTTGGAGGTATAGAATCACAGATTACCTTAAAGGTAAAGGTTTATGGAGTTTGGTTACTGGAGATGATCCAAAACCAGTGGACCTTCAAGATCCAAACATTACTCCAGCAGAAAGGAGACAATTTGCAGATTGGGAAGAGAGGAATTGAAGGGTGATGTTCGTCATTTCACAAGTTATTTCTAGCACTATGATTGGCCATGTGCAAAGCCTAGAGACAGCCAAGGAAGTTTGGGAAGCATTAGAGAAGGTGTATGCTACCTCAATAAGGTCTCGGAAGATGCAACTCAAGAACGAGCTCAAAAACATGAAGAAAAGCTCAAATCAAAGCATTAGTGAGTATACGTTGAAGATCAAGGAGCTTCGAGATCTGCTATCATCAGTTGGATGCAAGATAGAAGAGGAAGACATCGTCCAAATAGCCCTCAGTGGCTTGAGGAGTGAAGAAAAGTGGAAGCCCATCATCACAAACATTCTTTATGGAGATCCTCTACCAACGTTTGAGGAGATTATACCAAATCTTGTGGCTGAAGAGGTTGCTCACAAGGAGAAGGCAACAAAGGTAAGGACAGCCATAGCCAAACGTTATATCTAGGTTGAGGTAGATGAAAGAACTCAAGTGGAGGCTCGAGATGAAAAGTAAGAAGCTATAACAACACAAATTCCATCCAACACAACTCGGAGGACACCAAGGATAACTCAAATGACAACACATATGGAAGAGGTTGAGGAAGAAATAGAGGAAGAGGTTGAGGTTCATACAATCTTCATAAAGGTATAACATGTTATCATTGTGGTAAAGTAGGACATTATGCAAATGATTGTTGGCAAAAGAATGGAAGGTTGAATGGAGGCAACCAAAGGAGCCGAAATAACTATGTGAGTACATCAAGTGAAGGAGACAAGCAAACAATGTTTGTCATGAAGCATGAGTACAACAACCCGAGAAGTGATGACAGAAAATGGTTTATAGACTCAAGTTGTAGCAATCATATCACATGTCAAGGAGATTTATCGCAAATCTACAAGCTCCAAGTGGAAAAGGATGTGTGGAAACCGGTTATGAAACTCAACACAGAATTGAGCATGTTGGAGAAATCAAGCTTGGAGACAAGAAGGTATTGATTGATGTTCTTCATGTTCCTACTATTGCAAAGAATTTGATTTCAATAGGACAAATGGTAGAGAAAGGATGTCATGTTATCTTCATTGAAAAAGGCTGCTTTATAAAGAATCCAAAAGAAGGATTCAAGATCGTTGCTCAAGGAAGGAAAGAAGGTAGGATGTTCACTTTGGACATTCAACAACCACATGGAAAGGTGATGTATATTCAGTTTGGAAACAAGAGGATTACTGAAATTGATTTGTGGCACAAAAGGTTTGGACACATAAACATTCCCAAGCTCAAGGATATGAGCAACCATGAAGTGGTAAGAGCTCTTCCAAGATTCAATGATGTTGGAATCCATGAGTTGTGTGAAGCATGCCAACTAGCAAAGCAAACTCGACAACCATTCAAGAAGAGCAACTATGTGGCAAGGAATGTCCTCGACTTGATACACAAAGATGTATGGGGACCAACACAACAACCATCAATCACTGGTAATATATATTTTGTCACATTTATTCATGATCATTCAAGAAAAGTATGGATATTTCGCATAAAACAAAAATCAGATGTGTTCTCTATGTTCAAGAGACTTAAAGCACATGTTGAAAAGGAAAGAGGACGGTACATAAAGACCTTGAGGTTTGATGGAAGAGGAGAATATTTCTCCAAAGAATTTTTAGATTTTCTTTATGAAAATGGCATCAAACGACAATTTACATGTAGGTACATGCCTCAGCAAAATGGAATTGCTAAAAGGAAAAATAGACATATCATGGAAGTTGCAAGATGCATGCTCAACGAGATGAAGATTCCACTAAACTATTGGGTTGAAGCAACTAGTACAGTTGTTTATTTGATGAACAAGTGCACAATGGTTGGGGTGCATAATTTAACTCCTGAGGAGGTCTATTTCAGTAAGAAACGAGACCTTACACATCTCAAAGTTTTTGGATGTGTGTGTCATGGTCACATTCCTCAAGAACTAAGGACAAAGATGGAGCCAAAGTCAGAAAAATGTATTTTCATTGGATATTCATCGAAGCAAAAAGGATATAGGTGCTACAATCCACTGAGGAAGGAGCTATGAGGCTCACAAGATGTGGTATTTAATGAGATAAGACCATGGTTTGAAGACAAAGGGAAAGAGAAGATTCTTGAAGAAGATCATGAAGATGATGGAGCTGTTGTCCAAGAAGAATTTCAACAAACAGGCACTCAAATGTTAGGTCCAAAAGCTTCTACATCATATGGAGGAAGCTCAACATGGAAGGGGAGACTAAGGAGTCATTCCTCATCACCAACATCAGGTTATGAAAGATTTGAAGCGGAAAGTGCTGCCAAAATAGTGATGCAAATGCAAGTGTAGAAGAGTATGAAGATGTGATTACACCAAAGGTAAAGTTGAACCGGTTGAAGCAACAATATTTAAGAGGTAATGAAAGGAGGTCTTCAAGAACAAGAAATCCAATTCTATGACACAGTAGGTCAAAGACAAAGAATTGGATCCATATAAAGAAGCATGTACACAAAAAGAATGGTATCAAGCTATGCAAGAAGACATAAAAGCTCTCAAGGATAATCACACATGGGAGATAGTTCCAAAGGCTGAAGGTATGAAGATTTTTCCAAATAAATGGATGTTTAAAATAAAGTGAAATGCTGATGGTTCTCTAGCTAGGCATAAAGCTAAACTAGTAGCAAAAGGATTCAAGCACACTCATGGCATCGACTATGAAGAGACCTTTAGCCGAGTTGCAAAGATGGGAACAATTATAACCTTGATTGCAATGAGTGAAGCAAGGAGATGGCCATTGTACCAACTTGACATAAAAAATAGTTTCCTCAATAAAGAACTTCAAGAAGAGGTATACATGAGTCAACCGATTGGATTTGAAGATAAAAAGCATCCAGCTTTTATTTGGAGATTGAAGAAAGCTTTGTATGGGCTGAACCAAGCACCACGAGCTTGGAACCAAAGATTGGTTGAGTACCTCACAAGGTGTGGGTATAGTCCAAGCGGTGCAGATCCTTCTCTCTACATGAAGAAAGAAGAAGGCAAGCAAGTATACATTTGCATCTTTGTTGATGATCTCATCATAAGAGGAAGTAATGTTGCACGAATATAAGAGATAAAAAGAAAACTCGGTGAGGATTTTAAAATTTCAAATCTTGGTGAGCTCAGATATTTCTAGGCATTGAGGTAGTCTATGGGAAAGATGGCATCTACTTGATCCAAAGAAAGTACCTATTGGATGTTCTTTTCAGATTTGGAATGAGTGAATGCAAACCACTCACTCAGCCTATGGACACAAATGTGAAGCTATGCTCAAATGATGGAGAGAAGTTTCATGATGTAACTACCTACAAGAGTATTATAGGTTCATTGATTTATGATATGATCACAAGACCAAATTTGTGTTATATCATTGGAGTTATTTCTCAATTTATGCAAATTCCAACAAGTGAACATTTAAATTCAGCCAAACGAGTGCTAAGATATGTGAAGCACATAGTCAATCATGCCTTGTTTTATAGATATGATGAAGAATTATAGGTGAAGGGCTTTAGTGATGCTGATTGGGCTGGGTGGAAGGAAGACAGAAGATCCACTTCAGGTTATGTATTCATGATAGGCAGCAAACCGATCACATGGAGCTCGAAGAAGCAACCTCCTATTGCACTATTACACAAGCTGAATATAGAGGATTATCCTTTGCAACTTGTGAAGCTATGTGCATTAAGAAGCTCTTGGATAATCTTGATATGCAGGTAGAGACCATTCCAATTTATGGTGACAACATGTCAAGCATTCACTTGACAAACAATCCAATGTTTCATGCACGAAGTAAGCACATAGAAGTGCATTATCATTATGTTCGAGAAAAAGTTTTGAGCAAGGATGTGGATATAAAGTTCATTAGAACTAATGACCAGGTTGCAGACATGTTTACAAAGTCCTTAGATGCTTCTAAAATAAAGAGGTTCAAGGATGAAATCAATTCATACATCAAGGCCTAAGCAATAATGCATTAAGCCCAAGTCTGTCATTTCAAACTCCTAACTCAAGGCATCTTTTTTTGTTGAAGAAGAGCATCATCATTTTCTATAATCACATGGCCATCTACATAGATTGTTGAAATTTTTGTATTTCAAGCTCAAGATTGTGGGAACACGCCCCAAATTGAACCTTCCACATCATCCACAATCAAAGGATGATGATTTCCACAAGTTTGAGGCATCAAATCATGCCTAAAATGGAAAGAAGTTAATTAGAGAAGATTTACCTCACCTCTTGATGTGATTGGACCTCAGTTTTTGACATGTATATGCTTTAGATTGGTTAAAGAGGTTGGTGTGTGACTTTTAAGTTCTCTAATGAGTTCTATTATGGCTTAAAGTTGTGTAAATATGTGCCCAAGCTTCCCATTTGTTTAAGCACACCCCCTACTAGCTGTTCTCTACATATTTTGCAGAGATTTCACTTTTTCATCCTCTATCTCTCTTGATGATCTTGATAGACCCCTCTCATTTGAAAGCTCTCTAAGTCTATTTTATGAATGCAAAATTTCATTTTCAGTCTCTGCATGTACTCAGAGAAACTCAGAAAATACAGAGCCTATGTCTGAAATTTTTTCAGGATCCTAGCAGGATTCGTTTGCTTTCATTGTGCACATAGGAGTGTTTATCCTCCAATAGTGGTATCAAAGCTATAAGTGGAGTATCAAAGAGAGATGAAGGAGCTACTAAAGTGAAGTGAAGATTTCATCAAAGTTTGAAGGAAAGAAGCAAAGAACCGGCACATCAACAACAAAGGGAAGCAAATACATCATCAAATCAAAGACGGAACTTCATCAAGAGTAGCCCTATTTTTTGAGATAAAATCCATCTTTTCCAACTTCATTGCATCAATGGGGAGGTTAAAAAGAGCTAGAAGGCACCATGGTTGATCTCAATGCTGAGATTGAGAAGCTCAAAAAGGGAAACTACCTACCATGGTGATTTAGAATAAGCAATTTTTTGATGGGGAAAGGTTTATGGGGACTTGTGAGTGGAGCCAAAACTCTAGATAGATGAGGTAAATCCAACTAACGATCAGAGAAGAGAAGTAAGAGAGTGGGATGAAAGGGACAAAAGAGTCATTTTTATTTTATCTCAACATATTAGCAACTCCATGATAGGAGATATTCAAGATTTGGATACATCAAAGAAGGTGTGGGAGTGCTTGGAGAGATTGTACTCAACCTCCACAAAAGCTAGAAAAATTCATCTTAAGAATGAGCTAAATAATCTTAGAAAATACCCTCTCAAGTTGCTAATGATTACATATTAAAGGTTGAAGAGCTTGCAGATGCACTAGGGTCAATCGGTTGTGCCCTAGATGATGATGATCTTGTCCCCCACATCCTAAATGGATTGTGGGATGATGGAAAATGGAGGGCATTTCCAACTTCAATGTATGTAAGGGACTCTCTTCCTGATTTTGATCAACTAATCACTCTCATGGTGACAAAGGAGATGAACCTTGGTGGTCATAATGCCAAGGATAGCCAAGGGCAATTATTGTATGAAGGTAGAGGTTGAGGAAGACACAACCAAGGTGCTACAAGAGGAAGAGGAAGATATCAAAGCAACCAAGGAGTTCAAGGAAAACAAGAAAATTTAGGTCAAAGAGATGGAAGAACAACAAATAGAGGAAGAGGTGGAAGATTTGGTGGAAGAGGATAGTAGATGTAGCAATCATATGTCATGTTGGAAGGATCTTTTTAGTAATTTGCAGGTCCCAAAGCATCAAGGACATGTGGAAACAAGTGGTAACTATAGAATACCATCCAACATGTAGGAGATATCAGTTTGGAAGGAAATCAAAGGGAAAAGTGCTTATCAGAGGTATTACATGTCCCTACTATTACCAAAAAAATGATTTCAGTAGGCCAAATGGTAGAAAAAGGCTATAAACTTAGGTTCAATGATAGCGGATGTTTTGTTGAGCATCCAAGGGTAGGTTTCAAGCTCATAGAAAAAGGAAAAAATCAAGGGAAAATGTTCACAATGGACATAAATCAGCCACACCATTCAATGTATGTCACATATGGAGACAAGAGGATAGTAGATTTGCATCTATGGCATAAACAAATAGGTCACATCAACCTAGAAAAGCTCAAGCCTTCCTTTCAAGAAGAGTACCTATGTGAGTGTGAATGTTTTAGACCTCATTCACACAGATGTTTGGGGTCCAACAAGAGAAGCATCCCTTGTTGGAAATAGGTATTTTGTAACCTTCATTGGTGATTTTTCAAGAAAAGTATGGTTGTATTGCATTAGAAACAAATCAGATGTGCTCCACTACTTCAAGAAATTCAAAGCAAAGGTGGAGAAGGAGTATGGCAAGTTTATCAAAACTTTGAGATCCAATGGAGGGGGAGAGTACTTCTCCCATGAATTTTCTAAATTTTTTTAGGTCAATGGAATCAAAGACAATTTACATGAAGGTATACCCCTCAACAAAATGGGGTAGCAGAGAGAAAGAATAGACACATAGTAGAGGTAGCAAGGTGTATGCTCAATGAAATGAATATGCTGCATTGTTATTCGGGAGAGTCTACATATACAGCCACATACATCATGAATAGATGTCCTACCTTAGGTATACATCATCTAACCCCTAAGGAAGCATGGAATGGAAGAAAACCTTGCATTTCACATCTTAGAATCTTTGGTTGTATATGCTATGTACATGTACCTCAAGAGTTGAGGTCAAAGTTAGATGCCAAATCTGAAAAGTGTGCTTTTTTGGGATATTCTATGGAACAAAAGGGTATAAATACTATAATCCCATCATCAAGGAGCTAAAGGTAAGTATGGATGTTTTCTTTGATGAGTTGAAGCCTTGGTATGCATGCATGAGTCCATTGCAGGTTAATGAGGTAAGTGAGACAGATAAGAAGAATGATGATCAAGTTAAAGAAAGCATGAGTTTAAGTGGTCCAAGCAACTCATCCAACACAAGGATACCCCATGGAGTGGAAGGCTTATGGAAAGAGACACCAGCTCTAAAGAAAGCAAAATCAAAGGTGAAGAGAAGATTGCAATTGAAGAAGGAAGCTATGTGGATGAAAGCATGTTGGAAGATGAAGAGATAGAAGAAATTCAAACCCCATGAGTTGAAAAACAAAGGAAGAGGATAGCAAACACACCTAAAGGAAGTGAAAGAAGGTCTTCAAGAGTAAGATATCCAGTTCAAAGGTTAACATATGATAATTTCAATTGCAAATCATTATGCATACATGACTCAAGTAATCAAGGACAAAGAAATGACTAGCTATGAAGAGGATAAGGATTGCAAGGAATGGCAAGAATCAATGAAGGAAGAGCTCAAGGCACTTGATAAGAACCATACATGGTGCTTGGTACCAGCTCAAGAAGGCATGAAGGTGATAGGTAATAAGTGGGTTTACAAAATTAAAAGAAATTCAGATGGTTCCATTGCTAGGTACAAAGCAAGGTTGAAGGTGAAAGGCTTCTCATAAAGCTATGGGATAGATTATGATGAAACTTTCAGCCCCATAGCCAATTGCCAACAATTAGGACTTTGATTGCAATGGCCACATCAAGGAAATGGAGCTTATATCAGTTGGATGTGAAGAATGCCTTCCTCAATGGAGAGCTTGAAGAAGTGGTTTACATGAGCCAAACTCAAGGATTTGCTAGTATGAGATACCCAAATCATGTTTGTAGGCTAAGGAAAGCATTATATGGACTAAAGCAAGCCTCAGTGGCCTAGAATCATAGGTTAGTGGATTATTTAAAGTTGTGGATACAAAGAAAGTGTTGTAGATCCATCACTTTACATGAAGAAGCAAGGAGGCAATACAATATACATATGCATCTATGTGGACAATTTGATCATCATAGGAAGTGATGTTGTAGGTACTAAAGATATCAAATCAAATCTAGGAAATGAGTTCACGATATCTGATCTTGGAACACTAAATTACTTTTTGGGAATAGAGATAATCTATGCACACAATGGCATCTTCTTCATTCAAATAAATACTTATTGGATGTGTTATATAAGTTTGATATGAGTGGTTGTAAGCCACTTTCTCAGCCCATGGAGCCCAATACAAAGTTGGTTGCAGGTGAAGGAGAGGCTATACAAAATATTACACTATATAAAAGCATAATTGGTTCATTAATTTATGCTAGATTCACTAGACTTGATCTTGCATATGTAGTAGGTGTTCTCTCTCAATTTTTGCATGCACCCACTCATGATCATCTTATGGAAACAAGAAAAGTTCTTAGATACATCAAGCACACCATCAAACAAGGTCTATTTTACTCATATGATGCTGATCTAAGTGTCAAAGGATATGGTGATGCTGATTGGGCAGGTAGCAAGGATGATCGAAGAAGTACATCGGGTTATGTTTTCATGGTAGGTACAAAAGTGATCTCTTGGAGCTCTAAGAAGCAACCCACTGTTGCCCTTTCATCCACAGAGCCTGAGTACAGAGGCTTATCATTGGATACATGTGAGCTATTATGGCTTAAGAAGCTACTTAAGGGCTTGGAAGTGGAAGCGAAGGAGTTTCCTCTTTATGGAGACAACATTTCAAGCATCTACATAGCTAACAATCTCATGTTTCATGCAAGGAGCAAGCACATAGAGGTTCATTACCACTTCATTAGAGAAAAGGTGATGGCAAAGGAGCTAGATATAAGGTATGTGAACACTAAAGTGTAGGTTGTAGACATGATGACAAAGTTTCTTGAAAGTACAAAGCTTGGAGGATTCAAAGAAGCAATCAACATGAGAGACATAGGATGAAGCAACAAAGGAAAAGACTTGAGCTTGAGGAGGAGTGTTGAAAGTTTTGTATTTCAAGCTCAAGAGTGTGGGAACATGCCCCAAATTGGACCTTCTACATCATCCACAATAAAAAAAGGATGATTTCCACAAGTTTGAGGCATCAAATCATGCTTATAATGGAAAGAAGTTGATTAGAGAAGATTTAGCTCACCTCTTGATGTGATTGGACCTCACTTTTTGATATGTATATGCTTTTGATTGGTTAAAGAGGTTGGTATGTGACCTTTAAAGCCTCTAGTGAGTTGTATTATGACTTAGAGCCGTGGAAATATGTGCCAAAGCTGCCCCTTGCTTAAGCACAACCCCTATTAGCTATTCTCTGAATATTTTGCTCATCTATCTCTCTAGATGATCTTAGCAGACCCCCTGGTTTTGTAATTGTTGTTTCTCCCTTATCTCAAATCGATTTACAATGACTTTTGTCTTGTTGAAAGCTTATAAGTTCTAATTTGAGTGGTATAAGTATTGGGTTGAGTGCATGTACATATGCAGAGAAATGTCCAGAATAGTGTCTATGTAGTTAGCTAATACTCTATGAAGAGATCAAGTTATCTGTTTTGTTGTAGATGATTGAGGCATCCATATGAACATGGAGGATATGGCCAACCTCAACATGTACTAGGACAACAACCATCCCACCCATAGAGTGTAGTTCTAGTAAGGTACACCCAACTAGAAGGGAACCTAGAAAAAGCCTTAAGTACCAGTGACACCTTTGATCAGTTCCAAAACATCAAATCAAGGTTTTGATCAGAACCAAGGAGAGTCTCCCTGTGATGAGGCAAGCCCGCTGGAATATGACTAGAGCTACATGAATCAATACTATGATTATGAGGGACATGAAAACCCTTATGGGCCAGAACATGTGAATCTCATGTATACGAGTCCTCACCCTAGGCCCCAAGTGAAACAAACATGACCACAAGTCCCTAGAGGACCATGTTCTAGATATCAGGGAAACCATGTCATTCACGAATGTCCCCATCCACCAGCTCCAAGACAAAGGCAGAGCATCACAATACAAGGCTTTTGCCCTGAGTGTGGCAAGGAACGACTCCCAAGATATTGTCCCAGGAATCCCTCTAGTGCAAGCAAGGTTACACCCATTAATGTAGTAGGCTTAGTAGGGGATTCAAGTTCTAGTAGCAGCAAGGTAGCTCCTATACAGGCAGTTACTAGGGCACAAGCCTTACAACAATCTAAACTAGCTGAGAAATCAGAGCCAAGTGAGTTAGGAGAGCCTACTAAGAGAAAAACGAGGACATGGAAGGATCCTAGAGAGAAGGCCAATCGTAAGTGGACCAAAAAGTTATCTGAACTAGAAGAAAGCCTGAAAGACGCAAAAACAAAAATAGAAGATATTGCCTTTCAAAATCTATCGCATGCTGAAACTCCATCCACACCACCTCATCCCCACCCACCAACCATTGTAAATAGACCACAACTAGGGTATGTTCTTGAAG
The DNA here is from genome assembly GCA_020310875.1 of Ceratopteris richardii. Taxonomy (NCBI): domain Eukaryota; kingdom Viridiplantae; phylum Streptophyta; class Polypodiopsida; order Polypodiales; family Pteridaceae; genus Ceratopteris; species Ceratopteris richardii. The sequence goes on from CM035415.1 coordinate 86,580,165, forward strand.
ATCCAACCCCAGAACACTTGGACATGATGTTCAAGGCATACCAGGCTCGACTTCAAGAAGGGCCAACACCTACAAACCTAGACAAGAGCTACCCTAGAGCAGATTTAGAGATTGAACGGACAAAAATGTGCATAAAAATGGTGGAACTAGCTCAAGCTATGTTCGAGGCCAATCAATCATTCAATCAGACAAATGTTGTTACATTGGGTTTGCACCTCCAGGGCTTACTAGATAGATTAGAGAAGTTGGTAAATAAACCGCAAGTTTCTTTACCTCCACCGGCTCAACCAACTATTGAAAGAGAAAGCTCACCACCCGAGAAAGTCTATGTTCCTAACTCCATAGATGATGGAGAACCTCTTTCAATTCAACAACATGCTCAAAAGTTCTTGCGAGAAATAGAAGAAGAGAAATGGGCCAAGGAGAAGGATGTTCCTCCTCCTATCCTTGAGATTGATGACCTTCACGATCAATTTCCACAAGACATTCCATCTATTTATGGAGACCAAGAAGAGAAACAAGGAGAAGAAAGGTTAGAATTTGAATCCAATTCCTTACAAGAGTTGCTATAGTTCACAGGCCCATGGGAATCTGCATATCTCTCAGAGCTCCCACAATATTGATCAGAAACGAAGACTCAATGGTTCCAAGAAACACTGAAGTTGTGAAGAACACTAAGGTTCAATGTCATCTCACTTTAGAAGAACTGCTCAAAGTAAAACCTGAGTTATGGAAACAGGTGGCAAATCAGGTTCCAGAACTTGATTCCAAAATGCCAAAAGCAGGCTCTAAACAAAAAGTATTTGAGATACCTCTAGACAAAATAGGGGACATGAGTGAATGTGAGGAAGGTAATACTTATCTTCGGATCACCTACCAAGGTTACACAACCAAAGTGATCATAGATTCAGGTGTTGGTGTTGCTATTGCAACCACCTCCTTGTGGAAGCAATGGGGTAAACCTGCATTAAGACCAACTAGAATGAAGCTTCAGATGGCTGATGGCCATGTGGAAAGACCTCTAGGATTGCTAGAAGGGATAACTCTAACCACATGTGGCGTAGAGTTTGAGCACACCTTTGCTATATGTGACTTTGGGAAAACTAATACCTACGAAATGATCCTAGGAAGACCCTTCCTAAGGCAATTGCAAATAGTACAGGATTGGGGAAGCAACTCCTTGTACTTGAAACCCTTGGGGGTAACAACCAAGGTCAATTTGAAGGATTACACCTTCAGAGATGTACCACCCCTACAATCGAATTCTATCCACATGGAGCAAGAAGATTCAATCTCTGTGCATTCTAAAAGTTCATCTGATACATCCTGGATGCACGAAGATACTCATTTGTGGATGTGCAAGGTTGCAAAGGAAGATGGAAAATGCCTAAAAGCAAGAGAAGAAGGAACTTCTCAAGGAAATAGACCAGTCAAAGACCCAGCATATACATCGATGATCTTTTCGGATGAGGAATTTGAACCTCATGGTTGGGCAAAAATCTTAGCTACCATGGATATTGTTGTCAATGAAGAGCAATGGACACCTCATTGTGATGAAGAGGGGTATGATATTTCAATGTTCATGTGTCAACCCTTGCTAGAAGAATGTGACTCTAGTGACTTCATAGAAGAAGAAGAGAATGATGATGATCCAGAGTCCATTGTGATGGATAGTTGGTTTATTTCAGAGGAGGACTATCTAGAAGACATAGGAGTATTTACACAAAAAGAAGACGAACCTCTCACAAGCATCAAATCCGTAAACTCAAAGGATGGAAGTGAGGGTGCTCAAATGAAAAAGAAAAGAAAAGTAGTAAAACAAGAAGAGGAGGAATCATTGTTCGAAGTACCAGATAATTTCAAGAAATACAAAGTTGAGGACCGAAATTTTTTTTGTACGAATGCCTAAGAGAGAGGCCACCACAGGACAAGCATATGATAACAAAGAAAAGACCAAAAAAATTGTAGTCACCATTGAAGAGAACAAAGAGAGATGTACGTACATAGGAGATGACCTAAGTAAAGAAGAGGAAGCTTTGGTAGCCTTATTAAGGGAATATAGGGACATGTTTGCGTGGCACTATAGAGACTTGAAGGGAGTAGATCCAAAAATTTGTTCTCATGCGATCCCCATGATAGCAGATGCCAAGCCCACCAAACATAAGCCCTACACATATAACTATTTCTAAGAATGGAATATCTATAGATGAGGATAAAGTAAGATCCATAGTGGAGCTGTCGAGGCCAAGGAATGTTAAAGAGGTGCAATCCTTTATGGGCCATTGTGGATATAACCATAGGTTTAATCACATGTATGCAATTATAGCTAAGCCTCTTTATGCCTTGTTGACAAATTTTGAGTGGAACGACGAATGCGAAAATTCCTTCAATGAGCTGAAGAGACGTTTGTGCACATCACCAATATTGACCACTCCTGATTGGACTAAACCATTCCATGTCCATGTAGATGCATCCAATCATGCCATAGGATGTGTGCTAGCACAACCCACAGATGAAGGAAATTTAGATTTGCCTATAGCATATGTTAGTAGACAGCTAAACGCAGCCGAACAAAATTATACAACAACCGAAAGAGAAGGTTTAGGCATGGTATATGCCATAAAGAAGTTCAAACACTATCTATTGGCCAACAAGTTTAAGTTTTTCACTGATCATCAAGCCTTATTATATTTGGTCAATAAACCTTGCAATTACTGGACGCTTAGTAAGATGGTTCCTCTTACTAATGGAATATGACTTTGAAGTGGTTGTTAGGAAAGGTAAGACTCACCTCAGAGCGGATCACCTTTCTTGCATCACTTCAGGAGAGCCATCGTAGGGAGTGTCTGATGAATTGCCCGATGCTTATCTGTTCAATCTAGAAGTTGTTCCTAAATGAGCAAATAAGTGGGTACCAGTCCTAACCTTTGGACCTGCAAACAAGAATGTGAAGACAAACAAGGATGAAATTGTACGATCACAAAACTATCAAATATTGGCAAGAAGCATGTATAAACAAGATACGGAAGGTGTTCTAGCTTGTTGTGTTGAGGACGATGAACATAGTAGTTGGTTGCAACAAGCCCATGAAGGATTGCTAGGGAATCACTATTCTAAACAACGAACATTGAAAAATCTAAAATGTTTAGGAGTGTATTGGCCTAGTATGGATAAAGAAATACGTGAGTGGATTAAGAATTGTCCAGGGTGCCAGAAAAAACCCCCAGTGGAGCATGCTACCTTTTATCATGTGTCATTGATTCCAGATTTAAGTGCTCCATTGGTAGAATTTATGAGAACGGGAACACTACCTAGCAAGGCAAGTCTAGCAAGAAAACGAAGCATGGAACAAGAGGCTCTCGACTATGCCTTAGTAGGAGACAACCTATACCGAAGAGTCAAAGATGGTTACTTAAGATTGTGTGTTCACGAATCAGAATATTTGAAAATCTTAGAAACTGCCCATAGTAGTGTTGCAGGTGGAGATTTTGGTCCTAATCGAGTAATTAAAACCATTCTATTCTCAAGACTTTGGTGTCCCACTCTTCATATGGATGCACTTACCTATGTGAAGAAATGTGACACATGCCAATGTGCCCAGTACCCAATTAGAAAAGATGAGATGTCTTTGAGGCCAATGATGGGAGGACGTGCATTCTCGAAGTGGCGCATAGACTTTCTAGGTCCTATTAACCCCCCAGCTAGAAATTCCCATGCCGAATACATTATTGTAGCCACGGATTACCTCAAAAATTGGGTAGAAGTCAAAGCCACGACAAAGAAAGATGCTCAAACTATAGCTAAGTTTTTATTTGAGAACGTGTTCACTAGATATGGGCTACCAATAGAGTTAGTGAGTGATAGAGGCACACACTTCTTGAATGAGGTCATTGAAAATCTTCTCCAAGAATTCTTAGTGATACATAAGAATTCGGCCCCCTATCATCCACAAGCTAATGGCCAAGCCGAGAGCACAAATAAGATCCTATGTAATGTATTCACAAAACTGGTAAATAACAAACGATCTGATTGGGACAAACAACTTCATCATGCTGTTTGGGCCTACCGAGTTGCCTATAAAATGGTACTCAATGCCACCCCATTTCAGATGGTCTTCGAAAAAAATGATGTGCTATCATTGGACTTCCTAATCCCAAATTTAAAAGTAGCACAAGAGCACAAGTGGAATGGACATGAGTTATCCTCTAGGATCTTTGATCTAGAACACTTAGGTGAGACAAGGCGACAAGCAGCCGCAGGAATCTATGCTACAAAGAAAAGGAAAAAGGCATACTTCGATGCACATATCAAAGATAAAGGATTGAAAGAGGGAGACCTAGTGTTAGTCTATACCTTAAAGCAACATGCCCGTAAATTGGAAAAAAGAGGATACAGACCCATGATCATTAATAGAATTTCCACTAGCGATGTTGTTCAATTGGCCACACTAGAGGGTGATGTCTTGCCGAGCTATATTAGTGGTTGTCGAGTCAAGCTATATCAAGAACCTCTTACAGAGAATATGAAAATGAGACTCAACACTGCTAAGAAGCGAAAAGAAGAAGAGTTAAGGGTTAGAGAAGAAGCAAAGGCAGAGGCTAGAGAACGCATTAGGAGAAATAAGTTAAGATGCCTAGGCCTAGATATCAATCTTGGGGCCCCAAGATACCACATGGCCATGTGTCAAACATCAAGTGCAATTGCTTCTCGAATAATTGACCGACGTCCCTTTGTGACCATAGTGGTAGGACAAGGGAAGAATGCAAGGACTGTGAGAGCATTGATTGACTCAGGTGTAGCAACTAGTGAAGTTAGACTTTCATACTACCAAGATCTACAATTGAACATCAATTCCATTGAAGCCTATGTCATAGGGTTGGGAGGTGTGGAAACCCCTTGTTTGAACAAGGTAGAGCTTCCCATCTATCTTCAAGTTGTTCCAATGAGAGTCAAAATGCTAGTGTGTGAAGATGAGGACCTTATAGAACCACTTGTCTTGGGTCAAGACTGGATCTATGACCATGCCTTCAACTTAAACCTTAAAAGACAAATTCTTCAAGTTTGGGTACATGAACAATGCATCACATTAGAATTAGAGAATTGCATGACCACAAATCCAAGTAGCGCACATTCTCTTAGTTCCTCTAGGCCCAATCTGAGCAAAGAAGATGTTGTATGTGTCAAGAAATCTATGATCCAAAAGGACTCAATCATGAGAGAATGGTCTCAAAGGAGCGAGGACCCCTCTTCCTTTTCAAAGACTACTACAGCCACAACAATTCAACCAAAGAGGCAAGTAAAATAGTACACGCACACGGTTACATCAAATGGACAAACAAAGTGCAAGAAGAAAGAAGCTCAAGGCATATAGCAGATTTGGGTACAAAAAGGAGAGCAACCAACAACTTTGCCACAACCATTCCCATCAAAGCAAGTGAACCATGCTAAAAGAAGCACCAAGAAATCTGGACCAGCTCAATCACAAGGTCTCCGAAAAATTTGGGTACCAAAGCAATCAATGAGGATCGACCATAATAACGTACATATTTGGGTGCCTAAGAAATTAGTTGCAGCTCAACAAGGACAATTACACATGTGGGTACCCAAGGCACTCCTACATGCACAAACACCACAAATCTCCCTCACAAGAAAAGTCTCAACAAAAAATCCAAGGATAAGCAAGGATCAAAACCAGGCACAAAGAGCCAAAGCAGATCAAACCACTCCTTCGACAATAATAAGAAGAAAACCATCAAGAATATGGGTTTGGAAGCCAAAAGCACTAGTAGTACCCACAAAACCAAAGCACCAACCACATGGGATACAAAGGATAAGTAACCATCCACAGAAGAAGAGTCCAAAAGTAATATGTATGCAACCGAACACTGTTCTCAAATGGATTCCTAAAGGAGGAATGGTCAGTTGTCATTTAACCATCAATAGATCATATCATTTCCAGATCCACTAACTACCTCCAACAAAGACTACATCAACATCCACCAGCAACATTGAAAGCCTCGACATGCAACAACCATGTGCCTTTGGCATAACCTTGTCTTTTGCACCATTCAGGTCATGCATTTTCAAAGTATGCACTAATATAGGGCCACATTACACAGTCCTGCATAGACACAATTGAGAAATCCCAAGCACATGAGACACACTTGAAACATGTAAAATATCTTATTGATACTAACCACCTTCTTCTTGTTTGTGACTTTGTTCCCAAAAAAAAAACAAAAAGAGAAAGAACTGAATTGTGCACTAGAAGAATCTCCAACGCGACCCCTCAACAAGGACATCCATCAACAATGGAAGACAAGCTGATGGTCAATCACCATGATGGAAGTACAACACGAAGAGTTGAAGATCGACGGACCTTTCACCATGGTAAGAATTGTATGCTTCAACAACACTATAACCATGATCGATTAAGAAACCTCTTCGTCGGCATACCCTTGAGCACTTAGCTCAACACCCAACTTCTTGCACCATAATTCTTCCAATGCATTTCCCAAGTATGCATGCATAGGGCTACATTACCAGGCCGTGCACAAGGCACATTCTTCTTCCAACCCATGCATAGGGCTACATTACCAGGCCGTGCACAAGGTACATTCTTCTTCCAACCCATCAGTCATCAAGGATCACAAGTACTTGGCATGAAAACTAGGGAAGCCATCTTTGAAAACCAGAGGACATCAAGGTGACAACAGCAAGAGAAAGGAAGCAATCCACCACCAAGAGCTACTCACAATCAATTGTGATAACATCTTTTGAGCAGCTCATAATTTCTGAAAGCTCAACAGTACACTCTCATGCTAGAATCTAGGAAGAAGTATATATCTAGGGACTAAACATGAAGAATGGGACAAGCGACCCTGCTATAGGTGGAAAACAGACTGCTCTGGTGGAGACATGAGGAACTCTACCTCTCAAAGCACTACATGGAACAACCACTACAACAGGGGTCTATCAGGGACAACAGACTCAATAGGGGGGGGGGGGGTATTTGTTGAAGAATCACTCACAAATTTGACATACAGACAGACATAAAGACGAAGGAAGACAAAGAGAAGCAGAATCAAAGCATTCAAAAAATCAAGCCTTAGTGAAGGGACAAATTCACGACTGTAATATAGTTCATAGAAACTTCCATTCAAAAGAAATCCCTATAAAAATAGTGATTTTTATCACTAAAAACCATTTTAAATACCATTTCCCATTTTTCTAACTTCATTTTGTTCAAACCAAGGAGTCCTTGAGCTTGAGGAGTATTAGAAGTATCACCCTGCCAATTTTCATAATTTTTAGACTCCATTTGGGCCCCCAAATAAGCCCTGGAACCTAATTTTTAACTAGGTCGGACACTAGGTTTGGACAAGGCCAAAACCACTCAAAAAACTATAAAAAGGGCTGGAGAGCTCATTTATGAGGTTAGCTGGTTGTAGTCTTCACACCGGTCCTCACATCTCCACGGATTGACATTTATGAGGTGAATCTCCTCATGTTGGCACTTGCCATTGTGTTAGAGTGACAGTGGTCTTATAAGTTGTCTTATTGGAGTTTGAGCTCTGGGTGCAACATACATTATATTGGCATATTCTGACCCATAGGAGTCTCCATAGCCATCATATTTGTAGTATTTCTATTTCTATGTCATTTCATACTCTATGGGATTATGTTCATATGCATAGTAATCACCATAGTTGTGCTCATAACTCTGGCTCATGTTTTTAGAACTCATCAATGGGATTATTGGTGCTACTACTCTCTCTAAGTTCTCTTCTAGTTGTTTCTACTTGATTCATACCACGTTTTGAGGGTGGGGTGGTTTTTTTCCCAACACTAGTTGAGTTTGACTATATCCTTGATACTCATATGGTCATTGAGCCATTGAGGTCCTTGATATGGAGCATCTTGGAGCCTCCCTAGCTTGGTTTCTATGTGGATATCCATATGGCATGTATTGAGGAAGTTGTGTGTGTCTAGGTTGTCTATTGTAAGGATATTTTTTAGTAGTGTGATTAGCGTATTTTTTCTCAATGTGGTAATAGAAGCTTGGCCCTTGCATGGGTAGTCTCACATGTGGATATTGTTGTAGTGGGGCAGTTCCTCCTCCTCTTGCACAACCATGAGATGGGTGGTCCCCTCCACATTGAACACATCTTAGCATTTTCATCTGCATAGGTTGAACTTGATAGGGTTTTGAACATTTTTGGTTTTGAACTTCCAACTTCTTGGCAACTAATTCTTCCAATTTCTTCCACATTTTTAGATTGAGTAGATACACTACTAGAGGTATCTTCAGACTTAGTTGGATTCTAAGGAATCTTCAAGTCATTGGCTAAGTTATCCTCCAAATGTATGCATTCCTTGAGAAATGCATCCAAAGTGTCTAATTGCTTCACATATACCAAGGCTCTTAAACTCCCATTAGTTAGTCCATCCAAAAATAATCACATCATTTTTGGTTGGGTGGGCCTTTGTGCTATTGGACATCGATCCACATATTACTTAAACCTTCAGGCTGCTAACCTTATAGACTCGTTGCTTACTTGTTTGAATTTATGAATCAAAGAAGAGGTATTATGCTTAATGCCTCTCTTAGAGGACTCACCAATAAATTCCTCCAGCAATTGTTTAATGTTCATAAATTTTTTGTGATTTTAAAGGTTGCAACCATGCCAAAATTATTCCCAACAATGTGAGTCCAAAAGCTTCATATTGAACAAAGAATTCATCTACCTGTTCAACTTGCAACACTTTTTTGAATTCATCCATGTGATCATATGGAAATCCTGAGCCATTGTAATGATTCCTTAAGTATTTTGCAACTTGATATGGTCCGAACCTTCTACAACATCTGGTGGTCGAGGAATAACTAAAACATTTGGATGCACACTTGGTCCTCATCCTTGCAGAGGTCCCCAAGGAAAGGGTGGTATGTCCATCGTCTCACCTCCCATTTGAGGGTTTGGTATGGTGTTATTACGTGGAAAATTAACATGAGGTTTTTGGGGGACATTTTGCCCACTACATTGCCCTGGATTAGGGTTCTCTTGGCTTTGTTGTTGACTGTGAATTTTGAGAAGTGGTTGCATGTTCCCTAGGTTCTGTATCAGTTGCTTCCCAATATCTTCTCTTATCTTGATCCAAGTAAGTGACTCTTGAAGAGTCTTTTGGATCATGTAGCTCATAAATGGTAGCACGGTTAACATTGATCCCTATGAAAGTCATAGTTGCTTGCAACAACTTATCTATTCTAGCAATTAGATAAAAATCTATCAAATCTTTGAAGATCTTGAGGAATTCTATCGCCTCTTAGGACATTCACTACTACAGAATTCCCTCTAGGAGTCATCATTGGCTCCCTATTCTCCATATTGGTGGAGTGAATTCATCAATGTCTCCCATTTCATTGATTCTCTCAGGTTGGTGAGTCACTAGGTACAAACTTCCTCTTTTATCTACATAGAATCCTCCTTCAAACTTTACAGGTGGTCTTTGGAAAACTTTAGAGGTGATTGAGTTTCTCGATATTACCTCTGACATGTCAAGTCCATCTAGGTATATAGGAACTGCATGCAAGTTAGTAGAAATATATTGCAAAGAAGTTCTATATTCCCCTTCCATCAAGGACATGGCTTCTGTAGAGTAGATAGAACTGTGCATGTCTTTTGAGATCAGCATTAGCTCACTTTCATATTCACGAGAAGATTTTGAGTACGTGGGGTGGATGCTTCTCTGAGTCACACTCCATGCTGATAAAATTACACTTCTTTAGCTCCCTAAGACGCATCATGATCTCAAGTTCATTCATAGTCTATGATGCCTCTCAATTTTTCTAGCCCTAATTTCTTTTTGTCTTCAATTTTTGAGTGTTTCAAATGTTGGGTTTTAGGTAAAAGTGAGGTTTTAGAGTAAAAAATTTCTTAAGTATCAATTCAAGATCAAACATGACTTGTCCTAGAAAACTCACAATACACGATACTCAAGCTTCTGATACTCAACTCCCATGACACGATACTTGGCTAGGCAATACACCATACACACGTAGACAAAACATGGCACCTTGGGGTCATGATACATGACACAAGACACTTGGTATCCATGGCACACAATACTTGGGGGTATCGTCAAAACACAATACTTGGGGACATGATACATGACACTTGAACCAAACGATATGATACTCACATACAACAATACATGATACTTATCTTGTCACATGAAAACACTTGAGTGTATTGGCAATACATGGTACACACCAAGGATGATGCACGATACTCGATACACAAGTACCACATGACGATACTCAACTAGCGATTATACAAAATACTCAAGTATCAAGATACTTGACTAGGAGTGAGTTGTTAGTGATACATGATACATGCCAGGTGTCGATGACACACGAGACTTTGGTATCATGATACCAAACTCAACCGGTCAAAATACTTGGACTTTTCTTACTCTATTTCAGACAATACATTGAAAGATGTCCAATACCAGAGCTACCTACTTAGGCTAAGAAAGTTTCACTGTTCTTAGATGGCCTATTGAGTGCAAAGCTATGATCATATGTTTATTTGATGGAACCCAAAACCATAGAACAATGTATAAGAATGTACATTAATATTTAGGACAATTTGGGTGATGAATTAGAACTTGTTGAGCTCTATAAGGATTCAAATTTTCCTACTAGATTCACCTCCAAACCCTCAACCTCAATAGATGAATTAGTAGAACAAGTGGCTCAAAATTTAGGATTACCCTCTAAATGGTCTTAATGAAGTGTTGTTACACTTATGGAGGAGCCCACATAGCCAACCTATGCCCCTTGCTAGCTCAGAGTTCAAGAAACCTAAATGTCCCGTACTCCACCATTGGGAGAAAATACACAAATCATATTGCACAAGATTGTCCTTACAACAAGTAGGCAGTTAGGCAAAGCTATCATAAACTAGGTAGATATCAAAACCAGTACCAACCACAACCCTACTATAGGCCACAACAACCTTACCAACCACACTATCAAGCACAATAAAGACTGCAACCCATGTTAGGTCAACAATCACCACCTCTTACCAATGTAATTTCAACCAAATATGTAGTGGCAAAAGATAACCTAAACAGTGCTTTAATTCCAACTTCTCCTTTGATTTTAGATAGTGAATCTAATGCTCAAAGTTTTGAATTTTTTTGTTAAAAATCATACAAATTACATCTTATGTTTGAAAAACCTTTACACCAGTATACATACATTTCAAAATCAAGTGAAAACGTGCGCATTTTTGACATTTTTTGTCATTTTTTGAAAATTTAGGAGGTCAAAATGTGATCTATTTAACATTGATATCTGCAAAATCTGTATGAGAAATATAAAAGTGATTTAAATTCTTATATAGAAAATAAAGATTAAACGTGTTGGATAGATGGTCATCGATAATGATTCAAAAATGCAATAGAACATGGTCTCATTATGTGAAGTCCTTTCGAGAAGTTGTATAAGCACCAAAAATGTCATAGATTTTCAAATTAATTCACAACTTTCTTGATCTATGTCTACACCCCCATCATCGGATGCATGCGACTCAGTATGAGACTATTGGGATCTCTCTTCGTCTTCTTCTTCTATATCAACAAGAGCTCTATCCTCATCCAAGTACATACCAAATTTTGCAAGATCATGCATAGATCTTCTTGTTTGCCTATGATTAGATGTCCCACATACATCTGGAAACTTTTGCTTTATCATATTGATGGTTGCTTTCCTCAAGTGCCCTGCTTTTGTCAAGGAAAAATCATAAACAAGAATATCTACATCATCCATTTTAAGGGCGGATGTACTTTGAATATTCTTTTTCTTTTTTGAGTCTGTTCATTTCATGTCACATACCGTTTCTCAACTATACTTAAGAATGAATGCATTACTACTTTTTGTATAATACCAATGGACTATCAAATCCTCTATTTTTCTTTGATCAATATTGTTAATGACTTCTAACACTTTTGCTATCCAAAATGATCTAGTAGCCTCATCACCATTAGTAAGGACTACAATAAGTGTTTCAGCATTTATTGCTTTCAAATTTCCCTGTCATCGTGCTTCTGCTTGTGTTGTCATCCTTGGGCCTACATAAATATTCCTTTCCGGTGGATGCATAAAGCTTTGAAGTGTATCTGCATTACATGCTTGGTCCACATTCATTGATCCTTGTGTGCCAAAATCCCATGTGAATGGAATATCAATCAGTCAATGCCCTACAATGGTATTCTTTATAATCTCCTCTTAATGGTTAAAAGACTCATCCCACCAAGATACATCTTAATCTCAAGCATATTTTTTTGCATGCTCAATCTCTCTCTTCTTCTCAACAAGTACATGTATCCACCTTTTACTTTTCTCAACCACATTTCCACATCTTTCCATATTGCTTTTATCTTCACATGGTGTTTGTTCTGCACCATCCACAGACAAATTAGGCACATGCAATAAAAATATGCATCCATCTTTAGGCTCCCACCCTGGAGAACATGAATATTGGTTTTCGAATAAAAGAGTAATTCCATTAAAACTCCTCATCAAGAATACGTGGTTGAAACTAATGTTGTGCAATGGAGCCAAAACCTTAGTATTATTATCAACACCTGCTAAGCAAAACTGCTTAAAGTCATAAATATGTGTAAGGTGTTCAACTTCAAGCTTTGGAGTATATGCTTCAGAAATCAACATAGATAATATTGGAAGAGTAAAAGCATTATGGTGTGCCAACCTCTTAGAGAACGTACTGAACATTTGATCAATGTGATCATCAGTGTGCCGAACCAACAGGAAATTTACCTTAACCTTTTGAAACACTTTTCTATCAATAATCATGCATAAATATCCAAAGACTGTAGAATTTTTATTCTCTCTTGCAGTTTTATCAAGCTGCAAATAGATATTTGGTTGCAAAAGACCCTCCCATGATTGCAAAACTTTATTAACCACAGTAACATAAGGTTTGGATCATTATGCAAGTTGGGATATGTGAAGAAAACCTTCGACTTTATGGTTCCATTGTATACCAAAGCACCAACCAAATGCATTTGCACAAGGACTTCATCTCCAATGTCCTTAGGAATGCGAGCAAAATGGGGCACATATGTTTTATTTTGATCCATACCATCAATCAACAAACACATATAATGCTCTGGACTTCTGACTGCTTTACTTCGATGATGAATTTCTTTCTTTCTTTCTTTCTAAAGCTTGACTCTCATGAAGTTTCTTTAGAAGACTTTTAAAATTATCTTTTTCTTGTAGCGTTGTGGCCCCCTTTTCCATGTTCTCAAAGTGGCACAAACTGAGCATTCACCCATTCTAACTTTACGAGGAATACTCACATTGTTAAACTCTTCTTTCCATAATCAAGGAAAATGTCGATACAAGACATACTTCTCATTTTTACTTTCCATCTCTTCTTTATAGACTTGAAATACTTCTTGACGAGTAAAGTTATCTGACAAGTGTAACCTTCTAGTTGTAGGCATAACTTCACAATGCAAACTAAAATGCTTCATCGTCCAACTCATTGCATGAAGTCCAATAGAACCTTTGGTCCCAACTCCCTGATATGTATCAAAAATGAGATCTCCACATATAAGCCCTTGTTGAATCTTATGTATTCTACGATTCCCCATGCCATCACAATTTCAAATGAAGCCCTACAACATCGGATCCCTTGATTAAAGTAATATTCAAAAGCAAACATGTGTTACTGACATGTTATCATCAATCATTTGCATGTGAGAAACAAGGTATAAATCTTGCCTTTCATTATCTAAATAGAAGAATTTCTCTCTTAACTGCTTTAGTTTCTTCCTTCATAATTTATACAAACATTTCAAACCACAACAATGCTTCACAATGTCCAATGCAATTTGTCTATCTGAAGTAAGGGATTGAAATCTTCTTTGACTAACTTCATGAATCCTTTGCTTAAAATGCCACATGCTTCTCTCTCTCTCTCTCTCTCTCTCTCTCTCTCTCTCTCTTTGCTTAAATTCTTTGCTCCACATGCACTTGAATATTGTGAAGAGAGATGGTGGATGCAATCCAAAGATGAGTAGGTGCCGCTACAACCAGCTTCACACCAGCCAACTGAGACTTCAGAGTTGATTATTAGACCCTTTGAGCTTCCTAAATCCACCAAAATATCAGCCAAGTACTTTGGAACATGTATCCCAAAAGTTTAAGTCAAGACAGACTAGTTGCGAAATGACTAGCTCCCAAAACTTGCTATTTTTGGACATACACCTGCTGGAAAAAATGAACAGTGCTCTCAACCTGGTAGGAATTAGAAAAATTCCTTTTGGGCATAGCAAATAGACTTAGCAAGCTTCCCAATCCAAGTTAAAACACTTCAAATGATGGACTGAGCACTGAGAACAAGTTTCATCAATTTCTGGAACATTCCCACAATTCTCGGGGCTCTGCAGAGATAGACCAGTAAGCAGTAAAATGCAGATATCTCAAAAATTATTAATCCAAAGACCTTGAAAATTTATATGCACAAAGTAGACAGTACAAGCTATCCAACGCAAGTTAAATCACTGAAAACGGATCAGTAGAACTCGAGATATGACCTTCTGAAGGTACTGCTCTGAGTGAGTATAGCAGAGAACAAAACAGAGAAGTAGATGATAATAAATGTATAGATTCACATATGATTACAACCACATTGGCAATGAATCTTTGCACAATGGGAGTAGAATGATAGAGCTATGGAGTAAGCTCTTCAATCTCTACAAAATGACATGAAGTGGTCACGTACAAGGCTTGCTAATCGCCTCTTCCTTCTTGCTCCTTTTATAGCTATTCTTGGAGGGAGTTTTGAATTCGAATTCGAATGGCTCCACCTAAAAGTGATCCCCAAAGTTAGGAGAGATTCCCTCAGCTCAAAAATTCGTGATTTTGGTAGTTGGAGCCACGAATTTGCTTTTACATCATGGATGAGATAAGCCATCCTTTTCCTTTTTTCTTTTTCCATTTACAAGAGATAAAAATGAACTCTTTTACAAGAGGTGTTCACATGACTACTCATGTGACTTACAAATGAGGATAATATCAAATATATCAAGCATGTAGGCTTGGGTAAAATGCACCAACAGCTCCCCCTCAAGCCTAACATGCTTGGCCTCCAAATAAGTCTTCAATTGTCCTTGATTTCCTGCAAGCCAATCATCAACTTGAATCTACTTAACTTCATACCATCAAGAGCTTTAGTCAACATGTCGGCACATTGCATATCTGTAGATACATAAGATAGTTGAATATCTTTGCTCATTAGCTTCTCCCTTACGTAATGGTAGTGGACTTCAATATGCTTGGTTCTAGCATGGTATACCGGATTAGCTGCTAGATGTAGTGAGCTTGTGTTGTCACCAAAAATATGAGGTGTTGAAGAATGAAGTCCAAGATCTGTGTACAAAGACTTTAACCACATGATTTCTTGAGTTGCATTAGCCAAACCTCTATATTCTGCTTCAGTTGAAGATAATGCCACGGTTGGTTGCTTCTTCGATGACCAAGAAATGATTTTTGAACCTGCAAATGATATATACCCTGATGTGCTTCTTCTATCATCTTTAGATCCGGCCCAATCTGCATCTGAGTAGACCTTTAGCTCAATATCTGAAGTATATGAATAGAACAAACCTTCATTCATGGTCCCCTTTAGGTACTTGAGGACTCTCTTGGCCGCTTCCATATGTGGTCTTCTCGGCTTATGCATAAACTGACTCAATATGCTAACACTATAGCATATATCCACCCTTGTGAGTGTTGCATAGTTCAAACTTCCAACCAAGCTTTGATAGCTTGTGATGTCTTCAATTGGCTCTCCTTCATAAGCACTAAGCTTATGATTTTGCTCCATAGGTGTACCTGCACACTTGGTATTTTCCATCTTGAACTTGACGAGCATGTCATGGACATACTTCCTTTGTGTGATGTATATACCTGAATCTGTGTAGATCAACTCCAATCCAAGAAAATAAGTGAGTGGTCCGAGGTCACTTATTTTGAACTCCTCCTTCATTTGACTCTTTACCTGTTTGATTCCTTCAAGATCATTGCCTGTGATAATAATATCATCAACATACACACATAAATAGATCACTTCAGATCCATTCCTCTTTATGAACAAAGAGGTATCCGCCTTGCTAGCTTTGAATCCTTGGTCCTGCAAATAAGTCACCAATCTGAAATTCCAAGCTCTTGGAGCTTGCTTCAATCCATACAAAGCTTTCTTTAGTTTGCATACATAGTTAGGATGATGTGCATCCTCATATCCAGGAGGTTGTGCCATATACACTTCCTCAGAAATCCATCCATTCAAGAAAGCATTCTTTACATCAAGTTGATAAAGATTCCAATTTCTAGATGCAGCAAGACTAATGAGAACCCTAATTGTAGGCATTTTTGCAACAGGAGAGAAAGTCTCCTCATAATCAATACCATGGGTTTGAGCAAACCCTTTAGCAACTAACCTTGCTTTGTGTCTATTTATACTTCCATCTGGATTCCTCTTGATTTTGTATATCCATCGAGATCCGATTATCTTCATAGATGGCTTGTTAGGTACAAGCTCCCAAGTGTCATTCTCCTTCAAGGCTTCCATTTCTTCATCCATTGCATCTCTCCAAGCTTTCTTGCTTTGTGCTTCTTCGAATGTGGTAGGTTCTTCATTGGTTGAATCCTTTGCAATGTAGATTGAGTGCTTGGTGACCAAAGAAGTATCATAACCAAACCTCTCTGGTTTCTTCTTCTCCCTTGAAGATCTTCTAAGTGGTTGATGTGAGCTCTCTGGTCCATATGTAGCATCCTGCATCTTTGCTTTACCTTTGTTCTTCCATAGCTTTAGTCTTTCCAAGTCTTCTAGGTCAATCTCCGAATCACTTTCTTCAAGCTGCTTTGGTTCCTTTGGTTGAAGTGATGGAAAATCTTCATCCAAGTCATACGGCAGCTTCACTTTCCTGTCATCATCAAACCATGATTTGTTTTCATCAAAAATTACATCTCTACTCACAGAAAATCCTTTATTGGTTGGATTGTACAATCTATATCCTTTTTGGTTTTGATCATAACCAATGAATACGCACTTCTCTGCCTTGGGATCCAATTTCCCTCTTACTTGAGAAGGAATGTGAGCATAGGCTAAGCATCCAAAGATTTTACAATGCTCTAGACTAGGTCTTCTTCCATTCCATACTTCATATGGAGTGGTTCCATCTAGTGACTTAGATGGAAGTCTATTTATGAGATATGTGGCTGTCGACACAGCCTCTGCCCATAGGTAGTTCGGCAATCCCTTTTCGTTGAGCATGGACCTTGCAGCTTCGACAATAGCTCTGTTCCTCCTCTCTGCTACACCATTGAGTTCGGGTGTATACCTTGTAGTGACTTCCCTTTTAATGCCTCTTTCATGCAAGAAGGCATCAAATTCAGAAGAGAAGTATTCTCCTCCACCATCTGATCTGAGTCTTTTCAAAGTCCTACCTGTTTGGTTTTCAACAAGAGCAATATACTTCTTAAAGCAATTAAACACTTCATCCTTGTGCTTCATGAAAAACAGAATGGTCCACCTGCTACAATCATCTATGAAAGACACATAATATCTTGAGCCTGATATAGATGGCTCCTTACTTGGACCCCACACATCTGTGTGCACTAGATCCAAAGGATTTTGATACATATATCCTTTCTTATTGAAAGGTTGTCTATGAGCCTTGCCGAGTTGACAAGCTTCACACTTATAAATCATGTGTTGCCTTGTGATATTAGGCAAACCAAGTACACTTTGGTCCCTGCAAATCTGTTTGAGTGTCCTCTCACCAATGTGAGCAAGCCTTTTGTGCCATATCTCCAACTCTGTTAGAGTTTGAGATCCATAGCTAAACAAAGCTATGTTCTTTGTATCTTCCACTTCAAAAGTGAAAAGTCTTCCTGTCTTTTCTCCTTTGGCAATCCTTCGAAAGCCTTGCCTTGGGTCTTCAACATATGCTCCAAATCGATTGAATCTAACCTGCAATCCTTTTTCAACAATCTGTCCAACACTTATTAAATTTTTGGTAATTGTAGGGACATACAAGACTTTGCTTAAGAGGTTCATATTCCCATCTGATGTCTTCACATTACCTATCTTCTCCACTGAGTGCTTTGTGTCATCTCCTGTCTGCACTTCATGCTTGTTATGAGGATCTTCCAAATCAGAAAGTAAAGCCACATTTCCTGCTACATGGTTCGAGCATCCAGAATCAATGTAAAATATGTGATCATCATCCTTACCCTTCTTCGCTGATAGATTCATAATCAATAATGAATCTTCTTGACTTTGGTCCTCTGCATAGTTATTGTAATCTCTTCTTCCTCTATGGCCACTTTGATAGTTGTTGTTGTTGTTGTAATTGTTGTTGTAGTAGTTGTTGTTGTTGTTGTAGCCTCCATTGTATCTACCTCTATTTGATCCATAGCCACCTCTATTGAATCCTCTTCCTCTTGAGTTCCTTGGATTCCTGAAACATTCTTCAGTAGTATGGTTAGATAAACCACATATGTTGCAAGGTTGAGATGATTGGAATCTCCCCCTGCCTTGCTTTCCACCTCTGCCTCTTCCTCTAGCTCTTCCTCTACCTGCAAAGTTTGCTTGGAAAGAGCTTCCTTCATCTTCATTCTTCCTATTCTTTGACTTGTCCTTGACCTTAGCTTTATCAGAATATAAGGCAGAAGTTTGATTACCTCTTGAGGACTCACCACCTTTGCTAATCTTTGCTTCATGAGTGAAGAGTTGGCCCATGAGTGTGTTGAGGTCGGGTACATGCATATCCATGTATAAATCCATGGCTGTTGTGAATGACTCCCACTTGTCGTCTGCTTTGATTCCATTCATGATTTGTCTAATGATTTGCTCCTCTTCAATTACCTCTCCAATGCTTCCAAGCTGGTCCGAAATCTCCTTCATCTTTGTGACATAATCAGTCACATTTTGCTTCGGGCTTTTCTTCATTGTTGTGAACTCCATCCACAATTGGTTCTTCCTTGCTCGAGTGTTGGAAGAGAAGAAAGAAGCAAGTGCATTCCAGGTTTCTCTTGATGTCTTGCATCCCTTGACATGAGGTAAAAGAAAATCAGAGATTGAGTTTAGAATATAGGACCTTGCAAGTGCATCCTTCGAACACCAATTCGAAAGTCCTTCCACTTCTTCATGTGATGGTTGCCCTTTGTTCCTCATGGTTGGCATTGCTTCATCTCCGGATATGAATCCATATAGATTCCTCCCTTGAAGGTAAGCCTCCATCCTTAGAGACCATGCCGGGTAGTTGTTTCGATCCAGTTTGTCAATTGTTGATGGAAATCCATCTCCCATGTTGCTTGACTATGCTCTGATACCACTGTGAAGAGAGATGGTGGATGCAATCCAAAGATGAGTAGGTGCCGCTACAACCAGCTTCACACCAGCCAACTGAGACTTCAGAGTTGATTATTAGACCCTTTGAGCTTCCTAAATCCACCAAAATATCAGCCAAGTACTTTGGAACATGTATCCCAAAAGTTTAAGTCAAGACAGACTAGTTGCGAAATGACTAGCTCCCAAAACTTGCTATTTTTGGACATACACCTGCTGGAAAAAATGAACAGTGCTCTCAACCTGGTAGGAATTAGAAAAATTCCTTTTGGGCATAGCAAATAGACTTAGCAAGCTTCCCAATCCAAGTTAAAACACTTCAAATGATGGACTGAGCACTGAGAACAAGTTTCATCAATTTCTGGAACATTCCCACAATTCTCGGGGCTCTGCAGAGATAGACCAGTAAGCAGTAAAATGCAGATATCTCAAAAATTATTAATCCAAAGACCTTGAAAATTTATATGCACAAAGTAGACAGTACAAGCTATCCAACGCAAGTTAAATCACTGAAAACGGATCAGTAGAACTCGAGATATGACCTTCTGAAGGTACTGCTCTGAGTGAGTATAGCAGAGAACAAAACAGAGAAGTAGATGATAATAAATGTATAGATTCACATATGATTACAACCACATTGGCAATGAATCTTTGCACAATGGGAGTAGAATGATAGAGCTATGGAGTAAGCTCTTCAATCTCTACAAAATGACATGAAGTGGTCACGTACAAGGCTTGCTAATCGCCTCTTCCTTCTTGCTCCTTTTATAGCTATTCTTGGAGGGAGTTTTGAATTCGAATTCGAATGGCTCCACCTAAAAGTGATCCCCAAAGTTAGGAGAGATTCCCTCAGCTCAAAAATTCGTGATTTTGGTAGTTGGAGCCACGAATTTGCTTTTACATCATGGATGAGATAAGCCATCCTTTTCCTTTTTTCTTTTTCCATTTACAAGAGATAAAAATGAACTCTTTTACAAGAGGTGTTCACATGACTACTCATGTGACTTACAAATGAGGATAATATCAAATATATCAAGCATGTAGGCTTGGGTAAAATGCACCAACAAATATGAAGAGAGATCAATAGGTGGATCAAGTTCAATAGATGGATTGGATTGAGCATTGTTGCATTGAGAATCTAAATTAAATGACTCAACTAAGAACATAGAATCATTGATACATTCTAATCCATGGACATCATTCATGAAAGGATCCACTGAAAACAATGAATTTGAAAGTCTATTGACTCGATCACTAGGGACAGGTGCTACCCAAGCATTTACAGAAAAGAGAGAGCTTATCTTCATTGGCAATGGAAGTGTAAGAGCATTCTCTTTATAATATACAAATAGTGGAAGTGTAACATCAAGTAATTATATCTCCCAAATCACATATCTACATAATTATTAAGATGGATTGTGCCCATTATTATGGGTTGCATGATTTGACTTTATTCACAATTAAGAATCATTTAGAGGTATGATTTCATTGCTCATTAAAATTTGGTTAGGAAATCCATCAATGCATGTATGGAAAATTTTAGGTTCTATGTTTGATGAGAATGGCTCACATGGAACATTTACCATCTTGAGTTAAGCAATTGATCATGGCTCACAAAATGTCAATGAGAGAGAGGAGCTAGTGATATGATGATCTCCACCATCCTATGTGTCATGTGCACACACACATGCATAAAGAGTAATTCTGCAATAATGAAAAGGAGAAAATTCATTGTGAAAAAGATAATTTTTGTGTGGAAGTTGGGATGAGGTCGCAAAGGGAGAAAGCTATAGAGAAGTTTGAAGAATCTCGTATTTGAGCATTCACAATGTCCTATGGTCTAGAAATATATCACAATTGGGATTTGTGAAGGGCATTACTTTCCATATCTCTTGATTCAAACTCAAGGATGATTATCATGGAGGGGTAACTTCGAAACAAGTAGTGCTTATGGCAAGGAGCCGGCCCATTATTGAAGGGAGGAATATTTCTAGTAGTGGCCTTGAGTTTACGTAGGATATGAGTATTCTTCCTCTTCATCTGGCAGTTTAGATTTAGAGAATGGGAAGCCAAGAAAAGAGGAAGATCTTGATTTTCATGAAGGAAGAGATGAGAATGGAAAGGGAATTAGCAATTGATTCATAGAACTGCAAAGAAGGTTGTTAAGGAAGAGTTACTTATGTAGCAAAAGGGCAATACCAATAGTTGGCATGGAAAAGGAAATAGATATTGCCTTCTTTAAGTAGAAAAGAAGAGGTGAAGGATACTAACAAAGACAGGATGACAAATTGTGCTCGGTGGGATTATGCAAAAGAACCAAGAGGATTCTTTCAGCTCGCAAAGCACATACTAAAGGTACAGAACATATTATTCCTTTATTTTCTGATTCCTAATAATAATGAATTTCTCAAACATGGAAATAGCATGAAAAGACTTTTGTTGTATGGGCAATCCTAACTAGAATTGGTTGCCTAGAATTAAGTGGGACATACACTTAAACGTCAACAATATTGGTAGATTGGACATTCTTGACGGTGAGGGCTTGGCTAATAAGCAGCTTGCCAATTGGTGGAGGCTTGGCTAATAAGCATTTATTTGACTCTAATAAAGATTGACAAGCATTTTGGCCACCAACTTACAACAATTCTCCTAACGTGTAAGATGCCCTATGTTGGGGAGACAACATACACTTCAAGTAGCTTTAGGTATACTCCCTTGCCTATCAGTTTACTACTACTAGTCCTCCTAACTTCTTATTTGGTGGTCTCCAAATTTGATACGGAATCACATCCTAAACTATGTCGTTTTACATGTAATGACATCCTAAAGAGAGCAAAGGAGTGAATCTTTTGAATCATGATTTCTTAGAAATAACAAAATACCTTCCACAAAAAAATCCATGGAGAAGATTTTTGGATAACCAAATATGATATAACCAAGTTTGATATGGCTAAAATTGGTTGCTTCCTACTTCAATTCTATAGTCCAATTGTGTCATCAAGTTATACTTAGTTTGACTCAGTTATAGCAAGTTAGTTCCCAGTTCAACTCAGCAAAATATCTATAAATAGATCACAAGACTCGAGGCTCATTTTCCAAATGCAGGAGTCAAGATATAGCACAGAGAGAAAAAGAGCAAAGAAAGCCTAGGAAAAGCAAAAAGTCAACAATGGAGAAGAAGGGTGCTAGCAAAATGTCTCATAGGTAACCCAAATTTACTCGACAAATAAAGATTCCAAAAAGATTCGTTTTTTTAACCCTAGAAATTTTCAGTAGTTTGTTTGAAAGAATTCACATTTTGGTCCAACTTTAGAGTGATGCAACTCGATGCCAAGCATCAAGATTGCAGGAAAATTCAATGCCAAGCATCAAATTTTAGGGCCAACTCGATGCAAGGCATCAAATTTGGGGCTAGGTTAATGCTAGGCATCGATAGCCTACGCACTTGATGCTTGGCATCGACTTGGCACCCAAATTCAATGACTGGCATTGAATTGGACCAGAAGGTTGATGCCTCGCATTGACCTGACCCCCAAACTCGATGCCTGGCATCGACTTGGACATTAAGGTCAATGCTTGGCATCGACTTGGACCCCAAATTCAATGCCAAGCATCGAGTTGGACCACAAGCTTGATGCCTCGCATTGACTTGGCCCCAAAACATTGAGATGAATCTCATTCCCTTCGCCAGGATTAATGTCATGCACTTGGCTAACATAAATTGTATCACTTTAGGGACATTGAGAAGCATAAGGAGAAGTCCTTTAAGAAGCTAAAGGTTATGCTCAGCTCAGGAGAGGGTGCTCGGGAGAAAAGCATTGGACATGCTCTAAAGCCAAAGAAGAGCATCCTGTCTTTGTCCTCTGAGCATGCAAGTAATCCAATGGCCATATCATCAGGTGGCCATAGCAGTGTCAAGCCCATTGAGGAAGAGCTAGTCAGAAAAAATAAATCCAAAGAGGTTGAAGTCCATAGGAAAGATAGAACACTTTGAGACATGACAAACCTGGAGTGGTGCCTTCAATACATAGAGGAGAAAAATTCCACCTACTTGTATTTGTTGGGGCCTATGGGAGGGGAAAGATTACCCACCCAAGTTTTTCAATATGGCCTTGTGTTCAAGGTGGACTACAAAGACAAGGACTCAGATAACCTCCTTTTCCTAGTGGAGAATTCAAAAGGATTGAGGAATGCAATTTGCAAAATGGAACTTCTATGTCCAAAATGTTGCATGATAGAGAGGCTCGCTCAAATTTGCAAGGATTCAGACAATTTGATTGTCGATCTCTTGTCATGGATACAGGGGAATATCATGTCAAGCCAGCAATGAAAGATGAAATCTATAAGGTCAAAGGGTAAGCATTCCATAAAGAAGAAGCCCCAGAAGAAGACCAAGCCCACTGGTGTGGAATCAATAGAAAGCTCAAACCCTCAAGATGACATAGTTGCCCCTGGAGGAGAGCTTGCATCTGGGATACTTCTTACAAAACAAAATAAGATTAGGGAGGATATTGTCAAGAAGAAGCTTGTGAAGAAGGGGCAACTTTTCCACCTCCCCATTGCCATAATCAACAGACGCCCAATTGACCCACTTACGAGAAGGAGGCCTCTTGAGATAAGGGAGCCCCATAATTTGCACGTGCAAAACCTTAAGAAGAAGATGAAGATAAACCCACATGCAATTGTTGTACCATTCTTGGTAATGGTCGATCCAAATCAGTGCGGTTCGGTGGAGGAATTCAACAACGGATTGTTTGAGGACTACACATACTATGTTATTGGAGGATCACACTTTGCAGCGGCCCAAAGACAGCTTGTAAAAGAGCATACATAAGGGAGCCCCATAATTTGCACGTACAAAATCTTAAGAAGAAGATGAAGATATACCCACATGCAATCATTGTACCATTCTTGGTAATGGTAGATCCAAACGAGTGCGGTTCAGCAGAGGAATTCAACAACGGATTGTGTGAGGACTACACATACTATGTTATTGGAGGATCACACTTTGGAGAGGCCCAAAGATAGCTTGTAAAAGAGCATCCAACTACATACTTCTGTATGTAAAGTGTAAAATCTACGCTGGTTTGACTACAGAGGAGGCCAAGCTCCTAGCTTGGGACCCCAATAATGACAAAGATTATAGGCAAAAAATATCATCCATTAAGCATATCTGATTCTTCCACCATGAGTATGTTGATTCCCTAAGGGCAAATGGTGGACGGATTCATCCAAATTTGAGAAGCAATGCTTCATAGAGGTAGGGATCGCAGTGGATGACAATGTGAAACCAGATGCATTCTATAAGTTTGACCCATGATTCCAACTTGCCTTTAGGATAAGGGAAATCTAGGAGCTCCATGATAAAATATTCACAATGTGGGAGAACAATGAGGTGAAAGGCCAAAAACAAAAGAAGAAAAGCTAGATGCTTAGGTGGATGTAAAGGGAAAGGGAAAGAAAATGGATCTCTCAATTGAAGAGGCTATGGAGGATATGAAGTTGACACTTTGGAGAGCTTTACAAGGCATTAAGGATGACACTTGATAATTTCAACATTATCAAAGGCCAGTTCCAAAGACCTAAGCCTTGAGGAGATGGTCATAGAGCTAAATAAGTAAGTAGAATCTTGTCATTGATTGGTTTTACTTTCTCCTTCAGTAACTTATCATGCAGAATTAAACTTCACAATGTAGTCACAAGGTTTATATGAAGATTCAAGAGGTGATGATGAGGACGCTTGGGTGCTTCACATGGAGTGAAGTCCAACATAATACCTGACCACCTCCTCATACAAAGCATTATCAAAATACTTTATATTGTTCCACAATTGTGTGAGTTCTCTTGCTCATTAAAGTTTAGTATGATTGAGTTTCTCTAGTAGTTGGTGCTATTCGATGCAAGGCATCAAACTATACAAACAGACATGCTAGAAGTTGATGCCTAGCATCAAATGTCGCTAGAATCACTATGCTCAAGATGGATTCCTAGTTGAAATTTGATGCCAGGCATCAAATTTCAGTAGGATCCCGATGCCAAGCATCGGATTTTAGCACAAACTTGATGCCAGATAGCTTCTCATAAGTAGTCAATGCCAAGCATCGACAAAATTTAAGTTTCCTAGCAAAGACGTTATCTTTCTATTCAATGCTAAGCATCAGAACCATTCATGTATGTTGCGCTTTGTAAACAATCTTTGAGTTGACACTCGTCCCTTGTTTGTAGAAACCTCAAAAGAAGAGTGGTGAGCTGAATAAAGGCTATCTTGTTGCTTTCCTTGCTCATATCCATAGGGCAAGGCATGAGAAGTCTAGAATAAAGGCAAAAGAGATGGTGTTCAAGGATGAGTCCTCCGGACTAAAGTGTTTTTCAAACCCCATAGACCCGTTAAGGCCATTGTATTACAATGTATATTGTGATGATGTAAATAACATATGTACAGTAGTACCTAGGAAAAATTATTCCCTTTATATAGTAGACATCCCATACAACTTTAGAATGAGTGGTTCTATTAATGATGATGAGTCATTCAAGCACCTAGAGATACGAAAGATGATGATAGGTTTTGCTTAATTGACCATGTCACCACTCTAGATGATTGTCATATTTCATAGCAAGGACCAATCCTTCTCTATCTCAACAACATTAAAGTCAAGGTGTCAGGTTGTCAAGTGTCTTACATGGTACTGTCTTTGATTTTTGTCTCTATGTTGAAATTTCATGTCACATGGTACTTATAATTTTAAATTTGTGTGGTAAAGACAAATGTAAATCACACCTTA
Organism: Ceratopteris richardii; assembly: GCA_020310875.1. Lineage (NCBI taxonomy): Eukaryota > Viridiplantae > Streptophyta > Polypodiopsida > Polypodiales > Pteridaceae > Ceratopteris > Ceratopteris richardii. The sequence continues at coordinate 86,606,398 of CM035415.1, forward strand.
GGATATAGGTTCATCAGTGCTACCGAGTGCCTTACAATTGGGTACCATGATGAAGTTAGTAAAATAAGGGTCCAAGAACATTGTAGTGAGAATGGAATTTCAAATGTGCTAATGTTCCCTACAGTTACAAAGAAGCTTCATCATGTGGCAGGGGATAATGTTGGAACATCAAGCTTACACTATGCTTGAGGTGGATTTGATCTACATCAAAGGCTATCACGTCGAAAGAATATCCGTTGGAGAGTTCTTTTTCTTATGCTCATTTATTGTATTTTTTTGAGAGATTTTTGATGGTTCATTTACCATTGTAAAAGCCTTGAGCTTTACACATGTAAAGGTAGAAAGATAGAGCCCAAATCCCACGAATTTGTTGTGGTTGAAGTTGCATTCAATCAAGCAATCAAATCACCTATAAGTAGATCAAACTAGATCTTCACTTTTCCTAGATTGTAGGGAAGTGAATTGATTCCCTCCAACAACCATTCCCACCTTCATTTGAATTCAAATTTCACTTCCAGAAGTCGTGGAACACTTCTAGAGTCTATATAAAGACTTGAAATCACTTGTGCATTACATGGAAGCAATATACATACACTTGTGACCATCATTGTCTTGCTCCTTCAATTCTCTACATCATCTTCTTCACCAACAGTAATCTTGCAGAGGCTGCTTCTCTCTCTCCAGAGCTCCAAATTGAAAGCAAGATGGCTCATTGGAAAGGTATAAATGTCTAGTTTAAGCTTATAATTTTCAAAGCATTTGGTTCAGCAGGTTCGGAGAAATGTGAGTTTTTCTGTCTCGTGGTCAATCTCTACATATTCCTGAATAGGAAGTACCACCGGTGAATGTCGCATTCATTACTATAGCATATTTTGCTTACTCCTTATACTTTTGTGCATTCTATACACTCAAGCCTATGTGTATCACTCCCATAAAAGGATTTTTTCTAATTTTAATCACGTTGGTCGTTATGGGCATTTGAAGTCCATTGTCTCTTCCATAGATAGTAAGTTTTTTGAGCTAGTCGACCAGCGAACCTATCTGTTTTGTATCGACTCATTCTCCTTGATGCTCCAAAGTACATAGTGTGTTTCTTTGCACTTATCGCATGCTATAAGGTATATTTGAGTCTCCATAAGATGAAGGGCTGGTCTTGTGCCGGTTGGCTAGACCAAACGTCGTCGCTTCAAAATGCATTTTTCTACCTTCTACAAGCTTCTCCAAGTTCTTTCAATGGTAGCAGAGCTAGATCCAGATGGGTGACGGCTTTCCCTCAATGATCGAGAAGCTTGATTGACACAACTATGCGGCTTGGCAAATCAAGATGGAGGCCTATTTGCAAGGTAGAAATCTTTATGGAATTGTAACAGGTGATGAAGCTATGCCTATTCCGAGATCCAAAGGAGGACCTACACAAGAGGAGACAGATCAGCTCACACTTTGGTGTGCAAGGGATGTTCAAGCAAGGTCGTACATACTAAACTCTATCTTTGACTTTCTATTACCACATATTAGAGGATGCAAGACATTCCAAGAGACTTGGGATGCCCTCGAGACTTTCTTTTCTGCTAGTACCAAAGCAAGAAAGAATCATCTTTGGAACGAGTTCAACCAAATGAAGAAGACACCTAAACAAACCATCACAGAGTTTGTTACCAAGGTCAAGGAGGTTGCAGATCAGTTAGCATCCATTGGAGAGCTGATTGAAGAAGAGGCATGAGGCAAATTCTCAATGGCATTCGAAGTGATAAGCAATGACAATCCTTCACGACGGCTTATGATCTCATCATGGATGTGCAAACTCCAGACTTCAACATCTTTCTTGGACAACTCTTCAATCAAGAAGCCAACAATAGCATAAAGGAAGGTAACTCTTATCATGGTAATTCAACTAGTGCTCTATATGCAGATAAGAAGGATAAGAAGCACAAAGGCAAGAAGAAGGAAGAAGATGAAGAAGAGATTTCTCAAGCCAACTTTACAAGCAAGAGCAAGCGGAAAGGGAAGAAGAAAGGACCAAAGCAAGACAAAACCAAAGGTCAGAATGTTCAACCTTGTGCCATATGCAATAATACCAACCACACCACTCAGAATTGTTGGTTCAATGGGAAGACCCAGAAAGGAAGTGGAAGAGGTGGATATGGAAGCAATAGAGGCAGAGGTGCACACAACTTCAACAATAACAATAGAAGCTATAATAGATGGGACTACAACAATTATTCAGAAGATCAACCACATGAAGACTCATTGCTTCTTATGAATCTAAGCAACAAAGAAGGTAAAGAAGATGATCGTTTATTCTACATAGATTCAGGATGTTTGAATCATGTTGTAGGAAACATTGCTCTTCTATCTGATTTGGAAAGTCCAAAGCATAGACATGAAGCGCAAGTAGGGGATGACACGAAACACAATGTGGAGAAGATTGGTAATGTCAAAGCTTCCAATGGTAGGACAAACATTCTGAGTAAGGTTCTATATGTACCCACTATCACTAAAAATGTAATAAGTGTAGGCCAAATAGTTGAAAAAGGCTTGCAAGTTAGGTTCACACAACATGGAGCTTTTGTGGAAGATCCATGTGAAGGCTTCAAAAAGATAGCCTGAGGTGAGAAGCATGGTAAGATCTTTACTTTTGAAGTAGGAGAAACCAGGAACATAGCTCTATTCAACTTTGGGTCTCAAACCCTAAGTGAGCTTGAAGTGTGGCATAAGAGACTTGCCCATATGAATGAAAGAACCTTCAAGGATATATGCAAGGATCAAAGTGTTCTAGGACTGCCAAACATATCAAAGCAACACATGATCAACAGGTGTGATGCATGTCAGATTCGGAAGGCACAAAGACAACCATTCAACCACAAAGGCTACATCCACAACAACTTATTGGTTTTAGTACATACAGATGTATGGGGACCAAGTCAAGAACCTTCATTGGAAGGATCAAGGTATTATGTCTCATTTATTGATGACCATAGTAGATGGAATGTTCTATACTTTATCAAGAGTAAGAATGAAGTGTTTGATTGCTTCAAGAAGTATCTTGCACATGTGGAGAATCATAAGGTAGATCACCAAAGAAGCTCAGATCTAATGGAGGGGGAGAATACTTCTCTAGAGAGTTTGATGAGTTCTTGCAGGAAAAAGGTATCAAAAGGGAAGTGGCTACTAGGTACTCTCCTCAACTAAATGGAATTGTAGAGAGGAGAAACAAGACATTGGTTGGATCAGCGCGAACAATGCTTGAAGAGAAGAAGGTGCCACATTATCTATGGGCAGAAGCTATTTCAATTGCTGTGTACCTTGTCAATAGACTACCATCCAAATCACTTCAAGGTATGACTCCTTATGAAGCATGGCATGGAAGAAAACCTAGTCTTGGACATTGCAAGGTTTTTGGTTGTTTAGCTTATGTTCATGTACCATCACAAATAAGAGGTGAGCTAGATGAAAGGGAAACAAAGGCAGTGTTTATTGGATATGATTCAACTCAGATGGGTCACAGGTTCTTCAATCCTTCAAACAAGCAATTCACTACAAGTAGAGATGTTGTATTTGAAGAACACAGGTCTTGGTATGATGAAGACAAACAAAAGGTAACACTACCATATGATCTTGATTCTGACTCTCATCAATTAGGAAGCAAGCATGATACACAGGTCCAGGATCCAAGAAGTGATACAGATGATGATCAAGATGAAAGAGAAAAGGATTAAAAGCTATGGAATTCAAGAGGCAAAGAAAAGATGCAAGAGATTGGAGAATGCTCCAAACAAGCACCTAGAAGGTCAACAAGAGAGAAGAAACAACCAAAAAGGTGTGGATATGATTCCACATTTGTTACGAAGCATTCAATATACTTGGCAAAAGACTCTATTTCAGAGGAACCCTCAACCTATGAAGAGGCAAAGGGAAACCCTAATTGGGAAAAGGCCATGAAAGAAGAGATAGATGCATTGAAGGAAATGGACACTTGGGATTCAGTTCCAATGTCACAGAATCAAAAGTAATTGGTTGCAGATGGGTATATAAAGTTAAAAGAAACTCAGATGGATCAGTTTGCAGGTACAAGGCAAGATTAGTTTCCAAAGGATGCTCACAAACTCATGGTATAGACTATGAGGAAACATTCTCACCAGTTGGAAAGATGACTACAATCAGGACATTGATATATGTAGCTCCTGCAAGGAATTGGAGACTCCTCCAACTTGATGTGAAAAATGCATTCTTAAATGGTTGGATAAGTGAAGAGGTATACATGTCACAACCACCAGGTTTTGAAAACCCTAATCATCCATCTTATGTTTGCAGACTTAAGAAAGTGTTGTATGGATTGAAACAAGCTCCTAGAGCTTGGAATTACAGGTTGGTTACATATCTTCAAGATCAAGGGTTCAAAGCTGGCAGCTCAGATCCTTCTCTATTCATCAAAAGGGATCACAATGAGGTTTATCTATCTATGTGTATATGTAGATGATATTATTGTGGCAGGTGATGATCTAAATGGTATTCAAAAGATCAAGAGACACATGCAAGAGGAGTTCAAAATCAGTGACGTAGGTGAGCTCACATATTTCATAGGTACGCAGGTGATATACACAGATGAAGGAATGTATTTGACTCAAAGAAGATACATTCAGGATCTTCTTCTCAAGTTCAAAATGGAGAACACTAAACCTGTAGGTACACCTTTGGAGATGAATCATAAACTAATTGTTTAAAAAAGTGAGAAAATTGAAGACCTAAAAGAATATCAAAGCTTTGTAGGTAGCTTGATATATGCTACTCATACAAGGGTAGACATCTCATATAGTGTGGGAGTGCTTAGTCAATTCATGCACTCACCGAGAAGACCACACATGGATGCGGCTAAGAGAGTACTTAAGTATCTCAAAGGTACAATCAACGAAGGTATATTCTATCCTTACTCTTCATATTTGGATATCAAAATCTACTCAAATGCAGATTGGGTAGGAGCTAAGGATGATAGAAAAAGTACATCTGGTTACTTAGCATTTGCAGGTTCGAAGCTAGTGTCATGGAGTTCCAAGAAGCAACCAACAGTTGCTTTATCCTCAACTGAAGTAGAGTACAGAGGCTTGACCATAGCAACTAAAGAGGCAATATGGTTAAAAGCATTGTATACAGATTTGGGACTTGAGTTCCAAACCTCACATATTTGGAGATAATGTAAGTTCCATGCATCTAGCAGCAAATCCTATTTTCCATGCAAGAACCAAGCACATAGAAGTCCATTACCACTTCATCAGGGAGAAGCTCATGGAAAAGGAGATTGACATTTCTTTTGTTCGTACTGAAAAGCAAGTACCAAATATGATGACGAAGGCACTTAATGGAATAAAGCTTTGTAGATTCAAAGCTATGGCAGGTATTCAACCTATCAGAGAATGAAGACTCAAGCATACTTTAGCTTGAGGGGGATCTATTGGAACATCAAACTTACACTATGCTTGAGGTGGATTTGATCTACATCAAAGGCTATCGCGTAGAAAGAATATCCGTTGGAGAGTTCTTTTTCTTATGCTCATTTATTGTATTTTTTTGAGAGATTTTTGATGGTTCATTTACCACTGTAAAAACCTTGAGCTTTACACATGTAAAGGTAGAAAGATAGAGCCCAAATCCCACGAATTTGTGGTGGATGAAGTTGCATTCAATCAAGCAATCAAATCACTTAAAAGTAGATCAAACTAGATCTTCACTTTTCCTAGATTGTAGGGAAGTGAATTGATTCCCTCCAACAACCATTCCCACCTTCATTTGAATTCAAATTTCACTTGTAGAAGTTGTGGAAGACTCCTAGAGTCTATATAAAGACTTGAAATCACTTGTGCATTACATGGAAGCAATATACATACACCTGTAACTATCATTGTCTTGCTCCTTCAATTCTCTGCATCATCTTCTTTGCCAACAGTAATCTTGCAGAGGCTGTTTCTCTCTCTCCAGAGCTCCAAATTCAGTGTAAGATGGCTCATTGGAAAGTTATAAACATCTAGTTTATGCCTATAAGTTTTTAAAGCATTTGGTTCAGCAGATTTGGAGAAATCTGAGTTTTTCTATCTCGGGGTCAATCTCTACGTATTCCTGAGAAATAGGAAGTACCACCGGTGAATGTCGCATTCATTCCTATAGCACATTTTTCTTATTCCTTATACTTTTGTGAATTCTATACACTCATCCCTATGTGTATCACTCCTCTAAAAGGATTTTTTCTAATATTCTACTAAGCTGTGTTGGATTGGTGTGTGGTTTCCTTTACATTTATGGCTGATTAACGTCATATTCTTGAAGTGGTAATTGGAACAACTTTGTGAGCTAGAATAGAAGTATTATGAAAAGTTAGTCCAGTGTTTGTATTATTATCAAATGGTGTGATATTATATATATTGAGCCTTGAAAAGAATATTTTACTTTTCCATGTCGAGTAACTCAAATTGTTAATAACATTGAGAAAATATATCTCTCGTCTAAAGTGCCAAGCAATATATCAAGAGATTTTATTTCTTTGTTTTTGGCATTATTGCCACTACTTTTTGGAATTGGAAACTCTAACGGGAGGTAGTCGATCATTAAATAGCCTTTTCTAGCATTGAATATAATTTATCTAGCTTCTTCGTGAATTTGATGCATCAAAATGGTTATTTTTCATGGTATTAATTGAACAAGAAATAATGTTTTCCACTATGGGATATGAAAATGATCATTTTTTCAACATTTTGTGCATTTCTTCTCAAATAAAAAAGAGAACACGTCTTTTTTCTTGTTTGTTATGACTCAACATTCTATGTTCCTAATTCTATGAATGACATAACTCCTTCCTCAATAAATCATTAATCCCAAGAGTTCTTAAAGAGAGACACAAGAGGAGAAATGGACCAAGGAGAGAGAGAATCCTCCCCCAATTCAAGAAGTGGATGATCTTCATCACCAATTCCCTCAAGACATTCCCTCTATCTATGGAGAGCAAGAAGACATGCAATCCAATGAAAAACTAGACTTTGAATCCAATTCCTTACAGGAATCACCACATTTCACAGACCCTTGGGAATCTAAGTCTATTCAGATGAGATCTCCCATATTCATGGTTAGAAATGTTGAATTTGTTCTAGCTAGGAACATAGATGTAGTTAAAAACATTTAAGTGCAGTGACATCTCACTTTAGAGGATTTACTAAGAATCAAACCTGAGTTGTGGAAGCAAGTAGCAAACCAATTTCTAGAAGTTACTAACTCCCACTCTCATGCAAGATCACAAAAGATGATAGTAGAGATACCTATAGATAAAAAAGGATATATGACAAGGCACAACATTCAAAACAATCAAAGCATTGATTGATTCAAGAGAAGCTACTAATACAATATGATATTCATGTTGTTAGGACATGAACTTGCAAATGCCTCCTATTGAGGCTTACCTCGTAGGATTGGGAGGTGTGGAAACCCCTTGCATGGGTGAGGTGGAACTTCCCTTCTCAAATTAGGATGTCTCTATGTCGGTAAAGTTGTATGCCATGATGAAGATCTCACTAAGTTCTCATCTTGGGTCAAGACTAGATCTCTGATCATGTAGTCAACTTCTTCAAGTTTGGTTATGCGAACAACATCTCACAAGAGAACTAGAAAATATCATGGTCACCGATTTATGCCCAACAAAGGCTCTTAGTTCTTCTAAGACTAATCTCAAAGAAAAAGATGTTGTATGTGTACAAAGCTCTATAGTGCAGAATCAACCTTTGAAGAACAAGCTCAAGAGTGAGTGGAACTCCCTTCTATTCCAAAGCAGAGTGTGATAGCAGTAGCCCAAACAAAGAGGCACACAAAGAAGCCAAAGGAAAGGACTAGTACATCAAGAAGACTAACCAAATCTTGGAGAAAATTGTTCTTGGCATGACGTAGATTTTGGTAGGGAAGGGTGAGCAACCAATTGCTCCCTCATTATCAAAGCCATCACTTGAGATGTAGATGAGAAAGACAAGGTGAAAAGTAACAAAACAAGGAAGACCTCTATCTCCAAGAGTACTCCATATTTGGGTACGAAAGCGATCGATGAAGGTTGACCACAATAACACACAAATTTGTGTGCCTAAGACCTACTTACGAGCTCATATCTCTACACATGAGCTCTTAGGTTGTAGTCGTTCACAATCAAACCAAACCCCCTATAAAATCTACACAAAAAACTATTATAATTGGGTCACAATGTAAAATTTATCCTAGAATAGCTTGGAAATGGGTACCTAAAAAGAACCACAACCTAGTTGAGTCATCATTAAGAATCATGTACAAACCTAAAATGCCAATCTTGTAATCCCATAAGGGAGTTCTAGAAAGTCAAGAATTGTAATTTACCACCTAAACCAACCTTATAATATACTTCTACTCTATTAGGAGCATGTTGAGCTATTGCATTGCTCGAGTATTCATCTAGGCTTTGCACTAACCCACATTCTCACGACACAACACACTCATCACTCACACCATCACTTACACAAACACATGGGGATCTAGGAAGACATATTGGTATTGTAAAGGGAACAAGGTTTCACCAGGTTTTGTAGACAATAATGTGCTCTTCTTATTCTAGCAGATCTACAAAAAGCATCCCTCATATTAGTATGCCATGGCTGAAGTAGGAACCAATTCACAACCCACATGCATCAACAATTTACCCACAAAGGACCCTCCTACTGAGAGACCAGCCCAGTTCATGCATTTGAGAGTTATATCAATTAAAGATTTGTTGATGACATGATTGCTCCTATATCATCTACATTTTGTATCAGCATGAGTGATCTAGGAGGCACTCCATTTCTAGTTTATTTCCATTTTATATTGTATTTCCTTTGGATTTGGGTACCTTTGTAAGACAATAGTTACGCAATATAACACAGGAGTAGTAGGAGAGAAGATAATATATATAGGAGAATCTCAACAATTTTCTACTAACAACAAGTACAAAGATGATGGCGTTGTCTACCCGTGCGCTCTCAAGGTAGAGCTTAAATGGTGATCTAGAGAACTCTAGATAGGGAGATACAAGGTAGAGGTATGATGGCTCAACTCGACGTCTCAGGTAGTACAGAATTCATGTATATATAGGATCATGGGTGGCCTTCCGTGGATGGCTATACATGGGCGGTAGAGCGTGGGCAGCCACCGCCCGCATAATTGCCATACACGGCTTAGACCAGTTGAACCGACCTAACAAATATAAATGATTTCTGACTCTGAGAGGGAATATTCCATGGAATATTCCCTTTACCATCGTGTTGCGGGCGCTACCCCCGGACCCCACAATTGGGGTCCCTGGTAACTCCCTTTCCTTACAATAGCTTACATGGTCCAATATGACCTTCATCCAACATGCAAGTTGGGATTCCCATCAATTGGGTAATGCACGCTTGGCTTCTCCTCATAATGGGGGCTTTACAAAATGTGCATACAATCATGAGAGGTAGACATTGATCATATACTAACACCCCCCCTCAATGTTTATCGATGATAAATCAAGTAGGTCTTGGTCCTATACCCATTTGTTGAAGATGCCTGTTGAGATACTCTCTTCCAAGTAATTTTCCTGTGTTGGGCAATATTCTAGCTCCACAATTTCATCTTCAATTAGCTCACGAATGTAATGGTACTGTACTTCTATGTGCTTGGTGCGAGCATGAAATACTGGGTTCTTTGCAATAGCCATACAACTTTGATTATCACACTTGAGTATAGTCTCCATATTTGATGGAAAGCCTAGATCTGCAAGAATTCTCCTTAACCAGACTGCCTCACAAGAAGCAAAACAAGCTGCTTTGTACTCTGCTTCAGTGGAGAAGAGTGCAAGAGTTTCTTGCTTCCTACTTACCCAAGAAAAATATTCCTGAACCAAGTGAGAAACAATATCCAGAAACTGACTTTCTAGAATCACAATCTCTAGCCCAATCTGAATCACAATATCCTTGAAGTGTATCACCTGTGGTATAAAAAATACCAAAATCCAAGGTTCCTACAATGTACCTTAGAATTCGCAATCCAACATTCCAGTGACTCTCCTTAGGTTGTTGGGAAACCTGCTTAATACTCCAATAGCATAGCAAATGTCTGGTCTAGTGTTGCACAGAAAAATAAGACTTCCAACGAGCTTCCTATACTTCTTAGCATCTACATCAGGCATGTTATCATCCATAGATAGCTTATGATTTACCTCCATAGGTGTGCTAGTTGGTTTGCAGTCCATCATTCCAAATGCCTTGAGAATTTCTTTGGCATATTTTTGTTGTGAGATAAAAATGCCATCCTTCCTTTGCCATACTTCAATTCCCATACAAAAATGGGGAAGACCTAAGTCTGTCATTTCAAACTTAGTTCCCAAGCTGATCTGAGTTTGATTGATGAGTTCCTGATGATCTCCTGTAATGATCAAATCATCTACATATACAATGACAACAACTAGCCTGCTATCCCTTTTCGTTACATACAAGTTAGCATCAGAAGTACTTCTTTCAAAACCCATATTTTTTAAAAAGTTATCTATCCGTTGGTACCAAGTCCGTGGAGCTTGCTTAAGTCCATACAAAGCTTCCTTCAACCTGTAAACTTTATTTTCTGAATTGGGCACCTCAAAACCTAGTGGTTGAGATACATATACCTCCTCCTTGAGGTGACCATTCAAAAATGCAGATTTGACATCCATCTGGAAAATAGGCCAGGCCTTTTGTGCAGCTACTGCAAGTACCGTCCGAATAGTTATCATGTGTGTTGTTGGCGCAAAAGTTTCTTGAACATCAAATCCTTCGATCTGTGAAAAACCCAGTGCAACTAATCTTGCCTTATACTTTTCTAATGTTCCATCTGCTTTATACTTAGCTTTCCAAATCCATTTAGTTCCTATTACCTTCTTCTTTGGTGGCAAGTCGACTAGATCCCATGTATCATTTTTTAGTATACTATCATACTCCGACTGCATTGCCGCTCTCCAACATGGATCATCAAGGGCTTCTTCAATGGTGGTAGGTTCCTTTATCGAGCCCATGATATCTGCCATTAGAGCCATGTTAACAATGTGTTCTGAGGCTCTTCTTTCCTCCTCTATTCTCTTTGATCTTTGTAATCCATCTGATGATGATTCTGGTACAGCTACATCTAGATTGTGATCATCAAAGAGTTGTTGTGCCCACTTCGGTAGTGGCTTACGTTGTGGAGATACAATTGGTTGGCTTTTTATTGAGGAAATTTCTCCATCAGATGTTTCCTCCTCCTCAACTTTAACCTGTCTTTTGATAGGCACAAGGTGAGATATTTCTCCATTTGATGAGATAGTAGATTTACCTTTATCTTCTGCTAAGTGTGGTCGTTCATCAAACACCACATCTCGGCTGACAAAAATCTTCCTTGCCTCAGGATCCCACAACCTGTATGCTTTAGACTCTTCACTATATCCTAGGAAGACACACTTTTTTCTTTTTGAATCCAACTTTGATCTTGTTGAATCAGGAATATGTGCATAACAAAAACAACCAAAAATTCTGAAATGCAAAACTGAAGGCTTTTTACCAGAATATGCTTCTTGAGGAGTCATCCCCTTCAGTGCTTTTGTGTAGCTTCGATTGAGGATGTAGACTGTTGTATTGACTGCTTCTGCCCAGAATGAATCAAGCATGTCTTGAGCCTTTAACATACAATGAGCCATTTCAACTATTGTCCTATTCCTGTGCTCAACAACGCCATTTTGTTGAGGTGTATGAGCTGTGGTAAGCTGCCTTTTCACACCATGCTCCTTAAAGTAATTGTTGAATTCTATTGACAAGAATTCACCTCCTCTATCTGTTCTAAATTTCTTCAGTTTCCTTCATGATTCATTTTCTACATACTTATGCCACGTTTTAGATTTTTCAAAAGCATCAGCCTTCTCTCGAATGAAATAAACCCACACCTTTCTACTATAATCGTCGACTAACAACAAAAAGTAGAAAGATCCTCCTAAAGCAGGTGTAGACATTCTACCGCAGAGATCAGCATGTACCAACTCTAGAGGAGCTTGAGATCGATTGTTGGTCTCTCTTCGAAATGCCTTTCGTTGTCGCTTTCCCATCATGCAAGCTTCACAAGGTTCCTGCAACTCTAAAAATGCAGGCAAATGAGCAACCATCCCTGTTCTTTGCATCTCCTTTAAAACTGCAAATCCAAGATGCCCAAATCATTGGTGCCATAACTTGCTTACATCTTCATCTTCTGTAGCAGTTAAAGCACTTAACTCATACAGGTTATCCCGTCGTATGCCTTTATCTACAACATTACCTGATGAATCAATGATTTCTGCACCACTCTTATTGAAGTGAACTTCGAGTCCACGATCTGTTATTGCAGAAACTGACAACAAATTTCTTTTGAGTGTAGGTACATAGAGAACATCGGATAAATTTTTCTCAACACCTGGAGAAGTGATAAAAGAGATGGTTCCAGTTCCTTCGGCTGGACACTTGAAGTTATTTCCCACCACTACATTGATGGATTCCCATAGAGGCACTAGGGAACTATACCAATCCTTTTTACTGGTCATATGGCGAGAAGCTCCACTATCTAAAATCCATGGTTCATCAACATGAGCTTGAGCAGATGAACATACCTCTTCAATAGCTACCCAAAGTTCCAGCTCTGTGTTGTTTGCAGACTCTTTGTTCTTCCACGATGATTTTATAGTCCCATTCCATTCATCAGCTTGCTTCTTTCTGTAATCCTTGATGGCATGGCCTTTCTTTTCACAATAGAAGCAACTTCCTATGAACTTTTTCTTCTTTGGCTTCTTCTTTGATACATCAGAAGAGCCTTTACCTTTTGCATTTGCTGAAAATGCAACATCACTTGTACTTTGCCGATTCCTCAACCGCATCTCTTCTTCTAAAAGCATAGCACAAAACTCTTAAAATGTGAGGGTAGTTGGTCTTACCTGAGTGTTAAGGGTTGTTACTAATCCATCATACTTTGTTGGAAGAACACGTACACATCTTTGAGCCAGCTCTTCTGGTGTTATAACAACACCAACTGCATCCAATTGGTCTTGAAGATGTTTTATCCGTTTGATAAAATCTTCAGCCTTTTCAGAATCAGAATGCTTTCCATTTGCCAACTGATTTTCTAAATTTTGTATCCTAGTGTGGTTCTTGGTCTCATATTGTCAAGCCAATATGCCCCAAGCCTCATGTACTTTAGTAGTATGTTGAACTAAAGTAAGCACAGAATCACTTACACTAGTGACAATTGCACATAATGCATCATCATTCCGCCTCTTCCAAGCTCGTAGAAGATCTGGATCTGGCTGAATCATCAATCTTGAATTAGCTAGATCTTCAATTGGTATAGGCTCTAGATCCAATCCCATCGGTCCCATGACAGTGTCAAGTAATTCATAGGAGTCCAAAATTGTAGAAATTTTGAACTTCTAGAGTGTATAGTTGGATCCATCCAGCTTCCCTTCAGTGAATGCAGGTGGACGAATTCGAATAGGTGCAACATTAACATTAGCTAAAGCACCAAGACCAGTGTTCGACGATGAAGCCATCATGTAATCACTCGAATAATCTACTGATATTCTAGTCTGCTGGTAGGCTAAAATAGTGATACTTCTCATGCTATTCGAACCTTACGGCTCTGATACCATGTAAGACAATAGTTACGCAATATAACACAAGAGCAGTAGGAGAGAAGATAACAGATATAGGAGAATCTCAACAATTTTCTACTAACAGCAAGTACAAAGATGATGGCGTTGTCCACCCGTGTGCTCTCAAGGTAGAGCTTAAATGGTGATCTAGACAAATCTAGATAGGGAGATACAAGGTAGAGGTATGCTGGCTCAACTTCATGTCTCAGGTAGTACAGAAGTCATGTATATATAGGATCATGCATGGCCTTCCGTGGATGGCTATACATGGGCAGTAGAGCATGGGTGGCCACCGCCTGCATAATTGCCATACACGGCTTAGACCAGTTGAACCAACCTAACAAATATAAATGATTTCTGACTCCGAGAGGGAATATTCCCTTTACCATCACGCCGGGGGCACTGCCCCCGGACCCCCACCAGGGGGCCCATTGGCCCCCTTGGACCCCCGAGCTGGGGCTGCTCACCGCTACCCCGGACCCCACAATTGGGGACCCTGGTAACTCCAGTTCCTTACAATACCTTACATGGTCCAATATGACCTTCATCCAACATGCAAGTTGGGATTCCCATCAATTGGGTAATGCACGCTTAGCTTCTCCTCATAATGGGGGCCTTACAAAATGTGCATACAATCATGAGAGGTAGACATTGATCATATACTAACAACCTTGCCATTTGCTTCTACCATTGTATTGATTCTCTTTTCAGGGGAATTATCCCACATGAGATGTACTTTGGAGAGCCCCTCCCAAATCTATATAAGGGGGGCCTCTCCCCCCGTTTGTACTGGGTTAGAAGCTTGAGGAGCCTAGTCCATGCTCTTGGCAAGCTCATTTCTAACCCACATGAGTTTGCCCATTTCATGGTCGACTCATTTTGAGTCTCACATACTCGTTCTTTTGTGAGTACACTCTTCTTTGGAATCATTTTGCTTCTGTGCATGTACTCTCTACATGGTATCAGAGTGCTAGGTGGAGGTCTTGGTGGTGCGTTTGGTGGATGTTTTGGTGTTTTTGTTGGTAGAGCTTGGTGGTGTGGCTCTCCACTCATTGGAGAGATCTTTTTTTCCATCATTTTATGCTCTTTGGGTTACATTTTGTCCATTTGGCCACCCTCCCACCCTTATTCTTCATTATTTTACCCCATATAACCCCATTCTCCCTCCCTCCCACACTTACTATTGGCATTCTTTGGTGATTTTCCATCTGCTTTGTGATCAATTCTAAGCCATTGAGCATGCATCTCATCTATTTTGAAATTTTTGTAAACACTATTGCACATATCTTTGGTTACTATCATCTTCCCTACGTTTAAACTAGGTTGTACCACTATTGTACTTTGTTTTCCTTATAATTGATCTCTTGTAATCTTTCCTGCAAAGGATCTTAGTTCTGCTCTAGCTGTGTGAAGGTCTTCATTGTAATGCCATAGACATAATAAACGTTTTGCATTTGTGTTGCTCCCTGCTAAGGCCAAAGTCTGAGACAGTGCTCTAGAGAAGGGAGAAGTGGAAACGGGAGACACAAGTGGTTCACCACTCCTGCTGCGCACACAGAGCAGAAAGAAAAGGACCGTCGAGGCACTTTTTTCCCTCTTTAGGAGGTTTTTTCCCCTCAGCTTGTATATACGCCTATTGCTCTAACAGGCTACTTATCTTTGTACATTCTAGTGGTAATACATTAGTATTGTGTGTTGTGCTCCAAGCTTCTTCTTCTTCCTTGTGTTGTTTGCATGCTTCCATAGACGTCTAACTCCAACAATTGGTATCAGAGCAGGTCGCCGCTTCATCTAGGGCATCCTCAACACCCCTCTGGTTGCAGTCTCAAAATTGCACAAATTTTGCTGAACATACTCAGGGTGTTTCAAAGATCAAAACAGCTTTGTTATGTGGTGCCGAAATTGCGATCTGAGCTCGTTTCAGCCTCCGAATGCACTATCATAGCACTTGTGTAGGCTATTTTGTCTTTTTGTGCCAAAGGTATATACTAGTTTCGGTTCGCCAGTATAAGTGTCTCAAAGTCTGCTAGAGGTTTAGCAGAATTCATCTGGGCAGTTCTGTTCAACTTTTTGAGATACAATCAATTTTCTACATCAAGGTATTTTAGTCACCGGCCATGGCTAAACGCAGTGATGTATTCTGTATGTTGGCTATTGAGGATAAGTTGGACGGTACCAACTACCCATTATGGGCTTATATGATGCGACATGTATTGGTTGCAAAAGGACTATGGAACATTGTGCAGGGTGTTGAAAAATGTCCCATCACACCTGCAACTGTTACAACTGTAGGTACTGAAGCTGATGTAGAAGGAGTCGAAGATGGTGATATTCTACAGATTCCTATTCGTGTTGTTGTTTCTGTTGCACCTACTATAGAACAAATTCATTGAGATGGCAGAGATGCCCATGCACATGCATTGATAGCTTTGTCTGTCAAACATGTCATTAATTCTCACATTTGCTCTTGCAGAACAGTTAAGGATACTAGGGATACACTTATCACATTTCACCAGGCTAGGAATGAGGCTCATGTTGCTTACATTTGAAAACAAAATATATTGACACATTACTGCAGCGTTTTGGCCTTGAAGACTGTAAGCCTATTGCCACTCCTATGGAGACAGGTTTACGCTTGAATCTTCATGATGCTAGAGATGCACTTGATGTTGTTATCTATCAACAGGCTGTTGGATGCTTGAGTTACTTATGCATTACTCGGCCAGATATTCAGTTTGTTGTCTCACAAATGAGCAGGTTTATGCATTGCCCATGTGTCAAGCATTGGCAGGTACTTAAGCGCATCTTTCGCTACTTGAGTGGTACCTGACTACTTGGATTTTTTTATCCCAAGAGGGGATCACTACCGCCAGATTTGCATGCTTTTTCTGATAGTGATTGGGTTGGTTGCTATGAAACTCGTGTGTCCACTAGTGGCTTTTGCTTCATGCTTGGTAGCTCATGTATATCTTGGTTGAGCAAGAAGCAGCCTACTGTGGCCACTTCCAGATGTGAGGCTGAGTATAGGGCAACTTTCACACTGATTGTTGAGTGTGTGTGGCTCATACGCCTTATGGTTGATTTGGGTGTTGGTCAGTCTTCTACCACCACCATCTTCACTAACAGTGAGAACGCATTGGAAGTTGCGAGGAACCCTGTGTTCCATGCTCGCACTAAGCACATTGAGGTGCATTATCATTATGTCGGGGAGAGGTTCTCTACTCGAGAGATCATCTTGGCATATGTGCCCACACAGGAGAACATTGCATACCTTTTCAGGAAGGCTCTGCCTAGGGAGAAATTTGAAGCTTTCCGCAAACCTTTGGGCGTACTTCCTTTTGTGGATTGATTCCACATATCTTGACACTTCCTTATACATGAATGCCAGCTCTTTGTTCATCGCATCACTCCCAGGGGGGATTTGTTGATATATTTAGTTAATGATGTGTGTGAACACACTAGGACACTCGGGGCACCTTTTTCCCTCTTTAGAAGGTTTTTTCCCCTGGTTTGTATATATGCCTATTGCCCTAATGGGCTACTTATCTTTGTACATTCTAGCTTCCTATCACTGAGCATCTATTAGAAAGAGTAGGAGGCAAGGAAGTTTATAGCTTCCTTGATGGCTTCTCTAGCTACAATCAAATGGCCATTGCTCTAGAAGATTAGCATAAGATGACTTTTGCCACATAGTGGGGCATATTCACTTTTCACATAATGCCATTTGGGCTTACCAATGCACCGGCTACCTTGCAGAGACTGATGTGTCATGTCTTTAAAGAGTTCTTGCCTAAAAACTTGGAAGTCTATGTTGATGATCTATGTGCTCATTCCAACATTAGACAAACACATATACCTGAACTCAGACAAATCTTTGACAAATGTAGAGAGTATCAGGTCTGTCTGAACCCAAAAAAGTGTGTTTTTATGGTCAGGCAAGGCAATATTCTAGGACACATAGTGTCAAAGAATGGCATATCCACATATCAGGAGCAAGTGAGAGCTATTGCAGAGCTACCTAGGCCAAAGAATGTCAAGGGGCTACAAGCTTTCATGGGGCATTGTGGTTATTACCAAAGTTTCATTCACATGTATGCCATCATTGCAAAACCTATGTATGCTCTTTTGACTAACTTTGAGTGGACGAATGAATGCGAAAACTCCTTTAATGAGCTTAAATGACGATTGTGTTCAGCACCAATCTTGACTAAACCATATTGGAACAAGCCATTTGTTGGCATCATATGGGAAGAAGCAAGTACGGGTAGACACGCAAATCTAGCACTGAGGCAACCCATTAAATTTTTTCAATCCTTACACTATTATAAAAGTGATTCTCATCACTGACAACCATTGTAAATACCATTTCACCTTTTTGTAGCTCCATTTTGTGCAAGCCGAGGAGTCCTCGAGCTTGAGGATCTTTAATAGTATTTTCCTACCAAGTTTCATAATTTTTAGAGCTCGTTTGAGCCTCCAAAATAGCTTAGGGACCTAATTTTTAACTAGGCCGGACACTAGGTCTGAACAGGACCAAAGCTAGTCAAAAACTATAAATAGAGCTAGAGAGCTCATTTTTGGGTGGCTTGTGGTAGAATTGAACTTGTATGAGAACTCTTTGGCAATAGAAGTGATTCCATTGTGTCTCTCTTTGTTCTTCCCTTGTGTGCGCGTGTGTGTATGTGTGTGCATGTTAGTGTGCTTCTCACTCACACATTTGTGCCATCACTTGTTTGAGGTCTTCATACCATCCTCATGTCTTCCCGGATTGACATTAAAGGAGGTGCTACTCATCACTGAGCTACACCAAATTTTGGTGTTGTCGCCAAGGATCAAGCTTTGAGGACGAGCGTGTGATGGTAAGACGTAGAGAGCACGTGTTGGAATGGTAAGTAGTAGGTAAATTTTCTTGTTTTTCACCATTTTCTCCATCTCCATCTCCATCTCCATCTCCATCTTCCTCTCCACCTTCCTTTCATATTCCCACTTCCATTTCATTCTCCTCATTTGCTTGGTGAGAGTTTGAGAGAGAGCGAGAGTGCATGTCTGTTTTTTGTGTGTTCTTTGCATGATTCTTGCAGGTGTCAGCAGCATCATCATCTCCAGCAAGCTCTGTAGGTATGAAATCCTTCTGTGCAAGTCTCGAGATGTCGAGCTCGAGCTATCGCGACACACCAAAAATGCACCCTATTGAGAATTTGAGTGCACCACGACACAGCGCAGCTTGAGAGCTCCCAGAATCACTAGATAGATCAGTAAAATTCACCATATCCTGGTCTATCGTGACACACCGAGGTATCGAGACACACCGAGGTATCGCGACACACCGAGGTATCACGACACACCGAGATATCGCGACACACTGAGGTATCGCGGCACACCGAGGTATCGCGACACACCGAGGTATCGTGACACACCGAGGTATCGCGACACACCGAGGTATCACGACACACCAAGGTATCATGACACACCGAGGTATCGTGACACACCCATCTATTGCAACACACCGACCCGAGCTATTGCGATACACCGGCTCAATGCATAAATTTCTAAGGGGTGTAATTTGTGTAATTGTGGGTATTTTGGGCTTGACATTGACAAATAGGGACTACCTTAGAGTCTTATAATGGGGCAAAACAACTAGAAAACCATAGAAAAATTCTTGACCTGAGAGCCTGTTTTGAACACTAAGTGCCTGAATGGTCATAACTTCACCATATGAACTTCGATTGATGAGATTTTGGTCTCGTTGGAAATGAGAATCCTACGTGGACATTGACTAGTTTTTGTAAGAATCATACATGGAGTTTTAGAACATGTATTTTTAAGTTGGCCATTCGGTAAGATTAGGGGGTCATAAGATTTTGGGAGTACAGTGAGCTACTCCAAGGGGGGATCATATTTGTTGATGTGTGTCCATCAATTCATTGTAATGTAAGGCAATATTAACTTGTGAACCTTTGCAGGAACGTTGTGAGCAATCAAGGCATCCAAAGCAAGCTAGCAAGGGTGAGTACCAAGCTTGGGAAAAGGCTACCTGGGCTTGTGCAGCAGTCTGAGCAACAAGTGAATTGAGGTTGGAAGTTCTCTCAACCCTTCTTCGTCAATTCTTAGCTTAGGCTAAGTACGACTTAGATGTGGTGATTAATTAGAGTGACGCTAGGCATGAATCAAGTCCAAGAGAACTAATCAACCAAGTACAAGCATTAAGTAGAGCTTAAGTGCGAAAATTCTAGGAACAAAAGTAAACTTGAATCGATCAAATATCAAGTGCAAAATTCACTTAAGTAATCCTGACGACGTGATTTCAAACAAGGGCTTAACCCAATATTCAACTAAAAGGAACAAAGTGATTGGTACAAATCAACCTTCAACAAGAGTGTACTTGGGACCAAGGGGGTAGAGAAACCAGGCATATGAACCTTAGGTCAGGAAGACACTTAAGCCGAGATAGACAAAGCCTCAAATCTTCTAAAGCTAGTGTCAATCGCACTGCTAGGTCTTGGGCCCAATAGTTGAGTGATTACCCATACACTCCAAGATCAGAAACAAGCGATTCTGAGATGTCCTATCACATGGAGAGACCAGTAGGTAGTTCAGGGGTGGCGTACCTAGAAAAGCCAGAAGGACCTTACGAGACTCAATTGGAATATATCAGGACTAATCGTCTAGCTGCTCGCATCTACAAAGATGGTCTGAGAAGATATGTGGTCTAGATTAAGAACCCTGATCAACCCCATGGACTAGAACATCCAGTAGTCAAGTTCAAGGATGGAGCATACTTAGATAAAGAAGGGACTATTTATGTAGTCACCACCCTTCCAGATAGTACAGACGAGTTCGGAAATGTGATCGAAGAGACTGACATGGGTGACATAGAGCAAGGAAACTTAGGGAGAGAGCCGAGGACTCCCCATGGCAAATCAGTCCTAACCAAAATCATGACTCCAGAGTGGGTTCCCCAGGATAATAAAAGCATAGATTTGCTTTTAAACCGAGAAACCGATGAGGCCTTTTGGAGGTATAAGCCTGACCACCCTCATGAAGTAGGAGCTCTCACAATTTATGAGTTTAAAGATCCTGAGAGCCCAAGCAAAGTGGCCTACTTAGACAATACGTCAGAGAGGATCTGCGTGGTCTCAGAGCATGGGAGACATGCCTACACTTGGAAGGGTGAATTTGTTTTTCCCCAACCTCGGTCCAATGTGTCTTATGGTCACCAAGGAGCTGGAACATCTCAAGCTCATGGGACTCAAAGAGAAAGGAGTAGAGACAGACCCGAGGTAAGCTTTGCCAACCTCCTGGGAAGAGAAAGGATGAGAAAAAAAACAGTTAGAGAAGAAACCGAGAGACCTAGAGCCCCAAGGAACCAAAGAAATGCTGATGATCTCCCTTTTCCAAGGCCGAGAGAACATACTAGGACCCTGAGGCCAACACGGCTGGTGAAGTCCATGAAGAATTACTTTGATGGCACTGGAGACCCTTACGACCATGTGGTAGAATTTAGGCAAGTCTTGAGAGTTGAACAAGTTGAGGATCTATTCACACAGTACAATGCTTTTGGTCTAACCCTTAGAAACACAGCTCTTATGTGGTTTCAACCATTACATGAGAGGTAGTTTAGGAGCATAGACCAACTTTTAGAAGCTTTCATCACTAAGTTCTCTAAGAGTGGCATACGTCATAATACTTCCTCCCTGATGCATAGCTTCAAGCAAACACCTCAAGAGACGGTCCGACTGGCAGGAAGGCAATTTAGGCAATAGCTAGAGAGATGTCATGTTCCTGAGTTGCCCACTCCAGCCAAACAAGTGGCTTTATTCTTGGATGGACTGTTGTAGCTCAGTGATGAGTAGCACCTCCTTTAATGTCAATCTGGGAAGACATGAGGATGGTATGAAGACCTCGAGTAAGTGAAGGCACAAATGTGTGAGTGAGAAGCACACCAACATGCACACACATACACACACGCACACACATGGCAAGAACAAAGAGAGCAAGACAATGGAATCACTTCTATTACAATAAAGTTCTCATACAAGTTCAAAACTACAAGAAGCTAGCCCAAAAATGAGCTCTCTAGCTCTATTTATAGTTTTTTACTAGCTTTGGCCCTGTCCAGACCTAGTGTCCAGCCTAGTTAAAAATTAGGTTCTAGGGCTTATTTGAGGGCTCAAACGAGGTCTAAAAAATATGAAAATTGGTAGGCAATTACTTCTAAGGCTCCCCAAGCTCGAGGACTCCTCAGCTTGCACAAAATGGGGCTACAAAAAGGTGAAATGGTATTTACAATGGTTGTCAGTGATGAGAATCACTTTTATAGTAGTGTAAAGATTGAAAAAATTTAATAGGTTGCCTTGGTGCTAGATATTTATGTATGCCCGTACTTGCTTCTTCCCGTATGATGCCAACACTCTCCCCCCCTAGCGTCTGTCGTCTCTCATAGACCTTTGTTCCGTTGGGTGATCAATGTATTGTTGTACTATGTCCATGGCAAGCTCATGTTCTTTGAGTCTGAGTCCCCTGACAAGATCTCTTTGAAGAGCATCCCAATTGACTGTGCCCGGGATGTAAGGTTGTGGTGTTGTATAGAGCTCTGAGTGCATAGTTTGTTCACGTGCAAATAGCTGTAGGAGATGAGTGGGTCGTGGTGCAAATACTTCCGAGTGAGATTCCCAAAACCCCGTGGGTGAACATATCATCAAAGGTTTGTTTATAGCAAGCAGGAAGATATCTCATTCTTGTGTGCCACACATAAGCAACTCGAACACTCGAAGTTGTGCTCATATCTTAAAGTAAGTCATAATTACCATTTATGAAGCCCGAAATTGGAGGCTGGATGTTACGTACATTGCGAAAAGTCTTTAACACTACTTGCATCATGTCCAAGATTTTGAGCATCATCTGCGCGGCAACATCAGGCATGGGATGGAAGTGTGGCATCCAGTGTCTGATAGTAGCCATCATGTAGGCTATAATTGGTGTGCCAGTTGGGGGTGCAATGGAGGGGTAATTGAGCCATTGTTTGCAATTAGTATTGTTCTGAACTTTTATGGCAAATGTCTTCCATGATCTTCTTCGTTGCACTGGCCCAAAGCAAGGGTTATACTTCGAATGCATGGGAGCATGATCCCATGTTCGTAGCATTTCCGGATAGGTCTCAAGTAACTTTTGCCTCCAGATGGGTTGGAATATGGCACCTTTTCGGGCTTCCTCTGGAATGTCCTCTGGTTCGAACTGTGTTGCGAAAGTAGGGTACTTGTTGGTTTTGCGCTTAATCTCAACGTTGTAATCTGCCAAGCACAAAGTAGGGCTTATATTGTAACCTTGAACTAGTTATCAGTCTTCTAGATGCGAGGTGCCTGAAATATTTTGATTGAAGTATGGTCTCTTCAATGGTCTTCATGGCCAGCATCTGAGTGGATATACGCTCCTCATGAGTTGGCCCCATTTCTTCTACTTGTTTCATCCATGCCAAACGGGGTTCCTCATATGTATCTTGTCCTTCCTCCATGACTCTGCCTCCTGGAAGAGGTTGAGGCTCATAGTTATCTTCAAAGGTCTATTCCACAGGAATGGTTACTGCTTCTTCCTCTGACGGTTGATCAGGTGGAGAGGGGGGTCGTTCATATTGTAACAACTTAATCTTTAACTCTGCCACTTGTTGGCGTAGATCAAGTACCTCGTTGGCCGTGGAAGATTCTAGCTCTGGTGAAGTAGCAGCATTGACCACATTTCTTGGTTCTGTCATGTGTGGTATGAGCATTGGTTGTTTCTGTAGTTCTTTCACTTGGTCGACAAGCTGATCATGTGCTTCTAAGAGGTTGGCATAGGTTTCCAATATTTGCTGGATACTTTCTGAGGGGATAGCCCGGAAGCTAGCAGGATCTATGGGTGCCCCTGGAGTGTTTTCTATGGTGGCTTCGAGATTGTCTTGATTTTGTTGTTGTAATCTTCTGTTCTCTTCTTGGGTAGCTGTGAGGTGTCATCGGAGTAAAGCCATGTTTCTTTGTAGTCTAGCATTGCAGGCTAGCTGATCTCTGAGTTGTTCTTCCATCGCCTTACCCATCTCTGTATACTTGGCTTCGAGCTCCGCATGAGATTGTTGGAGGGTGGTAACCTCTTGTTGTAATGCAATATTACTCAGCTCCAAGGCCTTGACACGTGCCTGGAGGTGGGATGACAGACTACAAAGCTCTTTATTGTTTTCTTCCAATAATCTGTATTCCTGTTTAAGCTGGGCTGCAGCTTCGAACATAGTGTCCAGTGCATGACTAAATGAGGTGGATGCAGTGGTGGAGGTGAAAGATGCAAGGGGTTGGGAAATGGGAAAGGGAAAAGTGGATGTTGTGCTGACAGTGGGTGTATGTGGTGATGTGCATGAAGTTACAAGTGGTGATGTTGAGACAAAAGTGGTGGTGAGTGGGTTGTGGAGGATGAAATGTCCATGGGATCGGACGTGATTGTGTGTGAAGTGTGAATCGTGAATACTCGAATGGTGGGTGGTGTGTTAGTGGTGGCCGTGAATGTGGGGGAGGTGGTGTGGGAAAGGGACTTTCTACTATTATTCTCAAATTTGTTGAACTATATTTATAAGGTTTGCCAAGAATGGAGGTAGGGTGGTTTGTGTAGGTTCTGAGGAGGCTATGAGGGGCCCAATGGGTTGGGGTTGGGAAAGAGGAAATGTAGTGGTGAGGGAAAATGGGTGTGTTAATGTTTGGGTAGGGAGATGTGGCTGTCCAAGAGCTGGTTGATAAGATGGGTAACCTAATATGGTTTGATGGGTGGCAGGATGACCTATATGAGGTTCCGAAAATGGGCAAGCAATGATAGAGGTAGGGTGTAGCTCAGTGATGAGTAGCACCTCCTTTAATGTCAATCCGGGAAGACATGAGGATGGTATGAAGACCTCGAGCAAGTGAAGGCACAAATGTGTGAGTGAGAAGCACGCTAACATGCACACACATACACACACACGCACACACACGGCAAGAACAAAGAGAGTAAGACAATGGAATCACTTCTATTGCAACCAAGTTCTCATACAAGCTCAAAACTACAAGAAGCTCTCTCCAAAATGAGCTCTCTAGCTCTATTTATAGTTTTTGACTAGCTTTGGCGCTGTCCAGACCTAGTGTCCGGCCTAGTTAAAAATTAGGTTCCAAGGCTTATTTGAGGGCTCAAACGAGATCTAAAAATTATGAAAATTGGCAGGCAACTACTTCTAAGGCTCCTCAAGCTCGAGGACTCCTCGGCTTGTACAAAATGGAGCTACAAAAAGGTGAAAATGGTATTTACAGGGGTTTTTAGTGATGAGAATCACTTTTAAATGGTGTAATGGTTTTGAAAAAAATAAAGGGTTGCCTTAGTGCTAGATCTGCTTGTATGCTCGTACTTGCTTCTTCTCATATACGGCCAACACTCTCCCCCCCCTAGCATCTGTCGCCTCTGACAGACCTCTGCTCCACTGTTTGATCAATGTATTCCTGCAGGAGGTCGGTTACCACTTCTTGTTCCTTGATGCGTAGTCCCCGGATCAAGTCTCTCTGGAGGGCATCCCAATTGACCGCACCCGGCATATCAGGGTGTGGTGTGGTGTAGAGCTCTGAGTGCATGGTTTGTTCACACGCGAATAGATGTAGCAGGTGGGTTGGGCGTGGTGCGAACACTTCGGAGTGTGACTCCCAAAATCCCGTGGTGAACATATCATCAAAGGTTTGCTTATAGCAGGCAGGGAGATATCTTATTCGTGCATGCCATGCGTAAGCTACTCGAATGCTAGGGGTCGTGCTCATGTCATATAGCAAATCATAATTACCGTTGATGAAGCCCGGATTGAAGGTTGGATGTTACGTACATTTCGAAAGGTCTTTAGGACCACTTGCATCATGTCCAAAATTTTGAGCATCATTTGAGCGGCGACATCCGGCATGGGGTGGAGGCGTGGCATCCAATGTCTGATGGTGGCTATCATGTATGATACTGTGGGTGTGCCGGTTGGGGGTGCGATTGCAGGGTAATTGAGCCATTCTTTACAATTTGCGTTGTTCTGAACCTTGATGGCGAAGGCCTTCCATGATCTTCTTCTTTGTACTGGCCCATAACAGGGGTTATACTTCAAATGCATGGGAGCATGATCCCATGTTCTCAGCATTTCCGGGTATGTTTCCAGTAATCTTTGCCTCCAAGTAGGTTGAAAAATCGCCCCTTTTCTGGCTGCCTCTGGTATATCTTCTGGTTCGAACTGGGTGGCGAAGGTAGGGCACTTGTTGGTGACTCTTTTGATCTCTGCGTTGTAGTCGGCCAAAAATACAAAATATGGCTTATATTGTAATTCTGAGCTCGTGATGAGTCGTCTAGGAGCAAGGTGCCTGAAATACTCAGATTGAAGTATGGTTTCTTCAATGGCCTTCATTGCTAGCATCTGAGTTGCTACGCGCTCCTCGTGAGTGTGGCCCATCTCCTCTACCTGCTTCATCCATGCTGACGGGGGTTCCTCATATGTATCCTGGCCTTCCTCCGTAATTCTGCCTCCTGGAAGGGGTTGAGGCTCGTAATTGTCTTCAAATGTCTCCTCCACTGGAATGACTACTGTGTCTTCTTCGATGGTTTGATCAGGTGGAGAGGGAGGTCGTTCATACTGTAACAATTTAATTTTTAGTTCTGCCACCTGTTGCCGTAGCTCAAGTACCTCATTGGTTACTGATAATTCTGGCTCTAGTGAGGTTGCAGCATTGGCCATCTCTTTAGGTTCTTGTTGGTGTGGTGCACGCACTTGGGCTTTCTGTAGGTCTTTGACTTGGTCAGCAAGCTGATCATGAGCTTCTAAGAGAGTGGCATAAGTTTCTAATATTTGTTGTATATTCTCTGAGGGGATGGCTTGGAATTTAGCAGGGTCGATGGGTGCCCCTGGAGTATTTTCCATGGCTGCTTCGAGGTTGTCTTGATTCTGTTGCTGTAGTCTTTTGTTTTCTTCTTGGGCAGCTGCTAAATGGCGTCAGAGTAGGGCCATGTTTCGTTGTAGTCTAGCGTTACGGGCTAGCTGATCTCTAAGTTGTTCTTCCGTTGCCCTACGCTTCTCTGTATGTGTGGACTCGAGCTCCACCTGATATTGTTGGAGGGTGGTCACCTCCTGCTGTAACTCCGTATTAGACAACTCCAAGGCAGTGACACGTGCCTGGAGGTGGGATGACAATGTACAGAGCTCCTTATTGTTTTCTTCTAATAGCCTGTATTCCTGTTTAAGTTGGGCAGCAGCTTCGAGCATGGTGTTGAGTGCATGACTAAATGAGGTGGGTGCAGGGGTGAGGGTGGAAGATGCAAGGGGTCGGGAGATGGGAAA
Source organism: Ceratopteris richardii (assembly GCA_020310875.1). Lineage (NCBI taxonomy): Eukaryota > Viridiplantae > Streptophyta > Polypodiopsida > Polypodiales > Pteridaceae > Ceratopteris > Ceratopteris richardii. The sequence goes on from CM035415.1 coordinate 86,633,418, forward strand.
GGGAAAAGTGGATGTTGTGCCTACAGTGTTTGGAAATGGCGACGTAAGTGAAATGACACGTGGTGATGTTGGAATAACAGTGGTGGTGGGTGATCCCGTGGATAGTGAGATGTCCATGGGATCGGACGTGAGAGTGTGTGATTCGTGAACTGTGAATACAGGAATGGTGGGTGGTGTGATAGTGGTGGCAGTGAATGTGGGGGAGTGGGGTTGGGAAAGGGACTTTTTATTATAATTATCCACCTGCTAGAGTATATTTACAAGGTTCGTCCAGAATGACGGTTGTGTGACTTGGGTTGAGGATGAGGCGGTTACTAGGGAAGTGGTGGATAGGGTTTGGGTGTGGGTGAATGGAAATGGATGGGATGAGGTCTGGCTAGTTGCAAGTGGTTGTCCAAGCGCGGGGAGATAGGAAGGGTGACCTCTTATGGTTTGATCGGTGGCAGGATGACCGGTGTGGGGTACAAAAATTTGTGTGGAAGTGATGGATGTGGGTAAAGGGAAGGATGTAACAACAGAGGTGTGTACAATGGTTTCATGGTGGGTGGACATCGGTTGTTCAGTAAGGCTAGTGGAGAAGGGTTCTGAGGGTCGAATGGAAGGTGACGGTGGAGATGGTACCTGAGTAATTACCTCTTGTTTGTCAGCGAGACTTGGGCTCGTCATGTGAACATCCGCTGAAATGGTGGTAGGCAAGGCAGTAGAGACTTCCATTTGAATCATTTTCCCTCGGCGTGGCCGTGTATCAATCCTTCATTGATCATAGATAGGGTTTTCCTGATAGACCATTGTCCTCAATGCTTCCCCGATCCCACATGTCTCTGCCAATAGATTCAATGATTCCACAAAGTGTGAGTCAACATTCTCGGTTTGAAGCATCTGGTTCACTAGAGCTCTATTCGCCTCTTCTGTCATCTTATGTCTTCTCTGTACCTGCTTGATTGTCTTGTACAGCCGTCTGAGTTGTGCTGTGTAGGCAGGGGCCTCCTCTTCACTGTCTTCAGGGTCATTTCTTTGTGCACCTTCCTGAACTTGTGTGTTTGGGTCATGAGGAGGTTGTGCCACTTCTTCCCCATGTACTCTGCTCGTCTCGCCCCGTGGCTGTTCTCTTTGGACTGATGCACCCGGATCAACATTGTTAGGGGAATCTTCACTGTCTGATAGGGGGACCGTCTGCAAGAATCTTTCAAAATCAAAGTTTGGATCCTCGATGAAGGTGGCCATGGATGCAAACTCTGCATCGGTAGGTAGTGGAGGGGCGGATGGAGCGGGTTGTACCACCTCCCCAGCTTGAACTCCTTGAAGATGGATCGTGAAAGGAGCGACCTGAGCTTCTGGTCGGGGAGAAGCTTCGGTAGTGGCTTCTTGAGGGATCATTACCTGGGAAACCTGGGAAAGTGATCCACGCATTCGTTTTGCCGGCTGGCTCCCTGACTTCCGCCCTTTGAACAGCTCCAGTTGTGCATATTTTAAGGCTCTGGCAACCGGCACATCATATGCAAGACATCTATAGATGATTCTTGTAAGTGCACAACAGCCATGTAAAGTGGGCTTTCTCACTCCCCGCTTGCCTGCCTCATACACTTGGTCTAAGATCCATACCGGCATCTTAATGGGCAAGCTTCCAGTCTCTGCTAGATATAGCCCATACCATATTTTCTTGTGAGGTTGAGTGAAACGGTCCTGAGCGGGGAATGCGAAGTGTTGGAGGCACATCCGCAAAGGTATGGCGATGTTGGGGGTGAGGGCGCACATTTCTTTTAGCTTCTTGATTCTATTGCTTTTCATCGACTCATGTATCAAGGGGTCGCGGTCAGAAGGTACATGCGTGCCATACATCTGAAGTGCTTCCCTGATTAAAGTAACATTCAATTCAAACTTCCTCATTTCCTCCAGATTTGACAAGGAGGGCACCCAGAATGTGCCTGAATGATCTTTATCCCCTGTTGGCTTCAGCGTGGCAATTAGGTAGTAGCACCTGAGGAAATCGGGTTTAGGCAGAGCTGCACTAAAATACGTTTGTAATCCTGCTTTTTGCCAGATATCTTGAAGTGGAGCTGCATTTTGCAATGCTTCGAATTCTCGTGAGAAGAACTGGAAGGTCCACCACACTCCTCCACATTCCATCTTGGATTCCCAGATGTGATCCGTGTCTCCCAAATCTCCTGGCATCTCATTGAACCAGTGAGAATGCCCCTTTACTCTTTCGGTTAGGCCATTGGGTGGATCTGGAATAGGAATTCTCCGCACATTCACGAACTCTTGAGGCCGAGCTGTTGGTGGGGCCTCCACTGGCATGGCATCCCAATTGATTGGAGCACCAGAGCCTTCCTGAGAGCTTGTGCCTGCCGCTGTTGCCATGAGAGTAGGTTGCTTATCTGCTGGAAGAAGAAAGACACATTAGTGTTGCATAGGAAACAAGATGTAATGGTGTTCCCTTCACAATACTAACATGACAATCCTGGAGGTCAGTGGTTAGTGGTGAAGTGTTTGTGATAGGTGTGAGTGGTGATTAAAGGTCAGTGTCATCCTAGATGCATACTTTGGTTATGCAATGGGCTCAGAATGCTCCTGTGTTAGTGTGGACGGATTTACAGAATGGGGTCAGGGGGTTTAATACACAGTTTAATTCTCCACACTTTGATAGAGGATTCGTAGCTCTTAGAGCTAAAGACAGGTGAAGATTTTCGGATGAGAGTGTGATGCATTTGGGACCTTTTGGGTACCCATTTCCAGACATTCCTAGGGTTGATGGGAGTGGAGATAGTGAGTGGTGTAGGTATCTTTTCGTTTTCTGAGTTGTTGGCCACGAGTGTTTGTGAATGTTGCTTCATCCTAGGGCCTGAAGGTGAAGTAATTTGAGCTTGTAAGCAGGCCTTGGGCACCCATATCTGTCTAGCATTAGGGATGGCCTTCATTGACCGCTTAGGAACCCAAATAGAAATGGCATGCCTAGGGGTTATCCTAGAGGGCTTCTTCACTTTGTTCCTTGATGTTGAGGCTCGTCTCTTGTCTCCTTGAGAGTGTGCTATTAGAGTGGTGGGTTTTCCACCCTTGCGTATCCAGATCTGCTTCGCGCCACGAGATGCTCCATGTTGTACGGGTTGGCACTCCTGCCTCTTGATCATCAGCCTCCTTTGTGTCGGGTGGTGTTCGGTCTGCTCGTTTAGAATCTTCTTTGGATCAGTTAGGAACTCCTTATTGGCTCCTATACCTTCAGTACGATTGACAATCCTCTGCACCATAGAAGTTTGGACAAGAACAACATTGTTATCTTTATGTGGATTCCTGGAGGGACCAGGAGTTGGTGAATGTTCTATTGGTTTGAGTGCTTGATTTTCTAATTCAATCGTGAGACGGCTTTGGCCTACCCAAACCTGAAGAAGTCCACTTCTTAGGTTGAGGTTGACTGCGTGATCATAGATCCAGTCTTGGCCTAAGACAAGAGGTTCGGTCAGATCCTCGTCTTCACACACTAGCACTTTTGCTGGCATGAGGACCTCTTGTAGGTAGAGGGGAAGATCCACCTCTCCCATGCAAGGGGTTTCAACACCTCCTAGTCCTATCAGATATGCTTCTAGGGGTTTTACCTCCAATTGCAGCTGCTTGCAATAAGAAAGCCGAACTGCACTTGTGGCTGCTCCTGAATCAATTAAAGCTCTCACGCTTGTTGTGCTGTTTCTTTGTCCTATTTCTAGGGTCACAAAAGGTCGTCGATCCACTATCTTATGGGTACGTTCACCTGAAGCCTCACACATGGCCATGTGATAGCCTGGAGACTCTTGAGTGTCAATCATAGGCTGATCCCTCCCTTGTCTCCTCAACTTCATTCGTCTGATGCGCTCTAAGGCCTCTGCCTGTGCTTCTTCTCGAATTCGTTTTTCCTCCTCTTTACGTTGCTTAGCAGTATTGAGTCGACTTAGCATTTCCTCCGTGAGGGGTTCCTGATACAGCTTGACTCTGCATCCGCTAATATAGTTTGGAAGAACATCCCCCTCTAGAGTGGCTAGTTGTACTGCTCCACTCGTGGAGATCCTATTGACGATCATAGGTCCGTAGCCTCTCTTTTCTAGCTTTCTTGCGTGTTGTTTCAATGTGTAGACTAAAACTAGATCTCCTGCTTTCAAGCCCTTATCCTTCACATGGGCATCAAAGTATGCCTTTTGCCGTTTCTTTGCAGCATAGATGCCTGCTGCTACTCGTAGCCTCGTCTCACCTAAACGTTCTAGATCAAAGATCCTAGAGGACAACTCATGTCCATTCCACTCATGCTCTTGTGCTACTCTTAGAGCTGGAATTAGGAATTCTAATGGTAGCACCGCATTCTGTCCGAAGACCATCTGAAATGGGGTGGCATTGAGTACCGTTTTGTAGGCAACTCGGTATGCCCAAACAGCATGATGAAGTTGTTTGTCCCAATCAGAGCGTTTATTATTTACAAGTTTCGTCAATACGTTACATAGGATCTTATTCGTGCTCTTGGCTTGTCCATTAGCTTGTGGGTGATAGGGGGCAGACTTCTTATGTATCACCATGAATTCTTGAAGGAGATTTTCAATGACCTCATTCAAGAAGTGCGTACCTCTATCACTAACCAACTCTATTGGTAACCCATATCTAGTGAACACATTTTCGAATAAGAACTTAGCCGTCGTTTGAGCATCATTCTTTGTCGTGGCTTTTACTTCCACCCACTTTGTAAGGTAATCTGTGGCTACAATAATGTATTCGGCATGGGAATTTCTAGCTGGGGGGTTGATGGGACCTACAAAGTCTATACCCCACTTTGAAAATGCACGTCCTCCCATCATTGGCCTTAAAGGCATTTCATCTTTTCTTATCAGATGTTGGGCACGTTGACGTGTGTCACATTTCTTCACATAAGTATGTGCATCCATATGAAGAGTGGGCCACCAAAGTCCTGAGAATAGAATGGTTTTAATTACTCTGTCAGGCCCAAAGTGTCCACCTGCAGCACCGCTGTGTGCAGTTTCTAAGACTTTCAAATAGTCTGATTCATGAATGCACAGTCTTAGGTAACCATCCTTGCCTCTTCGATATAGGTTGTCTCCTACTAAGGCATAGTCTTGAGCCTCTTGCTCCATGCTCCGTTTTCTTGCAAGACTAGCCTGATTGGGTAATGTTCCCGATCTCATGAACTCGACCAATGGAGCACTCCAATCTGGGATTACTGACACGTGATAAAGAGTGGCATGTTCCACTGGGGGTCTCTTCTGGCACACTGGACAATTGTGGATCCACTCTTGTAATTCTTTGTCCATGCTAGGCCAATACACTCCTAAGCGTCTTAGATTCTGCAATGTTCGTTGTTTTGAGTAGTGATTTCCTAGCAATCCCTCATGGGCTTGTTGCAACCAACTAGTATGTTCATCGTCCTCGACACAAAAAGCTAATACGCCCTCGGTATCTTGCTTGTACATACTTCCGGCCAATATTTGATACTTTAGTGATTTTACAATTTCCTCTTTGCTTGTTTTCACATTCTTATTTGCAGGCCCGAAGGTTAGGACTGGTACCAACTTATTTTCCCATTTAGGAACAACTTCTAAATTGAGCAGATAAGCGTCGGGCAATTCATCAGACACTCCTTGCGGTGGCTCTCCTGAAGTGATGCGAGAAAGATGGTCTGCCCTAAGATGGGTTCTACCTTTCCTGACAACAACTTCAAAGTCGTATTCCATTAGTAAGAGGAACCATCTTACTAAGCCGCCTGTATTGCAGGGTTTATTGACCAAATATAGTAAAGCTTGATGATCAGTAAAAAACTTGAACTTATTGGCCAATAGATAGTGTTTAAACTTCTTCACAGCATATACCATGCCTAAGCCTTCCCTTTCCGTTGTGGTATAATTCCGTTCAGCTGCATTTAATTGCCTACTAGCATATGCTATCGGCAAATCTAGGTTTCCCTCACCCGTGGGTTGTGCTAGCACACATCCTATTGCATGATTGGAGGCATCTACATGGACATGAAAGGTTTTGCTCCAATCCGGAGTAGTCAATATTGGTGCTGTGCACAAACGTCTTTTCAGCTCGTTGAAGGAATTCTCACATTCCTCATTCCACTCAAAATTTGTTAACAACCTATAAAGAGGTTTAGCTATGATGGCATACATGTGGATAAACCTACGGTAATATCCACAGTGGCCCATAAAGGCTTGTACCTCTTTAACATTTCTTGGTCTTGGTAACTCTGCTATCGCTCTTACCTTGTCTTCATCTGTTGAAATTCCATTCTTAGAAACAATGTGACCTAAGATCTTCCCTTGTCGTACCATGAACACACACTTCTCTGGGTTCAGACACACTCGATAATCTCTACACTTGTTGAAGATTTGTCTGAGCTCAGGGATGTGGTAACTTCTTGCTTGGGAATGAGCGCATAAATCATCCACATATACTTCTAAGCTCTTTCGCAAGAACTCTTTAAAGACATGGCACATGAGCCTTTGGAATGTTGCAGGTGCATTGGTGAGCCCAAATGGCATCACACGAAATGCAAAGATTCCCCATTCTGTGGCAAAGGCTGTTTTGTGTTGATCTTCGGGGGCAATGGCTACTTGGTTGTATCCTGAAAATTCCATCAAGGAAGCTATAGACTTCCTTGCCTGCAACACGCTCCAAAAGATGTTCGGTGATTGGAAGTGGAAAACTATCTTTGATCGTAGCGGCATTAACTTTTTTAAGGTTAATGCACACTCGCAATTTCCCATTCTTCTTGGGCACCACTACAATGGGGGACACCCATTCAGTGTGCTCAATCTCATAGATGAATCCAGCTTCAATCAGCCTGTCAATTTCCTCCTTTATTTTGGCTGCATAAGTGTCATTATATGTGTAGGGCTTTTGTTTGGTGGGCTTGGCATCAACGGCCATCGGAATCGTATGAGAGAAAATCTCTGGATCTACTCCTTTCAAGTCTCTATAGTGCCATGCGAACACATCCCTATATTCCCTTAATAGAGCTACAAGCTCTGCTTCTTCTTTTGCACTTAGGTCATCTCCTATGTACGTACATTGTTCTTCGTTCCCTTCAATGGTCACTACAATTTTTTTGGTCTTTTCTTTATTGTCATATGCTTCTCCTACAATGGCCTCTCTCTTAGGCATCCGTACCAAAATTTTTCGGTCTTCCACTTCATATTTCTTGAAATTTTCTGGTACTTCAAACAATGATTCTTCCTCCTCTTGTTTCATTGCTTTTCTTTTCTTTTTCTTTTGACCTTCTTCACTTTTTTCCTTTGAGGTTATCGTTTTAATACTCGTGAGGGGTTCTTCTTCTTTTTGGGTTAACACTCCTATGTCCTCTAAATAGTGTTCCTCTGAGTCAAAGTAAGTATCCATCACAATGGATTCTAGATCATCGTCATTCTCTTCTTCTTCTATGAACTCCCTAGGATCACATTCTTCCAACAGGGGCTGACACATGAACACTGAAATATCATAACCCTCCTCATCACAATGAGGTGTCCATTGTTCTTCATTGACTGCAATGTCCATGGTAGCTAAGATTTCTGCCCAACCATGAGGCTCAAATTCCTCATCTGGAAATATCATCGGGGTATAGGCTGGGTCTTTTATTGGTCTATCTCCTGGGGAAGTTCCTTCTTCTCTCGCTTTTAGGCGCTTTTCTTCTTCCTCCGCGACCTTGCACATCCACAAGTGAGTATCTTCATGCAGCCATGATGGATCAGGTGAACTTCCAGAATGCACGGAGATAGAATCTTCTTTCGCTTTGTGGATAGGATTCCACTGTAGGGGTGGTACATCTCTGAAGGTGTAATCCTTCAAATTGACCTTGGTGGTGACCCCTAAGTGCTGTAAGTACAAGGAGTTGGTTCCCCAATCCTGTACTATTTGCAATTGTCGTAGGAAGGGTCTTCCTAGGATCATCTCGTAGACATTATTTTTCTCAAAGTCACATATAGCAAATGTATGTTCAAACTCTACACCACAAGTGGTTAGAGTTATCCCTTCAAGCAATCCTAGAGGTCTTTCAAAATGACCATCTGCCATTTGAAGTTTCATTCTCGTTGGTCTTAAGGTGGGTTTGCCCCATCGCTTCCACAAGGAGGTGGTCGCAATAGCAACACCAGCACCCGAATCTACAATTGCTTTGGTTGTGTAACCTTGATAGGTGATTGGAAGATAAGTATTACCTTCTTCACCTTCACTCATGTCTCCTATCTTGTCGAGAGGTATCTCTGGAACTTTTTGCTTAGAGCCTACTTTTGGTATATTGGATTCAAGTTCTGGAACCTGATCCTTCACATGATTCCAGAGCTCAGGTTTTGCCTTGAGGAGCTCCTCTACACTGAGATGACATTGAACCTTTATGTTCTTCACAACATCAGTGTTTCTCGGAATCACTGAGTCTTCATTTCTCACCAATATTGTGGGAGCTCTGATCTGGAGAGATTCAGATTCCCATGTGCCAGTGAAATGAGGCAACTCTTGCAAAGAATTAGATTCAAAATCTAATCTCTCATCCGCTTGTTGCTCTGTTTGATCTCCATAGATAGACGGAATGTCTTGGGGAAATTGTTCATGAAGATCATCAATCTTAGGAATAGGAGGGGAATTACCCTTCTCCTTGGCCCATTTCTCTTCTTGTATTTCCCGCAAGAACTCTTGAGAGTACTGTTGAATTGAAGGAGGTATTCCAGCATCCGTGGAATTAGGAACATAAGCTCCCATTGATGGTGAGCTTCCCCTTTCAACAACTGGTTGAGCCTGTGGAGGTAAAGAAACTTGTGATTTGTTTACCAACTGCTCTAATCTTTCTAGTAAGCCTTGGAAATGCAAATCCGGCTTGACAGAGTTTGTCTAATTGAACTTTTGACTAGTCTCAAGTATAGCTTGAGCTTGTTCCACCATTTTCATGCACATTTTCATCCGTTCAATCTCTAGATCTGCTCTAGGGTAACTCTTGTCTAGGTTTGCAGCTGTTGGCCCTTCTTGAAGTCGAGCCTGGTAGGCCTTGAACATCATGTCCAAGCCTTCAAGAGTGGGATCAGCTAATACTGATCCTACTCGGGGTGGTGGGTGGGTTACGTGGGGTGTATTAGAGGGTGGAGGAATGGAGGGTGATGGGGATGGTAGCGGTGGAAGTGTGTGAGAGTGCGGTTGAGATGTGATCTCTATGATTTTTGCCTTGGTTTCTCTCAAGCTTTCTTCAAGTTCGTTTATCTTTTTTGCCCATTGCCTTTTCATTCTTTCATGACTATCCTTCCAGGCTCTAGTCCTTCTTTTGGTTATGCTCTCTGTTTCACTCACCTCGGGGCTCTTTTCCTGACCAACACCTTGGTTTTGTTGTAGTGCCTGGGCTCTTGTGATCACCTGCACAGGTGCAGTGGAAGTCACACTCCCTGTGGAGTCTACAACTAACCCAACAACATTGAGAGGAGTGATTTTAGGCATGTTATTAGGGTTCTTTGGGCAATCTCATAGGAGATGTTCTTTCCCACAGTCTTGACAGAAACCCTGAATGGTTATTGGTTGAGGTTTTGTAGGGACAGGCAGTGGACAATCACGTATAAGGTGATCTCCCTGACATCTGGAGCATGGTCCTCTAGGAAATGGGGGTCGTACCTGCCTAGGTTGAGGTCTAGAGTTGGGGTTTGTGTACATGACATTAGCATACTCAGGTTCCCCACTACTTTCACTTAGGTCCTCATAATAGTATGACTCGTTAGGCTCGGGTGACTGCATGTAGTAAGCCTGTGGGCTATCAATATGTGTGGAGTCAAAACTATGGTCACTTGGATCGCTGTCTGATAGCAATGAGGTGACTGGGACTATGGCTCTATTTGGATTTTCTTCAGCAGACGCATATTTCACTGGGATTGCATTGGTGGGAGCAGGGGGTTGCTGTACTAGGACTGGTTGAGGTCTTTGCTACCCTTCATACGGTGGCTGATAGGTTTGCTGTGGTCTGTTGTATTGTTGTGGTGGGTACTGATTCTGGTATCTACCCTGTTGTGGATATGGCTGAGGGTAATTTTGCCTAACAGTTTGTTTGTTATATGGGCAGTCTTGTGCAGTGTGGTTGGTGTACCTGCGCTCTATGGTGCAGTACTGGCTACTAGGATTCGCGTGGGGTTGGGCCATAATGGGACATACACTTGCCATATGGTCACCGCCACAATTGTAACACCGCTTAACTGGGGCAAATCTCGGAATTTGTTTGCTAGAGACACCTAGTTTTCGGGCTACCTTCTCTGCAAGTTCCTCGATGGATGTGGATTGACCACATGTCAGGTTACTAGAGCTATCAGAATCCTTATAGATTTTTGATAGTTCTAATTCCTCACCTAGATTGTCCTCAATGTCTATGCACATATGCACGCACTCTTCTATCGTTCTGGGGTCCTTCAGGTACACATATGACCTGAGCTTAGTGCTCAACAATCCATCTAGGAACAAGGCCACTTGTTTGGCTGGTGTGGGTAACTCCGGCATCGGGCATCTCTCTAGGTACTGCCTAAATCTTCTTCCAGCTAGTCTGACCGTCTCTTGAGGTGTTTGTTTGAAGCTATGAATTAGTGAGGAAGTGTTATGCCTGATTCCACTCTTAGAAAACTCAACGATAAATGCCTCTAAGAGCTGATCTATGTTTCTGAAATGCCTCTCGTTTAATGGTTGAAACCACGTAAGGGCACTGTTCCTAAGGGTTAGACCGAAAGCATTATATTGTGTGAATAGGTCCTCTACCTGTTCAACTTTCAATACTTACCGAAATTCTGCCACATGGTCATAAGGGTCTCCCGTGCCATCGAAGTAATTCTTCATGGACTTCACCAGTTGAGTTGGTCGTAGGGTCCTAGTGTGTTCTCTCGGCCTTGGCAAAGGAAAATCATCAGCATTCCTTTGATTCCATGGGGTTCTATGTCTCTCAGGGTCCACTCTATTCCTTTCTGTTCCCGTTCTTTCTCTTCCCAGGGAGTTGGCAAAACTTACCTCAGGTTTGTCTCTACTTCTATCTCTTTGAGCTCCATGAGCTTGGGAGGTCCCAGCTCCTTGGTGACCAAAGGACACATTAGACCTTGGTTGGGGAAAAACAAATTCACCCTTCCATGTGTAGGCATGTCTGCCAAGCTCAGTGACCATGAAGATTCTCTCTGATGCATTGTCTAGGTAGGTTACTTGGCCTGGGCTATCAGGGTCTTTAAACTCATAGATTGTGAGGGCACTCACTTCCTGAGGTTGAGCAGATTTATATCTCCAAAAAGCCTCATCGGTTTCTCGGTTTAAAAGCAGATCGATGCTTTTATTATCCTGTGGAATCCACTCTGGAGTCATGATTCTGGTCAAGACAGATTTACCACGGGGGGTTCTTGGCTCTTTCTCTACGTTCCCTTTCTCTATATCACCCATCTCGGTCTCAACAATCACATTTCCAAACTCATCAGTTCTATCAGGAAGAGTGGTGACTACATATATAGTCCCCTCTTTATCTAGGTATGCTCCATTCTCAAACTTGACTACCGGGTGGTCTAATCCATGGGGTTGATACATTCTCCACCTGCAGCATCTGGTTCACCATTACTCTATTTGCCTCTTCTGACAGCTTATGCCTTTTTTGTACCTGCTTGATCATCTTTGTGTACCTAAGTCAAGAAGACTCAAGCACTTGTGCCAAAGAGACTAAACCTCATTTGCAACACACGTGCATATAGTGGGAAATTGACACACGCTTATATGTCAATCTAATCAAACGACCTAACCAAGTGTATGAAGACATGTGCACACATGATGGAAAATGAAGTGGTTCAGCTGATATGCATGAGAAAAGACTAATCCACCTCTCAAACTCACTGAAAGACTGAAAGTGTCTACCGCGATGCCTCTTACAAAATTTTTCAATAAATCAAGGATTTCTCCCAGCTCCAAGCTCCGAATATAGTTGATAGGGTACTCATTTCAAAGCTCTCGACGAGACGCATCTATTGGAAGTGGTTTCATTGAATTCTGACAACCCTACTTCAAGTTATGACCAAAATAGTGAATGGTACGAGTACCCACACGCATGCCATAACTCCTACAAGCTCACACACACACACTACAATAGTTCAAAAACAGTGGGGAAGGGTAGACAACAGTCCTACACACACATTCCAAGCATTACACACACATACAAGATCAAAGAGAAGATGGAAATCTGCAGAAAAGAGGCAAATTCGAGATTCAAGAGCTCTCCTTGTTCACAATAGCAAAAAGTACTTACAAAGAGTCACAAAGTGACTTATATACATGTGCCCTAAATTTGGTCCTTTCACATAAGAGACTGGCACTTTATTACTAAAAAGTGAATTTCCTACTAATTTACAAGGGATATTTTACAACAAGATGGGATTTTGCCACTAGAGGACTCCTCTAGTGCATTTACATGGCTCCAGGGAATTCTCTAAGTCTTTGAAGAAGAAAAATCATGCCCATTAATTTGAAAATTTTGGGGCTCTTCTCTTGCGCTTCTTTGCTCTGCAACACTCTCCCCCTCTTTGTCTCTATCGTCCCTTGACAGGCTTTACTTCTTGTCCTCAGCTTGTTTAAGAGTTCTGAATATACGCACCCAGCGGTCGAAGCGGCAACAAGGACTGTCAGACAATTGGTTATCTTATCCGAGGTATGTCCTTTGCTTCAGTTTGCCCCTTAGTATTCCTTATATCACAAGTCTGGGTTGTTGTATTCAGTCGGGCTGCCACGCACGCCATCAGTGACTAAGAATGTACTGTTCTTAGTCACTCTCACTCTCTTCAACTTTTCAGCCTCTACCTCTTTCTAACTTTTGGTGTTCTGATTTGTCTTTGTCTTCACACATCTGACCTGTTGTATTTCTTTGAGCCTATTTACTTTGTTGACAAGGCACGCTATCAGCGGAAGGATTACTACCTACCAATTATTGTCTTGCACTTCTTCATGTATAGTTCCTAGCCCTGGTTCGTCCTTCCCATGAAATATCTTGGTTCTAATTGATCTTTAATTCCAATCCTCAGGACCTCGCTATTTGGCATTGTTGCTTGATACATGCCCCTGCGGGGCTTTAGGCAAAGGGTGGTTTTTTCATTTTATGATCTTCATTCTTTATTGCGCAGTTTTTTTACTTTGATCTTCTTCTTCTTTTCTTCTTGCTCGATTCCCCTTCCACGCGTCCCTCCTTCTGAAATCTATCGTCCCCGACATGCTTTTTGTGGCGACGTGAATAGGTTTGTATGGCTGCTTGCTCTCTTTGATTCAGCAAATTGGCGTGACATATCATGAATTCTTTCCACTGGCTTGACTTCACTCCGTCCTCTGGCGCTTGTCGGTGATCCGCAAAAAAACTGATTTCATAAGCCACCAGGCGTGCGTTAAGATTTGAAGTCATTTTGACAAAAATTTCCGAATCTATTTCGAAGAAGCCAGTGAAAAATGCTTCTTCGAAAGTCTGCATATATGTTGACAGCAAAAACATAAGTCGAGAATAATACGCCATAAGTGTTAAGTGACTCGGAATGGTAGAAAGATAAAAAATGAGTGCTTCGGATCCTTGCGTAATGCCGATAAAGTTCAAAAATGTATATTTTGCGTGCTGAAAGACTTTGATTAGAGTAAGGATCATACTAAAAATTTTATTCGTCATTTTGACTGCTAAATCCGGGATAGCCGAATATCTTGTGATCCAAAATTCCATTGTTTTTACGATGTACTCTTTTGTTGGTAGGTAGTTATGTGGCGGACTAGGTAACAATGGATAATTCAGCCATTGATTATTTATGCTTCCCTGGCGCTGATCTTCCCCAAACTGCGTCCACGAGCGTCTGCGGGGTACGGGGCAAAATGATGGATTGACTTGAAGCACGTATGGTGAAGCTTCCCATTGTACCCGCAATGTAGGGTTCTTTTCCAATAGTTTCCGCCTCCATATGGGATCAGACTTTTCGAATTCCTCTTGAGTATACTTGAATGTATCTTGGCTGAACTGGAGGTTGTTGTCCGGATCTTTATGTGTAGTATTCTTTATATATTGTCGCATTTGTTCTTTAAGGAGACCATATGGTACATTAAAGGGCTTCAAAATTTGATCCAAATTGTTGCTTTTGATTTGGGCCTCCTTCATCACCTGGATTATTTGAGCTTCGAATTCAGCAGTAAGCTGGGACACCGGTAGTGCCCTTTTCGGTCGGCTCAGTTTTGCAATGTCCCAAGTATTATGTTCAATTTGGACCTCCTGTTCCTCCCTTATTGGTGAATGATGTGAGGGGGGAGAGAGAGGATGTACCTTAGTCTCCTCAGTAGCCTCTACGGATTTTGGAACTACTGGTGTCCCCTCAATGTCATTGTGTGCTAGTTGATCTTGTAGTTGCTTTATCATTTCTTTCTTTTTCTTAATTTCTTCCTGTGCCTGCAAAATTGTTTCCTTATTATTCTGTATTTCCTCTACCACTATTGCGAGTTGATCTGTGTCTTCTTTACATTGCAGGAGGTAGCTATTTTCAGCTTTCTTCCATTTGGTTCTTAGAGCCGCAGTGTCATCCATGTACCTCTTTTCCCATTCGGCAATGGTGGTTTGCTCTTGCTTGAGCTGATCTTCATACTTAGCTATCTTTTCTTCCAATTCTCTGACATCCTTTTCTGGTCTTTCTTGAACTTCTATTGGCTGATCACTTAGAAGAGTTGTCATGAGCGCTTTGTTTCGGTTCCTTAGGTTTTCTGCCTCCTCCATGTATACCTTTATTTGTGATTCTAGTATTTTACTCCTGGCGTTCATTCATGCCTTCTCGGCCTCACTCGCTTCATATTTCTCTTGTACCTCTTGCAGTTGTTCTTTTAATTTGGCATTTTCTATCATCAAATCGTTGCACTACTTTTTTGGCTTTTTGGACTTCCTTTTCTTTATTTTTTATGTGCTCTCTTTCTAATTTCAATTCTGCCGAAAGATTCTTACCCCTTTCTTGAAGCTCATGCTTGTCCTTCATCGCTTGATCGTAGTCTTCATCAGCCTCAAGCATTAGTTGTTGTGTGTCCAATGGGGTTCTGATCATGTCTTGTACTACAGGCTTGAGTTGAGCGATGTCGACATTCAACCATGTCCTCGGTATGCTTGGAGCTTCGCCGGTTTGCACATCTTTTCTTTGTTCTACATGGATGGTTTCATTGTGGGGTTGTCGAATTTGTAGTTGTATTTGTGGTTCTTTTTCTTCTTCATTCAAATCAATAACTTTTGTGGCACTCCCTTGAAATGTGACATCCATGGGGGAGGGTTCTACCACGACTCTTATTGGTGTGAAGGGTTCTTCTTCTTCGATTGTCGCTTCTTGAGGCTCTTTCTTTGGTACCTTTATTGACACCTCACGCATGGGTGTTGCCTCCTTGATATGAATAGTGGAAGTCTCATTGATTTTTATCACATGCATCCCTTCTTGGTTTGCTTCCTTCCTTGCGGTGTCCTGATCAGGGTGGGTAGTGTTGTCGTTCATCTTTATGCCCTCTTCTTCTTCATTATAGTTGACTGCATTCAATTCCACCCATTGTCCGTCGTCCTTTGATTCGCTTTGAATGTCTACATTTAACATTGAGGTTTCGGGTTCTTCTTGTGCATCCGAAGCTGAACTTGAATTTTCCAACCCTAATTCCATGTAGCAGTGTACTTTTGTGAGCTTCTTAAATCTTCCTCTATAATTGGTCTGTGCTCTTCAATCGTTGTCTTTGGAAGTACGTGTGTCCTTTTTGTGGCTGGAACTTCCTCTTCTACTTGCTTAACTTCCCTGAGTCTCTTCGTGCCTCTCATTTTGGGTTGAGAGCTAGTTCCCTCCTCTTCCACCATCTTCAATCCTCTTTTCTTTTTAGGAACTGTGGCGACTTTGGCATACTTAGCAATGGCAGTCGAAGATGGCATTTCTTACAGGTGCTCTCTAATGCCTAAAGCATGGTAAATCAATATTGTCAGAGCGACGCTGCCATTGAGGAACTTCTTATTATTCCACTGCTTCTTTGCTTCAAATAGTCTTTCCTGTATGTAAGAAGTTAGATTAATTTGAGTTCCAATCTGTTTGATTGCATGTGAGAGCAATTGAACAATAATCTTTTGAGGAGCCGTATAGCGATGCATATTTGGAAAGCAGAAGTGTTGGTGGATGAGCCGGACTTCCTCTTCTATGTCAACTCTGTTAATGTCTGTGAATGTTCTAGTCTTGGCCCCACGACTCTCTTCCCTTTACGATAGTGATACCGTCCTTCTCCCATCTGAACGCTTCCTTAATCAAATCATGTGTGAATTGGATGACTACCCATTCACCTATGCCATCCATTACTCTAGCCTCGAGCACCAAAGGATCATGTAGTGCAGGTTGTAGTGTATTCATAACTTGAGTGCATCTGTGGAAGTCGGGCTTATAGATCGACAGTTCAAAATATTTGTGTATGCCCGCTTTTTTCATGATGTCTATTGTAGACGGGAGTCCATGTAGTACTCTGAAATCCTGGGACATGATTGGAAATTGGTGATCTGTATCCATTATTTTGATAGTTGCCAGGAAGAGGTACTCCCCATCCGGTTGATCTTCTTGAAACCAATGTCCCTTTGCTTTGGTGATACTTTGTAGGGGAAACCCCAATACTTCCTCTTGTACTGTTGCTTCAAAATCTTCAAAAGCCATCTGCACTTGTAAGGAAAAGTGCATTAGCTTCAAAGGAAAGTATAGAAGTTGCGTAGTGCATTGCAGTGATTTGTTGTCGTGCCATCACTCTGTTTCCCAAGGTTCTATAGGTGAGATCTCTTACCACATCTTTTTATTTCTTTTCCTGAAAGAAATCGCGCATTAGTGTAGCCGAAGCTTTTTTTTTTTATTTACATAGTATGTCCATTCCTAGGAGAGTTGAAGCTATGATCTAATCTCAATTGGAGAATGTGCACCACTAGTTTGATCATGTACATCATGTGCCGAATGCTTGGCCTTGTCATGTGGCTCTATTATGCATACTTTAGGTGCATGTGATGCTTCATGAGTGCAATTGGAATCCTTGTTGTTCCGATGGTCCACTTCTTGCAGTTGCTTGGGTTTCCAAATCCATTTCGTGGGCGCTTTGATAGGTCGTTTTCTTTCTTTGGTTCCTCGGGCTTCATGTGTTTTCTTTGTTTCCTCTAGTGTCCTAGTAATAGAGGTCTTGCTCTTCATGTTTCTAGGATGAGTCTGTTTTTGCTTTGTCATTCGAATGTTTTGATGTAATGTATCCTCCTGATTGCGTAATTTTTGCTTGGCTGCTTGTTTAACCTTCTTAGGGATCCATATATGCTGTCGTGCTTTCTGAGCTTCAATCAAAGACTTAGGGAGCCATATTGTTGTTTCAGATTTTTGTGATGCTGACTTGTTATTCTTCTTATTCTCCCTATGATTATGTGATGACGTTTCTGATTTTTGCACTTGATCTTTGCGTACCCATTTGAATTTGTTCTTCCCTTGATGTGAATGTCTGAATGTTGTCCTCCAAATTGGTGATCCTGCTGTCCTATGAGGGACTTCATGAGAGTTGGTTTCCTTATTGTTTGGTCGTTCATCAACAGAATAGGGTGATATCACCTTTTCCTTGGACACATTAGGGTTTGTGCCCCCTGCTTCGTCTAGACTGCTTTCTGAGGTATTGGGACTGGAATCATGTTCTACTAGCTCTTGTTTGCATCTTTCTGCACTCTCGATGGTGGTTGGTTGGAGCAAAGGCTTCTCTCCTAATAGACTAAAAATTTCCTTGTGCCTTATCCTGGCTGAAATATATCCTTGAGCTAGGTTGATGATGACTTCATTCTCAATGATCCAATCCTGTCCTAGGATCAAATCTTCTATTAAATCCTCATCTCTGCACACTAATACTCATTGTTCCATGGAAGAATTTCCTAGATGGAGGGATACGTTAGTGGTTCCCATGCATTCTATGATTTGTCCTCCAATTCCTATCATCTGATCTTTTGTGGGAGTCATAATCAGTTCAAGATCTTTTATGACCGTATTACGTATGCAACTAAGTCCTGCTCCTGAGTCTATCAATGCATCTATCAATTTGTACTCTGTCTTTCCAATCCCTAGGTTTAGGTAAGGTTGTGATCTGTGAGCTCTATTCGTGTCAGATGTATGGACTTGGTAGTTAGCCATAGGGATAGGTTCCTCTCCTTGGAGATACCGTTCATCTCTTTGCCTAATACATTCTTTCCTTTTCTTGATGTGTTCTAGGGCTTCTTGTCGGGCCTCCTCTCTAACCCGTTCTTCCTCTTGCTTCCTATTTTGAGCACCTACTAGACGGGCTAACATTTGATCCGTCAATGGCTCCATGAATCGTTTAACTCTGCATCCACTTATGTAGTTAGGAAGAATGTCTCCATCTAGAGTGGCTAGATTAACTGCTCCACTAGTAGAGATCCCGTTTATGATCAAAGGTCCATATCCGCGTTTTTGTAACTTCTTGGCATGTTGCTTTAAGGTGTAAACCAAGACTAAGTCTCCTTCTTTAAGTCCTTTGTCTTTTATATGTGCATCATAATATGCCTTTTGTCTTCTCTTGGCCGCATAGATTCTTGCTACTGCTTGTAACCTAGTTTCATGCAACTTCTCGATTTGGTCTAATTGTTGGGATAATTCATGTCCGTTCCACTCATATTGTTGGGCTACTCTCAAAGTGGGGATTAAAAAATCAATTGGCAAAATTGCATTCTGTCCATACACTAAATTGAATGGGGTAGTTCCAATGGCAGTCTTGTATGCTACTCGGAAGGCCCAAATTGCATGATGCAATTGTTTGTCCCAATCAGACCTCCCATTATTGACAATCTTTGTCAATACTGTGCATAATACCTTGTTGGAACTTTCCGCTTGACCATTGGCTTGGGGATGGTATGGGGCTGATTTTTTGTGGATCACTAAAAATTCATTCATCAGGGATTCGATTACTTCGTTAAGGAAATGCATTCCTCGATCACTCACAATCTCAATTGGTAATCCAAAATGAGTGAATATATGCTCAAAAAGGAACTTAGCAGTGGTTTGAGCATCATTCTTTCACGTAGCCTTTGCTTCTACCCATTTTGTCAAGTAGTCAGTGGCTACTATGATGTACTCGGCATGTGATCCTTTGGCCGGTGGATTAATGGGTCCTATGAAGTCAATACCCCATTTAGAGAATGCTCTCGCACAAACCATAGGTCGCAATGGCATGTCATCTCTCCGAATTGGGTATTTAGCTCTCTGGCATATCTCGCAACTTCGTACATATGTTTGAGCATCCATATGTAAAGTTGGCCACCACAAGCCTACGAAAAGGATCATTTTTACAGTTCTTTCGACGGAAAAATGACCTCCTGCTGCACCTGCGTGCGCCATCTCTAATATGGGTAAATACTCTCCTTCGTGAATACATAATCGTAATTGGTTGTCTTTTCCTCTTCTAAACAAGTTTCTTCCTATGAGAACGTAATCCTTGCTCATCTCCTCTAGGGATCGTTTTCTAGCCAAGCTAACTCCTTCCTCATGTTTTCTTGTCTTTAGGAATTTCACTAATGTTTTGCTCCAATTGGGTGCTATCGTTGAGAAAGGTATGGGCGTATGATCCTCTGGGATTGTCTCCTGGCATTCTGCACAATTACTTACATAGTCATGGACATTCTTGGGCATCTTAGGCCAGTATACTCCTAATCTTTTTAATTCCCTGATGGTTCCATGAGTCCCTTGGTGTGTTCTCCATTTGTTTACATGTGCTTGTTCGATTAGCTTCATTTGTTCATCTTCCTCGACACATCTTAGCAATACCCCATTGGGTTCCTTATAGTACATGCTTCCCGCAATGATATGCAATCTCCTTGATTGTAAAATTTCCTTTTTACTTTCCTTATTGATAGAGTGTTGTGGACCATGAGTAAGTATAGGAATTAATTTCTCTGCCCACTTTGGACAAACTTCCAGATTGAACAAATAAGTTTTTGGCAGATCATCAGGTACTCCATTAGGTGGTTCTCCATGTGTTAACCTTAAAAGATGATCAGCTCTCACATGGGTGTTTCCCTTCTTTACTATCACCTCAAAGTCGAACTCCATTAATAGTAGGAACCATCTTACCAATCTTCTCGTGTTTCAAGGCTTATTGAATAGGTACAATAGAGCCTGATGGTCTATGAAAAACTTGAACTTATTGGCTAAGAGATAGTGTCTAAGTTTCTTCACTACATAGACCATTCCTAATCCTTCTCGCTCGGTAGTGGTATAATTCCTTTCAGCTTGATTTAGTTGTCTGCTTGCATAGGCAATTGGATGATCTAATTTTCCTTCATCGACTGGCTGGGCTAATATACCTCCTATTGCATAATTAGACGCATCAACATGAATATGAAAAGGCTTGTTCCAATTTGGCGTTTTCAGAATTGGGGCCGTGCTAAGCCTCTTTTTCAACTCATTGAATGCCTTTTTGCACTCTTCCGTCCAAGTGAATTGAGTTAAGAGACCATACAGGGGTTTGGCAATTATGGTATACATGTGAATAAACCGACGGCAATATCCATAGTGTCCCATAAATGCTTGCACCTCTTTCGCGTTCTTTGGTCTAGGAAGCTCTAAGATGACCTTAATCTTGTCCTCATCCGTGGATATTCCATTTCTAGAGACTATGTGTCCTAAGATCTTTCCTTGTCTCACCATGAAGACACACTTCTCTGGGTTTAAATAGACTCTGTACTGTCTACATTTATTAAATATCTTCCTCAACTCAGGAATATGATCGTGTCTTTGATTTGAGTATGTACATAGGTCGTCTACATATACTTCCATGCTCTTTTTCAAAAATTCCTTGAAAACATGACACATCAATCGTTGGAAAGTAGCTAGTGCATTAGTGAGTCCAAAAGGCATCACTCTAAAAGCATAAACTCCCCATTCGGTCGCGAATGCGGTCTTATGTTGATCCTCAGTAGCAATGGCTACTTGATTGTATCCTAAGAATCCATCTAAGAAGCTATATACTTCTTTTCCTGCTACTCTTTCCAATAGATGGTCTGTAATGGGTAATGGGTAGCTATCACGTATGGTGGTTGCATTGACCTTTTTCAAGTTAATGCACACTCTCAATTTTCCGTTCTTCTTAGGCACAACTACTAGTGGCGATACCCACTCGGTGTGTTCTATCTCATATATGAAGCCTACCGCTAGTAGTTTGTCGATTTCTTCCTTAATTTTAGCAACATATATCTCATTGTATGTATATGATCGTTGTTTCGATGGTTTGGCATCTGCCGTCATTGGTATCCTATGAGAACAAATAGAGGGTTCCATGCCTTTGAGGTCCTTATACATCCATGCGAACACGTCTCGATATTCTCAAATCAATTGTATTAACTCTTCCGTCGACACATCTTTGCCTATGTAGGTACTTCTTTCTTCTCCCTCTTCCACTGTTACTATGATCTTTTTTGTTTGTTCTTTGTTGTCGTATGCTTCTCCATCTCGAGCCTCTCGTTTAGGCATTTGAATAGCTATCTTTCTCTCCTCTACTTTGTATCTTTTAAAATGTTCAGGAACTCCAAACAGATCTGGGTCTGGTCCAGTTTTACTCATTTCGGCTTCTTGTTCTTGTACTCTGGGAGCGGCTTCTATTGCCAAGATTTTTGTCGGTTCCTGTTTCTCTTTGGTTTGAATGGTGTCTAGATAGCTCTCTTCCAAATCGAATTCTGGCTCCATTTCTATACTCTCATATTCCTCTTTCCATTCATTTTCCAAGATTTCCCCTTCTTCCACTTCTTGAAGGACAACCATATAAAGATTTACATCATAGCCTTCCTCATCTATGCACTCGTTCATTGTCAAGACTTCTTCATTTACACACACATCTAAGGTTGCTAGGATTTCCATCCATCCATGCGGTTCAAAGGTTTCGTCCGAAAAGATTTGAGGCATGTACCTTGGATCCTTTACAGCTCTGTAGTTAGGATGTCCTATTGGCCATATCTGTCTGTTGTCTTCTTCTTTCTTGGCTTCCTTACACATCCATAATTGAGCGTCCTCGTGTATCCATGATTGATCGCTCGATCCAGCACTATGAATGGATAGGTCGTCTTCCTCCTTGTGTATGGGATTCCATTGTAGTGGAGGAACGTCTCGATATGCAAATGTATGCAAGTTTATCTTGGTTGTATTTCCTTGATGTTGTAGGTACAATGAATCTCTTCCCCAGTCTTGTACTACTCGCATCTGTCTCATGAAGGGTCGTCCTAATATCATCTCGTAATTATTAGCCTTTTCAAACTTACAAATTGCTAGTGTGTGTTCAAATTCAACTCCACAGGTATTCAATTTGATTCTTTCCAGTATTCCTAAGGGTTTCTCCACATGACCATCTGCTAATTGGAGCTTCATGCATGTGGGTCGTAAGGCAGGCTTTCCCCATTTCTCCCAAATCTCCTTGGTGGCAATTCCTACCCCGGCTCCCGTGTCTAGTATAGCCTTGGTCATGTACCCATTGTAAGTGACAGGTAGACATGTATTGCCTTCGTCTCCTTCACTAAACTCTCCCACTTTATCAACTGGGATTTGTATTTTAGAAGTATTTTCTTTTCCCTTTCCTTTCTTTTCTTCCTTCTCTTGCCCTAATTCTAATTGGCTCGCTAATTTCTTCCATAATTGTGGTTTTACCTGAAGTAATTCTTCCACAGTTAATTTGCATTGTACTTTTGTCTTCTTAAGTTCTGTTAAATTATGTGAACTCCTCTCTGACTTTCCTTTTCCTTTTCCATGTACTGTGGGTGCTCGTATTATCACAGATTCCTTTTCGTATTCTCCCATGTAATTAGGCAATGTTGAAATGCTCTGGATTTCTTCTCTATTTCTGTCCAGTCTTGACACTTCCTCATATACTTCTTCCAGGTTGGGGTTTGGTTGATAAACTTCTACCTCTATTTCCTCAAAGGGAGGCTTAGTCACTCCATTCCTCTTCCATTGTTCTTCTCGGATTCTATTCCATAAATCCTTCGACCATTCTGCCTCTAGGTCAGGTATGGTTGACAGTGGTTCATCCTGGGTTCTAGTTTGCTTGCGCTTGTCATCCTTCCCTCTAAGTTCTTTATCCAAGGCTGCGACGTCTTCTTTATATTGACTATCTGGTATTCTCGTCTCTGGTAGGGCTGGAATAGTCTTTTCTAGGGTAGCTTGTGCAACCTCTATGAGCTTTCGACATATTGCAAGGCTTTCTTTTTTTAATTCTCCTTGTGGGTAAAGTTTTTCATGTTTTTCTACTTTCGGTCCAGCCTTAATTCTAGCTTGGTAAGATTTCAGCCACATGTCTAGGTCGTCGGATTTTGGGTCAGCTAAAATGGATTCTGGTTTCTCTACTTCTTGAATAGGTGGTGGAATGGGCACTTCTTTCTGAATTTCCTGTTCTTTTTGTTCTTTCATGCTTCTAGTTTGTTTCTTATTATCTTGACTTTTGTTTTTCATCCATTTATCTTTGGGTTTTTCTCTTCTTTCCTTCCATTTCTGTGCTTTAATGGTCTGGGTACTCTCACATGGATCCTCAGAATCTTCAACTATTTGAATCTTGGGACTTACCGTTCTTTTGCTCTCTCGTTCCTGTTTTGGTTGTTTTCCTTTTTGTTCTTTCATTTGAGCTCTAGTAATGGCCTTTAAAGGTACAATATATTCCTTGTCACTTCCAGATGCTTCTATCACTTCAATTACATTAATTGGTGCAGTGTCTTGGACTTTGGTTGGATTTTTATGGCAGTCCCTGAAAAGGTGTTCCTTTCCACAATCATTGCAATATCCTTCCCAAGTCCTAGGGGGTGGTGGATTGTAAGGCCGAGGAAATCCTCTGATAAAATGGTCTCCTCCGCATCTATAACAAGGTCCTCTCGGTATAGGTGGTCTAATGGGTGGTCTCATAGGTGGTTGTGCTTTAGGAGCAATATACATTAGAGTTGCTACCTCCGTTCCATAAGCTTGATCATATCCTTCATATCCATAATAATCTGAATCATAAACTGATTCATACTCTAACGTGTTGGCTTCATATGGATAATAATCTCCTGGGGCCAACTCATATCCGGTTTGTTGATTCCACATTGATCGTCGTCGATGCTGGCACTATGGCTCTTTCCAAATTTTCTTCTGGCTGAGCATACTTCACACGTACCACTTGTTGAGGTTGTGACAGTTGTGGCCCTAACACTGGTTGGGGTGGTGGATATGGTGCTTGTTCATAAGATCTCGGTGCTCTTGCTGGTGTTAGATAGGGATTGTATCTGGGCATCTCTCTGCCTGGCTCTCTAGGTGGATATCCGTATGGTCGATACTGCAGTGGTTGTAAGGGGCGTGACTGCCTATTGAATGGACAGTTTTCTGTAGTGTGGTTGGTGTATTTTAGTTCTATGTGGCAATACAAAGCGGTTCCTTGTTGGTGCTGTCTGTTGTATGGATATGTCTGTTGTGCACCCGTCCCTCCTCGTGCGCACATATGAGTGGGGTGATCTCCTCCACATAGATTACACCTCCGTAATATGGGCATGCTTAAGGCTGGGTGTGGGTAAGTTCTTTGTCCCTGGACTCCTAGTTTCTTTGCTAGGAGCTCCGCTAATTCTTCCATATTACTAGAGTTGGAAGTAATGGTACTTCGAGAGTCTTCTGATTTAGTAGGGCTGGGTGTGCTCTTGAGGTCCTCAGCTAGGTTATCTTCCAGATCAATGCATTCCTGAAGACATTCACTCAGAGTTTGTAACCTCTTCATGTAAACTAAAGTTCTTAGGGTTCCATTCTTGAGTCCATCCAAAAATAATGAAATCATTTTTTGCTGAGTGGGCCTCTCGGCCGCTGGGCATCTATCAACATAATAATTGAATCTCTAGGCAGTTGTTTTCACTGTTTCATTAGGGTTCTGTTTAAAACTATGGATTAAAGACGTAGAATTGTGTTTAATCCCTCTCTTAGTGAATTCCCCAATGAATTCTTGAAAAAATTGCTCTATGTTTCCAAATTGATTAGGATCTAACGGCTGGAACCAAGTCAGAGCCGTTCCTGTGAGGGTGAGTCCAAAGGACTCATACTGCACAAAGAAGTCGTCTACTTGTTCTGCCCTTAGGACTTGTTTGAATTCAGCAATGTGATCGTAGGGTTCTCCTAATCCATCATAATGATTTCTTACGCATTTGGCCACTTGGATAGGTCTCAACCTTCTCATTGGTTCTAGCAGTCTAGGAATTACGGGAAAGGCAGGAACTGCTAATCTAACTGGGGGTATTCCAGGCTGCCCTCCTACTGGTGGTCGTGGTCTTACTGGTGGTCGGTACTGATTCCCTACTCCTGGGTGGGTCTGATCATGTGCTTGCACTCCTGGAGTCGCAAATTGTACATGAGTACGGTTTGGGACACTCCACTAGCTAGTTTGTTCTGACGTGGTGTGTTCTGTCTCTTGTTGATTTCCAAAGGGGTTCTGCGAAGTAGTTGCCTGATCTAGCTGAGGGAATACAGGCAAACCCATGTATTTCAGTCGAGCTCTGTCCAAGGCACTAACCAACCAGTATCTTCTCTGATTTTTGTCTAGGTATGTGATTCTAGTTTCGTCTTCTGGGTCCTTCAGCTCATAAAATGTTATAGGGTTTTCTTCTCTTCCTAGAGTCGGTAAGTCTGTTTGAAGTAATACATCTGATCCATGGATCATATAGACTTCCAACAGGTAATCATCTTGAGGTATCAAGTCTCCTCTCAAGACTCGTGTTACTTGGGATCTACCTCTAGGGGTCGTCACTAGTTCCTCAGGGTTTGTTCTCCCTGGCTTTTCTTGTTCCACTAACTCTCCCCTTTCATTGATCATCTCGGGAAATTCAGTTACTATGTATATGTGACCTATCTTGTCCATGTATGCCTCCTTCGTACTTAACAGCAGGTCTGGGTACAATCGTGGCATCCATGGAAGTTACCATTCTAGCCACAGATTGGTTTAAGCCATCCAAATAGATGGGGATCTCATGGGCATTAGTAGACACATATTGTAAGGAGGTTCGGTAGTCTCCTTCTATAGCGATCATGAAGTTTCTACCTGGAGCTGGGCCATGCATGTCTTCTGAGGCCATTGGTATCTCCTCCTCGGAGTCACTAGAGGTGTCTGAATAGAGCGAGCGATGACTGACTTGGGCGGCACTCCCTACAGAAGATATGACACTTCTTCGGCTACTTAGCACTCTCCCTGACCTCAAGTTCATTCACCCTCCTGAGGCTCTCTAGGTCTCTAAAACTCTCCTTGAGTGGCTCTTCAAATGCCTCAAGTTTACCCTACAAAATGCTACAAAAGCTCTGGACGATACCACTTCTAGGCGATAGTGCACTAGGCCATACTGCACTAGGCGATACTGCACCAAGCGATACTAAGCTGGCCACGATACGATACCGGAAACGTAGGCAATACGATACTTGTAGTAGCAAACGATACAATACTGCGCTTGGCCACGATACGATACCGACTTTCCTGACGATACGATACCTTAGGGGTCCACACGATACGATACTGAATCAGTCAGGCGATACGATACTGAAAACCCAGACGATACGATACCACTTTTTGGACGATACGATACCAAAAAGGGCACGATACGATACTGGAGTTTGCCCCGATACGATACCTAAATATAAGCCGATACGATACCAACCTCCTCACACGATACGATACCACTTGCAAGGGGCCGATATGATACCAACTTGGTATCGCGATATGACTCCTAAAAATGAGACGATACGATACTAGTATGGTATCGCGATACTAGGCAGGACTCGAGACGATACGATACCACTAATGAATCGCGATACGATATCCACGGTTAGGCGATACGATACCACCGAACAGCACGATACGATACTAGAACGGTATCGCAATACCACTCAGAGAAGAGGACGATACGATACCAAAAGTGGACCGCGATACGATACCACTTTGGCAAAGTGAGATCGTGATACCAACCCGGCAATACGATACCTTAAGTGGTATCGTGATACTAAGGCTGGTAACCGACGATACGATACTTCGGCGAGTATCACGATACAAGGGAATTTTTGGTATCGCGATACCAAAAACTCAACCGATCGTGATACTCAAGCCAAAATACCTCAAAAGTCAAAAATTTTTGTCACCCCCTACTCTTCTCTCACCCCTCTTCACTCTTAGCTTACTGTCTCTTGCACAAAAACTCAGAAAAATACTATGCCCCTCCCCGCGATACCGGATGCGCATATATTCATGTGTTTGTGCTCTTTAATTTGTTTTGGTCAGTGAACACTTATGGAATCTTACCTCAGTGATGTCTTGGTTGCACTTTGAGCTCAACAACTAGTCTTAAATGCCTGCAATGCACGATACTACACCCACGATACCAATCGCTGCTCTTCGACGATACCACAATGCAGGAAAGTGTCAAATGAGGTCAAATTTTTTGGTTTTTATACTTTTTGGTGACTGAACTGAACTTCACTAATTTTGGCAAATTTTTTGGGTTTTTTGGTGATCTTGGCCTACTTCTACTTCCCTTCTCTTCTCCTCTCCTTCTAACCTAACCCTAAACCTAGAAACTCATTACACACACCTCCGGGATGTGAAGTAACAAGTGCTGAACGAGTTCACTTCTACAAGTACGATTTCATCACACTTGATCTATAACCATCACGAAGGCACCTTGGCTGAGTGTTCCCCGGCAACGGCGCCAAAAACATGTGTACCTAAGTCAAGAAGATTCAAGGACTTGTGCCAAAGAGACTAAACCTCATTTGCAACACAAGTAGTCAATCACCTTGATTGACTACTTGCCACGGAACGAGTTCACTTCTACAAGTACGATTTCATCACACTTGATCTATAACCATCACGAAGGCACCTTGGCTGAGTGTTCCCCGGCAACGGCGCCAAAAACATGTGTACCTAAGTCAAGAAGATTCAAGGACTTGTGCCAAAGAGACTAAACCTCATTTGCAACACAAGTGCATATAGTGGGAAATTGACACACGCTTATATGTCAATCCGATCAAACGACCTAACCAAGTGTATGAAGACATGTGCACACATGATGGAAAATGAAGTGGTTCAGCTGATATGCATGAGAAAAGACTAATCCACCT
The DNA here is from genome assembly GCA_020310875.1 of Ceratopteris richardii. NCBI lineage: Eukaryota > Viridiplantae > Streptophyta > Polypodiopsida > Polypodiales > Pteridaceae > Ceratopteris > Ceratopteris richardii. Next base: position 86,661,536 of record CM035415.1, read on the forward strand.
CTCAAACTCACTGAAAGACTGAAAGTGTCTGTCGCGATGCCTCTTGCAGCAGTTTTCAATAAATCAAGGATTTCTCCCAGTTCCAAGCTTCAAATATAGTCAATAGGTACTCATTTCGAAGCTCTTGATGAGACGCATCTATTGAAAGTGGTTTCACTCAATTTTGACAACCATGCTTCAAGTTATGACCAAAATAGTGAATGGCGGGGAGTACCCACACGCATGCCACAACTCCTACAAGCTCACACACACACTACAGTAGTTCAAAAACAGTGGGGAGGGGTAGACAACAGTCCTACACACACATTCCAAGCATTACACACACATGCAAGATCAAAGAAAAGATGGAAATCTGCACGAAAGAGGCAAATTTGAGATTCAAGAGCTCTCCTTGTTCACAATAGCAAAAAGTACTTACAAAGAGTCACAAAGTGACTTATATACATGTGCCCTAAATTTGGTCCTTTCACACAAGAGACCGGCACTTTATTTCTAAACAGTGAATTTCCTACTAATTTACAAGGGATCTTTTACAACAAGATGGGATCTTGCCACTAGAGGACTCCTCTAGTGCATTTACATGGCTCGAGGGAATTCTCTAAGTCTTTGAAGAAGAAAAATCATGCCCATTAATTTGAAAATTTTGGGGCTCTTCTCTTGTGCTTCTTTGCTCTGCAACAGTCTTGTAGAGCCGTTTGAGTTGTGAAGTGTAGGCAGGGGCTTCCTCTTCACTCTCCTCTGATTCATTTTCATGTGCCTCTTCTTGTTCATGTGTGCCTTCAACATGAGTGCGTTGTGCCTCATCTTCCCAATATACTCTTCATGCATCACTATGTGGCCATCCTCTCTGGGATGATGATCTGGGACGGTCAGTGTCTGAGAAGAACTCACTCTTAGATAACTGTGTAGTTTGCAAGAAGCTCTCAAAGTCAAAGGATGTATCATCTGCCAATGTAGTAATGAAGGCAAGCTCAGCATCCGTGGGTAGTGGAGGGGCTGATGGAGTGGGTTGTACCACGCCCTCTGATTATGGTCATTGGAGATGGATCGTGAATGGGGCTACTTGTGCTTCTTCTCTAGGGGAGATTTCTGTGGTGGACTCGTGAGGAATTAGAACATGGGAAAGAGATCCACGCATTCTTTTAGCTGGTTGAACCCCTGGTTTTCGCCCCTGGAAGAACTGCAGCTATGAGTATTTAAGTGCCTGTGCAATCGGCACATCATAAGCGAGGCATCTATAGATGATTCTTGTAATGTCACAACAACCATTCAGGGTAGGCTTCCTTACTCCTCGTTTGCTTGCTTCATATAGTTGGCCGAGGATCCACACTGGCATTTTAATAGGTAGGCTCCCGGTCTCCGCTACGTACAACCTGTACCAAATCTTTTTGTGAGGCTGTGTGAATCAGTCTTGAGCTGGAAATGCAAAGTGTTGAAGGCACATTCGCAGTGGTATGGTGATGTTTGGGGTGAGAGCACACATCTCTTTCAACTTCTTGAGTTTATTGTTCTTCATAGACTCCGGTATCAAAGGATCTCGATCGGAGGATACATGGGTGCCGTACATCTGAAGGGCTTCCCTGATTAAAGTTATGTTCAGCTCAAACTTTTTCATTTCCTTTTGGTTTGATAGAGAGGGCATCAGGAATGTGCCTGACTGATCTTTATATCCTGTCGCTTTAAGATTTGCAATCAAGTAGTAGCATCTAAGGAAATCTGGTTTAGGCAGAGATGCACTAAAATAATCTTGCAATCCCGCTTTCTACCAAATATCTTGAAGAGGTGCTACATTTTATAGTGCTTCAAAATCTCTTGAGAAGAATTGAAATGTCCACCAGACTCCTCCGAATTCTAGCTTGGACTCCCAGATGTGGTCTGCATCTCCCAAATCTCTTGGCATCTCATTGAACCAATGAGAATGTCCTTTCACTCTTTCCGTTAGGCCACTTGGTGGATCTGAGATGGGAATTCTTCGCACATTCAAAAACTCTTCAGGTCTCGCTGTCAGTGGAGTCTCCACTGGCATGGTATCCCAATTGTTTTGAGCACTAGTGCCTTCCTGGGAGCTCGTTCCTGCTGTTGTTGCCATGAGACTTCTAAGGCTTATCTGCTAGAAGAAGAAAGGCACATTAGTGCTGCATAGGAAACAGGATGTAATGGTGTTCCCTCCACAATACTAACATGACAATCTAGATGGTTAGTGGTTAGAGGTGAAGTGTTTGTGATAGGTGTGAATGTTGGTTAGAGGTTAGTGTCATCCTAGATGCATACTTTGGATATGCAATGCACTCATAATGCACCTACATCCGAGTGGATGGATTTACAAAATTGGGTCAGGGGGTTTGATACAGGGTTTAAGTCTCCAAACTTTGATTGAGGATTCGTAGCTCTTAGAGCGTGTGACAGGTACAGGTTTTTGAACTAGGTTGTGCTGGATTTGGGACCTTTTGGGTACCCATTTCCAGACATTTCTAGGTTTGACCAAAGGTGTAATAGTGTGAGGTGTAGGTATCTTCCCTGAGCTGTTTGCCAAGAGTGCTTGTGAGTGTTGATTTATTCTCGTGACTGGAGGTGAAGCTACTTGAGCTCGTAAGCAAGCCTTGGGCACCCATATCTGTCTAGCAGTGGGGATTGCCTTCATTGACCGCTTAGGGACCCAAATAGAAATGGTATGTCTAGAGTGTTGCGTAGGGAACTCCTTTATTTTAGTCCTTGACGGTGTGGCTCGCTTGATGCTTTTTTGAGAACCTGTCTCTGGAGCAGTGGTTTTTTCCCCCTTGCGTATCCAGATCTGCCTCATGCCACGAGGTACTTCATATTGCCCAGGTTGGTGCTCATACTTCTTGATCATTGGTCTCCTCAGTGTCGCATGTTGTTGAGCCTGCCCCTTTAGAATCTTCTTTGGAACAGATGGGAACTCCTCATTGACTTCTGTACCTTTGGCAAGAGTGACAATCCTCTACACCATAGAACTTTGGACAAGAACAGCATTGTTATCTTCATGTCCGTTCCTAGAGGGACCAGGAGTTGGTGCCTTTTCTAATGGCCTAAGTGCTTTATTTTCTAATTCAATTGCAAGGCAGCTCTGGCCTGCCCAAGCCTGAAGAAGTCCACGAGCTTTCCAACCAGCCTAAGATCACTCCGAACGGATTTCGTATGAGGAAGTTATGACTGTTCAAGCATTTAGGGTTCAAAACAGGCTCTCAGGGTTCAAGAATTTTCTATGATTTTTCTCGATACTTTGCCCACTTCTAAGGCTCTAAGGTAGTCCCAATATGTTAGAAATCAAGCCCAAAAATTATCCCAAGTCAATCAATTATTACACTCCAAAAACTATTCGTGAGGCTGGTGTATCGCGATAGCTCGGGTCGATGTGTCGCGATAGGTCGGTGTGTCGCGATAGGTCGGTGTGTCGCGATAGATCGGTGTGTCGTGATAGGTCGGTGTGTCGCAATAGACAGGTGTGTCGCGACAGGCAGGTGTGTCATGATAGACGGGTGTGTCGCAATACCTCGATGTGTTGCGATACCTGGGTGTGTCGCGATACCTCGGTGTGTCGCGATACCTCGGTGTGTCACCTCGGTGTGTCGCGATACCTCAGTGTGTCACGATAGGTCGGTGTGTCGCGATAGGCAGGTGTGTCGTGATAGACGGGTGTGTCACGATAGATGGTGTGTCGAGATACCTCGGTGTGTCGCAATACCTCGGTGTGTCGCGATACCTCGGTGTATCGCGATAGACCGGGATATGGTGAATTTTCCTGATCAGGCTAATGATTCTAGGAGCTCTCAAGTTGCGCTGTGTCGTGGTGCACTCAGAATTGTGATAGGGTCAGTTTTTCGGTGTGTCGCAATAGCTCGAGCTCGATGCCTCAACGCATGCGCAGAGAAATTCCGTACCTGCTAAGCGTGCTGGAGATGGTGAGGATGCTGCAACCTGCAAGAATCATGTAAAAACACACAAAAACAACAATACACACTCGCTCTCTCTCAAACTCGCACAAAGCAAATGAGGAGAATGAATTGAAAGTGGGAATATGAAGTGGAGAGAGATGAAGATGGGAAGGAGATAAAGATGGAGATGGAGAAAAAACACGAAAATTTACCTACTACTTACCATTCCAACGCGTCCTCTCTACATCTTACCATCACACACTCATCCTCAAAGCTCGATCCCCAGCAACGGCGCCAAAATTTGGTGTAGCTTAGTGATGAGTAGCACCTCCTTTAATGTCAATCCAGGAAGACATGAGGATGGTATGAAGACCTTGAGCAAATGAAGGCACAAATGTGTGAGTTAGAAGCACACCAACATGCACACACATACACACACACGCACACACGGCAAGAACAAAGAGAGCAAGACAATGGAATCACTTCCATTACAACAAAGTTCTCATACAAGTTCAAAACTACAAGAAGCTAGCCCAAAAATGAGCTCTCTAGCTCTATTTATATTTTTTGAATAGCTTTGGCCTTGTCCAGACCTAGTGTCCGGCCTAGTTAAAAATTAGGTTCCAGGGCTTATTTAAGGGCTCAAACGAGGTCTAAAAAATATGAAAATTGGTAGGCAATTACTTCTAAGGCTCCCCAAGCTCAAGGACTCCTCAACTTGCACAAAATGGATCAAAATAGATCTAAGCTCACACTAACCAACCTCAAAAATGAGCTCTCTAGCTCTATTTATAGTTTTTAGACTAGTTTTGACTGGTTTCACATCTAGTGTCCGGCATAGTTAAAAAATAGGTTCTAGGTGCTATTTGAAAAGGTAAACAGTGTCTAAAAATATTCAAAATTGGTATGCTCATTCTACCTAAGCTCCTCAAGCTTGAGAACTCCTCGGCTTGCACAAAATGGAGCTATAAATTACAAAAAGGGTTTTTCTATGTTACATATGGTACAAAAGTGATGAAAATCACTGTTGGAGGTTTTGAAAAGTACTTATAAATTATAAGTCTTTGAAAAAATGATTCGATTGACTCCCTGCTTCTTCGTTATGCTCTATCTTCACATGCTTCCGTGTCTTCTATGCCTCTGGCTATTGCCAACACCCCCCTCCCTCTCGCTTTTGTCGTCCTCGACAAAACGTTGTTGTGAGGTCTGTCGGATGTAATTCTATAGGAGCTCCTGAGCGAGGGTGTGTTCTGATATACGAATTCCTCAGGCCAGATCTGCCTCGAGTTTCTCCCAATCAATGGGTTGCGGTTCATCTGATGGCGGGAGTCTGTAGTGTGTGGAGTATACCATCTGTTCGCAGGCAAATAATTGAAGCAAATGTGTGGGCCTGCTGATGAACACTTCTGAATGATATTCCCAAAAACCGGTTGTGAACATTTCTTTGAAGGTCTGCTTATAGCACGCCGGTAAGTATTTAATTTGACAGTGCCAGGCCTAACACACCAGGAGCGATGGTGTCGTGCTCATGTCATATGCTAGATCTAGATTGCCATGCTCGAAACTCGGGGTGTTCACATGGGGTGCCTTGACGCGACGGAAGACTTTGAAAACCATCTGCATCATGTCAAATATCTTGACAGTCATGTGCGCTGCTACATCATCCATATGTTTTAAGCGAGGGAGCAGTGACGAATTGTTGCCATCATGTATCCAACTGTTGGTGGTCCGGTGGGTGGGGTGAAGTATGGGTCCAATCCTGGCATTGCTTGTTGTTCTGTACTTTTATGGCAAATGCCTTCCAAGAGCGACGATGTGGCACTAGTCCCCAACATGGGTTGTACTTTAAATGTAGTGGTGCCTTGACCCAAGTACTCATCATCTCTGGATATGCTTGTAATAAATCCTTGCGCCAATCTGGTTGATAGATCTCTCCACGCTGTGCATCTAATGGCAAGTCTTCCGGCTCAAACTGAGTTGCGTGGGAGGGCTTCTTGTCTATTTCTTTTTATATGGCCAGCTGATATTCCGCCATTAACATAAAATAAGGCTTGTATTGTAGCTCATGCCCATATATGTATCTGCGAGGGGCCAAATGAGAAAAATAGGGAGACTGTAAAATTCTTTCTTCCATCATTGCCATTGCGTGTAATTGTGCCTCTACCCTTGCTAAGTGAGTTCTTCCAAGTTCTTGAATCATCTTCATCCATGTGGGAGTTGGGAATTCGAAAGTCGTCTAGCCTTCAGTCATGACGCGTCCACCTGGGATGGGTTGGGGTTCATATGCTTCTTCGAAAGTTTCCTCCATCGGAATAGTCACTGTTTCTTCCTCTGCTGGTAGTTCCGATGGGGAGTCTAGCCTGGGAGGTGCTTCATATACTGCTGTCCTTGATTGAAGAGTTAATACCTGGGCCCGTAATGTGTTCAGTTCCTCGATGATGTCAGGAGATGGGTCCGTAGGAGCTGGTAGTCCTTGTTGTATTGGTGCTCTTAGCTGGAGTAGTTTATGATCTTCTTTCAGTTTCTGATATTCCTCGTTCATGCTATTGTATTCATCTAACAATCTAACATGATCATCTAGCAACATTTTCATAGATTCGAAGGGCACGGCCTTGAAACGGCTGGGACTTAATGGTTGGTTGGGTTGATCTAGGGTAGCTTCTAAATTCTCTCTGTTCTGTTCTTGTAAACTTGGTTCTCTTCTTTTGTTGCTGCCAAGTGTCATCTAAGTAAGCCCATGTTCCTAGTGAGCGTTGCATTGCGAAACGTCTGGGCCCTTAACAAGTTGTCTATGTCAGTGATGGCCTCTTTAGTCTTTTCTTCACTTTCTAGTTCCAGTTTATGATATGTCTCTCGTAACTCTTGGTAGCAGATGTTTAGTGAGGCATTCTAAATGGATAGTGAATTAAGCTGCGACTGTAAATCATGCATTGTCTGTTGCAGTGTCTGGTAATTATTGCCAAGAGATGCAAATTCATCTCTCACTTGTGTCATGCAGGTGAACATCTGACGAAATGCGGTGTCTATAGTAGGTGATAATATTAAAGGTGTGCTAAATGAAGATGCGATGGGTGTTGATGCAAGGGGTAAGGGAAATGGGGGTGGGAGAGTGGATGCTGTGGTGATTATGGAAAATTGTGATGTGCCTATGTGTGGTGGTGAAATGAATGAAGGGAGTGGTGGTGCAGTGGGCGGTGATATATCCATGTCATTGGATGTGGTATCAAGTGCGGTGACCGTGGACAGTGGGGTGACAGTAGGTGTGTGTGTGGGTGTAAATACAGGGTTTACAAAGGTTGCCGAGTAATTTACAGAGGCGGTCTCTTGTACTCCCTGGTAGAAAGGGGAAAGTGAAAATACGGTGGGTCGGGGAGGTGATACAGGGGAGAAGGTCAACGAGGTTAGAAATGGAAAAAAGGGTCCTAGAGGTGCGGGGAAGGATGGGAAAGATGGATGGAGAAATGGGCTGGATAGAAGGGTAGAAGTCCTAGGGGGTAGACTGGGTTGCGTAGGTGCGGGAAGTTTAGAGGAATCGAAGCAACAAAGGCTTCTGCTGCGGCACTATCGAAAGATGTGGATGGTCTAGGAGAGAGCGGATGTACAGGGGAGAGTGGGGAGATGGGGGGTGAAGGAGGAGCAGTTGGTGTTGTAGGTACTTCAATAACTGCGGTGGTATGTACAGTAGTAGTGTGGGGTGGGGAGTCGATGACAATGGTGTCTTCTGTTAAAGAGCCTTCGGGGATGAGACGAGATTCCCTGGCCTATTCTGAAGATTGGCCACCTGTGGGTACGCGAATGTACTGACCTAGCTTTGATAATAGTCGTACTTGTTGGGGTTCAAATTGCGGAAGTGGTTTTCTTTGCAGATAGTGCAATGCTTCGTTAGATCCCACTGATTTAACAAGTTTCCTGAAGCCTTTGATGTATACTTCTTCGAAATTGCCTGAGACAAGTTCTTGCTCTATGAGTGCTTGGCTCTCTTCCTCAGTTAACTTCTTACGCGCCCAAACTTTCTCCATGGTGCGATATAACTTTTTTATCGCCAAGGTGTAGGCTGCTTCTTCAAATGTTTCTTCTTTGTGTGTGCTCGTGTCACCTTGGGTGTCAGTGTGCTGTCCTTGTTCATCTGTCTTCACATTTTCTCGGGAGTCATGAGTGCCCTGGCTGGCTTCATCATCGCCCTCGTCATCATCTGTTTCTGTTCTTTCCTCTTCAGAGTTGGACACTACTTTTCCTTGTTGTAGATCAGGTGGAGTGGTTTGGTAGCTTGGACGTTCATATTCCTAAGAGAAAATCTGGCCTTCAGAAAATTGAAATTCATTTGAAAAGGCATCTGGCATTTCGAAATCAAATGTTGTATCCAGTGGCTCTGCTTCCATGTTGGGTATCGAAAAAGAAAACGCTTCCGCACCAATAGTGGTGGGAACTTCTGCTGCAGTGGTGGGAGGACTTGGGGTTGTGGCTGCTTGAGGAGCGACTGTGCTAGAGGTGTCATCAGTTACAATCGGTCTTGATAACCATATGCGAATGGGTTGTACCATTGGAGAGGCTTCTGTCGGAGACTGTTCTGGAGAGGGTTGCAGTGACGGTGATTCTGGGACCTGTAGGCAAGGGATAGTTCCTCTCATGCGCTTTCCTGCTCGTCCTTTGCTAGCCTTCCTAGCCTTCTTTGCTGTCCCTTTGAATGCTTTCAACTCCTCGCTAGTCATTGCACGCTCGATTGGCAAGTCGTATGCCAAACACATATATACAATTATTAGGCCGCCGGATTGGCACAATGTAATTTTATATTTTCATATACTGCATGCATCGAAAGGGCATAGCGAAGTGATGTAACCCTTTTACTCATTAATGAAGAGACATTACGGTGTTCTCCGGTAGTAGAGGAGACAAGAATCGCCAGACTGTCTGTCTGGGCGATTGGGACTACGCTAAAGACGTCGTGGTGCAGAGTTGGCATATATTCGGAATACTGTTAAGTTTGTTCTTGCTGAATTGCCGTAATTTATTACTAACACAGTAACGTTGCCTTAACATCAATAAGTTTAACGACTGTGTGGTTGATAATTTACACGATAACCTACTGTGTAAGGATAACCATAATCCAAGAATCGCAACTATATAACAGAAGTTAATGCCTGGACGTATAATTACTATTTGGTTAATTAGTTAATTGGGAAAATTAAGTAAAGGGCCTCTGCATTGTTAGACCCCTACCATCCCTAAGAACCCGAAAGAGATTAAAAAGTGACTTGATCGAAGTCCTTTTTAACACTGGCGCCGTCTGTGGGAAGATGGCAATAGATTGAGAATAATCAGTAAAGGTAGAGCAGTGCGTAAGGCAAGCGGTGCAGAGGTGATATATGCCGGTTACTCGGTCCGGCGAGTCTTATCCGAAGTATAGGAGAGACCAGCAGCCCTGGGCAGTTCAAAATCTATTAGGGACACCCCCAGGTGGTAGAAGTGCCGGCCATTTAAGCCCAATGGCCAAAGGATCGGAGCCAGTTAGCAGTGATTCCGGTACCAGTTTGGTGACACATGATGAGATTCCGGTAGATTTCGGTGTGATTCCGGTACGTTCTGAAGAAGGTACAGTGACTTTCGAGTGTACAAAGATGCAGTGCATAGTTGGTTCGACATTATCTGGTCAGAATCCGACTATTTTCAGTGATAAAGCTGTGTTACCAAGTGAGACCGTTTTCGGTGAAAAGATAACCTGGTGCGGTGAAAGTTTGATAACTTCCGGTGGGAGTTCGGTACCATTCAGTGGGAATTTGAAGTTTTTCGCTGACAGTGCAGTACTACCTCGTGGACCTTTATTACGTTCTCCACTGTTCGGGGCAAGCCTCTCTAGTTTCGATACCAAGGCTGAGGACAGGTTATTCGATTTGGAGATAAGTAAGAGATTCAACACCATTTTTGAACCGGAAGGTGAGTAGTCGGACAATACAGATTCTGAAGGACAAGAGACACCTCCTCCACAGACAGATAGCAACAACATTACTCACAATAGCACTATGAGCGGGTCACAGTCTCAGCAGCAGACACCCCCACAGCCGCACCCGCAGTTTCAGCATCAGCAACAGCAGCAGCCGCAACCAATTATACCAGTTCGACCGGTCCCAACAGGAGTGACTTACACAAAGTTTGGTGGATTTCTAGGTGACGACCCTGATGCACATGTGCACACCTTTGAGATCAGTTATGCCATATTAAACCACCCACCCGACCCGGCATACAAGGCTATTGTGTTTCAAGCCACGCTGGTCAATGAAGCAGCGAGGTGGCTGTGTTGACCTAAGTACCAACTTAGGGACTTGCGGAGAAGGAGACTATACCTCAATCCCCTCACAAGTGCATATAGTGGGGATACACGCTTTTAATTATCAATCCAAAGAGTATACAAACCTAGCCGAGTGTATGAGGACATGCAATCATGTAATGATCAATGCAAATGAACTACTCAAGAGTGTAAATGAGGCAAAGACTTATCCAAACAAGCTCCAACTGTCAGTTATGGCGAAACGATACTTGGTGCAGCAGCCGTCAGTATTTTGGACTTTTCTCCCCGCTCCGAGCTCCAAACATAGCAAATAGCATATGTGTTTCGAAACTCTCGAGAAGACGCATCCAATGGCAGTGATTTCACTCAATTCTGACGCTCCTACTTCAAGTTATGGGCAAAATACTGAGTCGCGGGAATACTTTCCTACACTTCAGCACTTCCTACACCTCGCACACACCTTTCCTACCGCAAATGAACACTCTCAAGGATAGACAACACTCACAAGCACTCTTTCCAAGCAATACACATGCATACAAGCTCACGAAGAAGAAGATAAGGAGTGAAGAAGACACAAATTCGAATTTCTGTGCTCTCTCTTCTCACAATGGAAGAAGTTCTTTACAAAGAGTCACATTTGACTTATATACTAGTGCCCTAAAAATGGTCCTTTCACACAAGAGACCGGCACTTTATTCACTAAAAGACTAATTTCCTACTATTTTACATGGGTAAGCTTCTACTCTTCTATGGGAATGCATCTAGAGGACTCCTCTAGTGCCTTTACAATGGGGAATATGTTACAAGGATGATTATGATACAAAAATATGATGTCCAAATCGGAAAAATTTTGGGGCCCGTCTTTTTCTCTGCTTCGTGCTCCTTTTATCTCTGCAACACTCTCCCCCTCTTCGTCTCTGTCGTCCCTTGACAGGCTTTGCTTCTTGTCTTCAGTTGGTTCTCTGCACGCAACCTTTGCTCAGTTCTACCTGTTTATAAAACAGGTGTTCAGTTTTGACGGCCTCTTCTTAATTCTTATTTTACATTCTCTGGGCCTGATGCATTCGACTTGCTTGCCCGCAACCCTTGGAGTTGGACTGACTATCTGATATTAGCAGTCTAATTCACCTATAGGTTCCTGACTTCTGGGTTGCCATGCACGCGTCCAGTGGTTGAAGAAGCAATAAGGACCGTTAGACAATTGGGTATCTTATCCGAGGTTTGTCCTTTGCTTCTATTTTTGTCTTGCTTTAAGAGTTCTGAATACACGCACCCAGTGGTTGAAGAGGCGGTAAGGACCGTTAGAGAATTTGTTATTTTGTCCGATCTATTTCCTTAGCTTCTGTTTGTGCCCCTTGGTATTCCGTATATCACATATCTGGGTTGCTGTATTCAGTTGGGTTACGTCCTTTCCTTGGTGTGTGCGCCCCTGCGGGGCTCTGTGCAGAGATGGGTGTTGCGCCCCTGCGGGGCTTCCTGCAGAGATGTGTCTTCAAATCTTTCTTTTCAGTGAAGCTGCTTCTTTCGTTGTCTTCTTCTTTTTTTCTTTTTACTTGACTCTTCCTCAACACTACCCCCCTCCTGAACTCTGTCGTCCCCGACAGGCTTTGATAAGCGACGGGCATATGTTTGATAAACTCTTTGCTCTGTTTCATTCAGCTGATTGGCTTCACGTATCATGAGTTGCTTCCATTGTTCGGCCTTCACACCGTCATTGGGTGGCTGTCGGTGATCTGCGAAGAAGCTTAATTCATAAGCTACGAGTCTGGCATTCAGATTGGATGACATCTTCAAAAATATCTCTGAATCTATTTCAAAGAATCCTGTAAAAAACGCTTCTTCAAATGTCTGCATATATGGACTTGGCAAGAACATGAGCCTGGAGTGATAAGCCATTATAGTTGGTCTGCTTGGCATCACTGACAGATCAAAAATGAGTATGTCTGTGCCTTGGTTAATTCCAATAAAATTCAAAAATGTGTATGCCGCATGGTTGAAAACTTTCAGTACGGTGAGTAGCATACTAAGTATTTTATTTGTCATTTTGACAGCTAAATCTGGTACTGTCGCATAATTTTGTAGCCAAAATTCTATGGTCTTGACCATATAATCCTTCTTTGGCAAATAGTTATGTGGAGGGCTTGGAAGTAGTGGATAATTCAGCCACTGATTATTTATTGTACCATTCCTTTGCATGTCCAAAAATGCTCTAGCTTCTCTTCTACGAGGTACAGGACAAAATGCAGGGTTTACCTGCAGGGAATATGGAGCAGCTTGCCAGTGTATCCTTAGTGTTGGATGTTTCTCCAAAAACTTTCTTCTCCAAACTGGCTGTGTGGCTTCAAATTCTGCTTGAGTGAAATTGAATGTATCATTTTCGAAGTTGAGCTGCTCATCAGGGCTCGTTTTGGTGATCTTCTTGATATATTGACGTGTTTTCTCTTTCAGTAGTCCGTATGGAATATTGAAAGGCTTCATAAGCGTCTCTAAGTCTTTTCCTTTGATCTTTGCTTCTTTCATGACTTTAATAACTTCATTTTCAAAATTTTCCGTCAATCGGGACACCACTAGTGCCCGTTCCTTCTGACTCATTTCTGCAGTATATGGCATAGGATGATCATCATGTAGATCCGCCACCTGCTCACGTATTGGAGACTGATAGATCGGTTGGGATAGAGGGTTTACCTCTACCTCGTCAGTAGGATGTGTCTTTTCTGGCACTACTGATGTCCCGATCGGTTCTTTGTCTTTCCTCTGAATCGTCAGCTGTTCTATGCATTCATTTTTTTCTTTTATTGTTTGCATGGCTTTTCCGAGTTCTTGTTTGGTTGCCAGTAGTTCCTTACCTATGTCAGCTACGTGATCCATATTTTCACTGTAGCTTAGGACCAGTTTTGCCTGTGATGTATTTAACTGCTTTTTGAGCTCATCTATTTCTTGAGTGTGCTTTCGTTCTGATTCTTCTCGTACTTCTTTCGCTTGTCGCAGCAACTCGGCATACTGTGCTATCTGCTCTTTTAATTCTTTTTCTTTAGCGTCTGAGGGCCCCTGTTGTATGAGTGGTTGATCATATAATAAAGACTTCATTAATTCTTTATTTCTGTTGCGTAGGCTGTCATTCTCTTCCAGATATAGCTTGAGTTGTTGCTCTAATAGAGTGCTCCGCATTTTTAGTTTATCTTTCTCAGCCTCGCTTGTCTCGTGTAATTTCTGCAACTCCGCTAGTTGTGTATGCAGCTGTTGATTCTGAGCAATGGATGCTGCATGTAGTGTCTGGATTGCCAGCACTTCAGTATTTTTATTCGCTAGTTCCTTTTGTGCTGCAATCAACTGTGCCGATAGCTGTTCACTCATGAGTTGAAACTGATTCTTTTCTCTCCTTGCTTGATCATACTCGGCATCTATATCCATCATTTGTTGCTGAGTGTCCATGGCTGTTTGGATCATCTGTTTTACTACAGGTTTCAACTGCGTAACATCTACATTAAGCCATGTTTTGGGTATTGCTGGTTCTTCTCCGGTTTTTACGTCATTGCCCTGAGCAATGTGTAACATGGTGTCATGGGGCTGCCTAATTTGAAGCTGGATTCTTGGCTCAGCCCCCATGTCCTCTTTATTTCCCTGAGGTGTGTCATCAGGCATCTCGATCATAATTTGTTCTTTGTGTCGCCCTTCCGTTTCCTTACTCATTGGAGTTTGATCTTCCTCTTTAATAGGTTGTTTTACATGCGTAATACCAGTGGTCGTATCTTCGTTGATGCTTATTTTTGTGGTGTCATTCAATTGAATGACGTGCTCCGGTTCCATAGATTCCTTGAATTTTTGTTCTTTTTCCTCCTGATTTTGGGGCGTCACTTCCACTTGATCTATCTCGTTCCATTCACCTTCGTGTGATTCTGTCCGTATATCAGTATCTAATGTATCCTTTTCAGGGCTGGAGTCCGAATTTGTACTAGAGTCCTCGATCCCTAGTTCCTTGTATCTTCCAGCTTGTTTTGGTGTCTTCTCTGGACTTCGTTGTGTCTGCTCTTGACTAGCTTGTCTATAATGATGTCCTTGAACGTTTAAATTGACCTGCCCTTGCATATACTGATGTGTTTCCTCAAGAGCAGCGGACAAATCTTTTTTAGTAATTGGCGTTTGAGTTGTCGTGATCTTCGGTAAGAGGTGCGTTCTCTTTGATTGCGGTGTTGCTTGCGCTTCCTCTTCTCGTAGGCGCTTCGTACCCCTCATGGGTTTCTGTGTGCTGGTTCCAGCCTCTTCAACCATAGCTACAGTTTTCTTCTTCTTTGGGACCGTCGCTGATTTTACGTACCTTGCTAGTCCTTCCGAAGTCGGCATCTCTCTCAAACAGTTCTTCATTTCTAAAGCTTCATAAATCAGCAATGTAAGAGCTGAACTGCCATTCAAAAACTTCTTTTGCCCCCACTTCTTTTGTGCTTCAAACAGTCTTTCTTGGACATACCCTGTTAGGTTGATTTTGTTTCCAATTTGCCTCATGGCATGCGATAGTAGTTGGACTACAATTTTCTGTGGAGCTGTATACCTGTGCATACTGGGAAAACAAAAATGTTGATGTACCAGTCGTACAGCATCTTCTATGTCAATTCTGTTAATTTCCAAGAATGATCTTTTCTTGGGATCATGGCATTCTTCTTTCACATTAGTAATGCCTGCTTGATTCCATCCAAATGCTCTGTTAATCAACTCATGTGTGAATTTTATGGTCTTCCATGTCCCGACTTTATCCAATACTTGCGCTTCTGGAACTGATATTTTTGTTGCGGCAGGCTGCATGGTATTCATCACCTGTGCACACCTCTGAAAGTCCAGTATATATATAGGCAGTTTAAGAAATGCCTCTATTCCCGCTTGTGTCCATACATCCTCAATATGAGGTAGTCCTTGTATTATTGTCTTGAAATCCTGGGACATGATTGGAAAATAATGATCTGTGTCCATGATTTTGATTGTGGCCATGAAGATTAGCTCTGCCACTGGTTGATCATCCCTGAACCAGTGACCTCTTGCTTTTGTTACTGATTCCAACGGAAGAAGTTGCACCTCTTCTTGTTGCGTAGATTCGGAATCAGTGGAAGCCATCTGCACTCAATATAGAGTATGAATTAGTATCCATATGTTTTCAGAAATCCTCCTCTATATGTTGGTTATAAGTTCGATGATGCTCCGAGTGCATGGTGTCGTCCCTTTCCCGTGGGTGTGAGAAAGGTAATACCTGGATTTTTCACATTTTTATGTATTTTTATATTTTCAGCTGAAAAGAAAAATAGAAAAGGTTATGTTATAGCCGAAGCAAGTGTTATCTTTAGAATGATTTTCTTAATGTATGTACAAGTGCTCTCCTATTTCCCCGTGAGGAAAGTGTGCTTGACTATCCTGCAATAGAAGAAGGATGTGCCGAATGCTTAGCCTTGTAATGTGGCCCTATCATGCATACTTTGGGTATTGACAACTCCATGTGTGTGCAATTGGAAGTAGTTGGCGTATGCATGCCAGTCATTTTCTCTTTCGGTATCCACATGTGCTTCATTGTGCTGGACTTCATAGTATGTTGTCCACTTCCACTGAATGTGGCTCTTTTCTTCTTGTTGTAGGTCTGCTTGATTTGATTTGTAAATCGCGGAATGGTTTGGGTTGCCCTTACAGACTCCATCTTTCTCCAGTAACTCTTTTGTTGTGGCTGTTTTGCCTGTGGACTACGTTGGTTCTTCTTGTTCTGAGGATCATCCCTTCGGTTTGGTTTCCTTGGAACGCAAGACTTAGGAATCCAGATTTGTGAACGATCCTGTTGAGCGGCTACGACTTTCTTTGGCACCCATATTGTAGCAACTCGTCGATGATTTCGTTGTTCGGACTGAGTTGGTTTTTGCTTTGATCGTTTGTTCTGATGTCGCTTGTGCTTCTGTTGTTGAAGATACTCCTCCACTTGATCTTTCTTTATCCACGCTTGATTAGAATATGGAATAGGGTATATTTGAATGGTTACAGATTTTGAATTACTCTGAGGCTTAGTCTCTCTAATGCATGGTGTTTTAGTGAGGTTGGTTTCAGTTTGACTGATACTCTCACGATTTGCTAGACTGGAACAAGGTGTACAAACAGAATTTAATGTGTCCGCACATATAGTACTTGATGAAGGTGTATCTAAAGTGCAAGAGATCACACATTCAGGACTTTGTTCATTAGAATGAACTTTTTGCTCCGTGCTCACCGATTTGATTGGTCGCTCATCTAGCAGACTGAATACTTCACGATGTCCTACCCTGGCAGAGATGTATCCTAACGCCAATTGAATGGTCACCTCGTATTCGTAAAGCCGGTCTTGACCTAACACTACCTCTTCAAGTAAATCCTGATCATGACACACTAATAGCTTTTGATGCATAGTGTTGTTGCCAAGATGCAAAGGTAAGGTGATCTCACCTATGCATTGAGTAATTGTTCCTCCTATTCCTATCAACTGTGCCATTGATGGGCGTATTGTTTCTTTGAGTTTTTGGGTCAAAGAAAACTTAATGCAACTTATAGCGGCACCGGTGTCAATAAGAGCATTTACCAAGTGATACTCCGTTTTTCCGGCTCCCAAATTGTTCTTTGCGATCCTAGGTTTTGAGTGGCTCTAAAATTAGCCATCGGGATGAGTTCTTCTCCTTGACGATATCTTTCATCTCGCTCTCTCATCCACTCTTTTCGTTTCTTTATCCTTTCCAATGCTTCTTGTCTTGCTTCTTCCCGTATTCTTTCCTCTTCTAAGCGTCTATTCTTACCTTTGAGTAATCGAGACAGAGCTTCTTCTGTTAATGGTTCTAGGTATTTTTTTACTCTACACCCACTGATGTAGTTTGGTAACACTTCTCCATCTAAGGTTGCTAAACTGATGGCTCCACCTGTAGATATACGATTAATGACTAATGGGCCATATCCTCTCTTTTGCAATTTCTTAGCATGTTGTTTCAAAGTGTATACCAAAACTAAATCTCCTTCCTTCAATTTTTTGTCCTTGATATGTGCATCAAAATAGGCCTTTTGTCGTCTTTTCGCAGCATAAATACCCGCTACTGCTTGTAACCTAGTTTCATGAAGCTTTTCTATTTGGTCCAATTGAGCTGATAATTCATGTCCTGTCCACTCATAAGTAGTTGCTACTCTCAGAGTGGGAATTAAGAAATCAATTGGCAAAA
Organism: Ceratopteris richardii; assembly: GCA_020310875.1. NCBI lineage: Eukaryota > Viridiplantae > Streptophyta > Polypodiopsida > Polypodiales > Pteridaceae > Ceratopteris > Ceratopteris richardii. The sequence goes on from CM035415.1 coordinate 86,678,914, forward strand.
TAGCATTCTGTCCATAGACTAAGTTAAAAGGCGTAGTGCCTATAGCTGTTTTATAGGCTACTCGAAATGCCCATAAAGCATGATGTAACTGCTTATCCCAATCTGATCTACCATGGTTGACAATTTTGGTGAGAACTGTACACAAGATTTTATTAGAACTCTCGGCTTGTCCATTGGCTTGTGGGTGATAAGGAGCTGATTTCTTATGAATTACTAAGAATTCATTCAATAAGGCTTCTATCACTTCATTAACAAAGTGTGTACCTCTATCACTCACAATCTCTATAGGTAGTCCAAATCTAGTGAAGACGTTCTCGAAGAGAAACTTGGCTGTAGTTCTTGCGTCATTTTTCTTTGTTGCTTTTGCTTCAACCCATTTGGTCAGGTAATCTGTGGCTACAATTATATATTCGGCATGAGATCCCTTTGCAGGTGGGCTAATAGGTCCTATAAAGTCTATTCCCCATTTCGTGAAGGCTCTAGCACTCATCATGGGTCTAAGTGGCATCTCATCTCTTCTAATAGGATATTTCGTTCGTTGACAAGTATCACACCGTTGCACATATGTTATGGCATCTTGGTGTAGAGTTGGCCACCACATTCCAACAAAGAGGATCATTTTTGCTGTTTTATCTGCAGAGAAGTGTCCTCCCGCAGCTCCTGTATGAGCCATCTCTAAGACAGAAAGATATTCATCTTCATGAATGCACATTCGTAATTGGTTATCTTTCCCTCGCTTAAAAAGTTGTTTTCCTATGATGGCATAATCTTTACTCTGTTCTTCAAGAGCACGCTTCCTGGCTAAAGTAGCTCCGTCAGGGTATTCTCGAGTTTTCAAAAACTTTACTAGAGGCATGCTCCACCTTGGTGCTATTGTAGAGTAGCATAATGTAGAGTTCTCGTCTGGGGTTTGTTCTTGACAGGTTTGACAGGTTGACACATAGTTATGTGCATCTCGTTGCATGGTTGGCCAATATATGCCAAGTCTCTTAAGTGTTTGCCACGTTCCAGTTGCATTCAAATGAGTGTTCCATTGGTTTATGTGTGCTTTCTGAAGCCACATTTCTTGTTCCTCTTCTTCCACGCATCTCAGCAGTAATCCGCTTGAATCTTGGTGGTACAAACTTCCCGCAATGATGTGAAGGTTTTTAGTCCTCCAGAGATCTTGCGTTTGGTTTGGCGTGATCCCATCTTTAGGTCCATGTGTAAGTATCGGGATCAATTTTTCTGCCCACTGAGGACATACTTCCAAGTTAAAAAGATAAGTATCTGGTAGGTCATCAGGTACTTCTATAGGTGGTTCTCCATGGGTCATACGAGATAAATGGTCTGCTCTTATGTGGGTGTTTCCTTTCTTGACTATTACCTCAAAATCAAATTCCATTAGCAATAAAAACCATCGCACTAGTCGTCCGGTATTGCAAGGCTTGTTGACTAAGTACAATAGGGCTTGATGATCAATGAAGAATTTGAATTTGTTTGCCAGTAAGTAATGTCTGAATTTCTTGACTGCATATACCATCCCTAGGCCTTCTCTCTCCGTAGTAGTATAATTTCGTTCCGCTTGATTCAACTGTCTACTAGCATAGGCTATTGGGTGGTCTAATTTCCCTGTGTCAGCAGGTTGAGCTAAGATGCAACCAATGGCAAACTTGGAAGCATCCACATGAATGTGAAACTGTTTATTCCAGTTAGGGACTCGAAGGATTGGTGCTGAACTCAATCGATTCTTTAACTCATTGAAGGCTCTCTCGCATTCTTTGGTCCAATTAAATAAAGTCAATAATGCATAAAGAGGTCTAGCAATTATGGGGTACATATGTATAAATCTTCGATAGTATCCACAATGTCCCATAAATGCTTGAACTTCTTTAGCCGTTTTTGGTCTTGGTAAATCCAGAATTACTTTAATTTTGTCTTCGTCAGTTGAGATTCCATTTTTAGAGACAATATGCCCTAAGATTTTCCCTTGTCGCACCATGAAGACACATTTTTCAGGATTGAGGCATACTCGATATTGTCGACATTTAGCAAAAATCTTTTCCAGTTCAGGGATGTGCTCTGATCGTATAGCTGAATACGTACAAAGGTCATCCACGTATACCTCCATACTTTTTCTTAGGAATTCCTTGAACACATGGCACATCAATCTTTGGAAGGTAGCTGGGGCATTAGTCAGACCAAAAGGCATGACTCTAAAGGCGTATACTCCCCATTCAGTTGCGAACGCTGTTTTATGTTGGTCCTCAAGAGCAATAGCTACCTGATTATACCCTGAAAAGCCATCCAGAAAGCTATAAACTTCCTTCCCTGCTACCCTTTCCAAGAGATGATCAGTGATTGGTAAGGGGTAACTATCCCTTATGGTTGCGGCATTCACTTTCTTCAAATTGATGCACACTCTTAACTTTCCATTCTTTTTCGGTACAACCACCAAAGGTGACACCCATTCCGTGTGCTCAATTTCGTAGATGAATCCAGCATCTAATAACTTATCTATTTCCTCTTTTATCTTGGCTGAATACACATCATTATAAGTATATGGTCTCTGTTTTGAAGGTTTGGCTTCGGATGTCATGGGGATTCTATGTGCACATATGGATGGATCTACTCCCTTTAAGTCCTTATAGGTCCAAGCAAAGACATCCCGGTATTCTCTTATGAGTCGAATTAACTCTTGTTCTTCTTCTAATGAGACATCCTGTCCTATGAAGGTACATCGTTCCTCTCCTCCTTCCATAGTCACAACTATCTTTTTGGTTTGCTCCTTATTATCATATGCTATTCCAGACTGTGCTTCTCTCTTGGGCATTTGAATAGCGATTTTTCTCTCCTCCACTTCATAGTTTTTAAAGTGAGCTGGTACCTCAAATTGGTCTTGTGGTCTGTTTTCTTCATCTTCTAATTCCTTTTCAACTTTTAATCCCCCTTTTTGTGTGAGTTCCTTATGTTTCTCATTGGCAGTGATATTTACGTTGGTGGTACTACTCCCTAGATCCATGGGTTCAGGTTCCATTTCAATGCTCTCGTAGTCCTCCTTCCAGTCTTTCTCGATCACTTCTCCTTCTTCTGCCTCCTGAAGGACTACCACATACAGGCTAACATCATAACCCTCCTCATCGATACATTCATTCATGGTTACTACTTCTTCGTTTACACAGACATCGAGTGTAGCCAAAATTTCCATCCAACCGTAAGGTTCAAATTCTTCATCCGGAAATACTTGTGGCATATAAGCTGGATCTTGTACAGACCTAACTATTCCTTGTTTCTGCTGCCAGCTTTTTCTTCTCTCCTCTTCCTTCTTTGCCGCTTGACATATCCACAGATGAGTGTCCTCGTTCATCCAGGATTGATCACTAGAACCTGCGCTATGAACCGATTGATCGTCTTCCTCTTTGTGGATTTGATTCCATTGTAGAGGTGGCACATCTTGATAAGTGTATGTATGTAGGTTTATCCTAGTGGTGGTTCCTGCATGTTGTAGGTACACTGCATCTTTTCCCCAATCTTGTACGACCTTTAGTTGTCTCATGAAAGGCCTTCCCAAGATCATTTCATAATTGCTTGGCCTTTCGAAGTGACATATTGCTAAAGTGTGTTCGAATTCCACTCCGCATGTAGTGAAAATTACCCGTTCCAATAATCCTAAGGGTCTTTCTGTATGTCCATCTGCCATTTGTATTTTCATGCGTGTTGGTCTTAATGCTGGTTTTCCCCATTTCTCCCAAATTTCTTTGGTAGCAATGCCAACACCAGCTCCTGAATCTAGTATGGCTTTGGTAGTGTAACCTCTATAGGTGATTGGAAGACAGGTATTTCCTTCATCTCCTTCACTAAAGTCTCCTACCTTATCCACTGGAATTCTCACTGTTTTTACTTCGTCAGCTATCTCTTTCTTTTCCTCCTTGGCTTCCCATTGATTGATCAATTTCTCTTTTAAATGTGGTTTTACCTTTAACAGTTCTTCGAATGTTAGGGTACATGGGATTTTCACTTCTCTAAGACGTTGTATGATCTCCGATGTTTGAACTGATGGGTTCGTTTCCCGTCTCCTTATTGATGGGATGCGATACAATTCTGAGTTGTGTTCGTACTCCCCGGTGTAGTTGGGCAGTTCCTTTACATTCTCTTCTTCCTTGTCACTTGCATCCATTGGAAAAATTCCTTCTGAATTTAGTTCAGGTATCGAACCCTCTATTTCATTTTTTGCTTCTAATTCTTCAAAGGGCGGTTCCATTCCTTCTACCTTTTTCCACTTGTCCTCTTGAACTCGTGCCCATAGATCCTTAGTCCAGTCTCCTTCCGCTTCGGGAACTATGGATCCTTCCTTTCTCTCAACACCAAATTCATCATTCTGTGGTCTATTCACTTCAGGCTTTTCATGAGTGTTTAGGCACTCTTGGAATTCTTCTTCGGAAATTCGGGTATTTGGTAATGGCGATGCAGGTTTTTCTAAGGTTTGTTGCGCAATTTCTATCAATTTCTTGCAGATTTCTAACCTTTCTTTCTCTAAGTCGCCTCTCGGATATTCTCTCTCATGTTGCTCTATGGTAGGTCCTGCTTTTATTCGTGCCTTATATGCCTGAATCCACATGGCTAATTCTTCAGGCATAGGATCTGCTAAGACTGATACAACCTCTTCTTTCTGATACTTTTCATTTTTTATTTCTTTTTCCTTCTTTGGTTCTTCCTTTGGTTTTTGTTTGTTTTCCTCTTTTTCCTTCTTTTGTAATAACTTCTTTTCCTTTATCCTATCTCTTCGGTTCTTCCATCTCTGAGATCTTTTACTGGCGATACTTTTCTCTGGTTCTTCGGAGTCTTCCACTCTGTGAGGGATGGTTATATTCCCCTCTTTGTCGCTTTGATTGTTCTCGTCTGTTTTATCAGGGTTTTCTCTGGCCTTGGCTCTTGTTATGGCTTTTAAAGGTACTGTGTACTCTTTGTCGCTCCCTGATGATTCAATCACGTCGATCACATTAATCTGCACGTTAGATGTGACTTTATTGGGGTTCTTAGGACAATCTCTGAAAAGATGTTCCTTTCCACAATCGCTACAGTAGCCTTCCCAGACTCGTTGTGGTGGTGGTGGGTTTGGCAATGTGCATTCTCTGATGTAATGATCACCTCCACATCGGTAGCATGGTCCTCTGGGTACAGGCGGTCTGTTCATTAGTCGAGGTGGCATGGTTGCTCTAGGAGCTGTGTACATTAAGGACACATAATCTTGCTCGTGTCCGTATGAACTGTCCGGTATTTCCATGCCATAAGCATATGGTTCATACTGTTGCCCATATTCCATTATCGAGCTTTCATAACTAGGGTATGCTCCTTGACTAGGGTCATAAAATGAGTCATATGGTTCATTACTAGTCAAAGGTGTGGCTGGTACTATGGCTCTCTCTAAGTTTTCTTCAGGTTGGGCAATCTTGACTGGGACAACGTTCTGAGGATGGGGTGGTTGTTGTCCTAGTACTGGTTGTGGTTGTGTATATCCTTGATAAGCATATGGTCGCGGTGCTGGTGCCTGTGGCTGATACGAGGGATACCTAAAGGCTTCACTTCCCTGATGATTCTGAGTGTACCCGTACGGTCTCATGTATTGCTGTGCTGGTCTAGTTTGCCTATTGTAGGGACAATTTTCGGTGCTATGATTTGTGTATTTTTGTTCCACACTGCAATATTGTAGAGGTCCTGGGACAGTGGGTCTATGATGTGCATAGGCAGATGGTGGGACTACTCCCCTAGTACACAAATGAGAAGGATGATCTCCTCCGCACTGCATACATCTTCTAAGCATAGGCAGTCTCATAGGATTAGTGGGATAAGTCCTCTGTCCTTGAACGTTCAGTTTTTTTGCTACTAAATCTGCTATTTCCTCCACATTGTTTTTAGAATTTGATGTGCTACTGGCTGACTCTTCGCTTTTCAAACTACCTTGAGGTATTTTCAAGTCTTCTGCAAGGTTGTCTTCTAGGTCTATACATTCCTTCATACACTCCTGCAAGGTTTGAACTCTCTTTACATACACTAATGACCTCAAAGTTCCGTTTAACAGTCCTTCCAAGAATAATGATACCATTTTATTCTGCGTCGGTCTCTCTTCCACCGGGCATCTATCTACATACTGCTTGAATCTCCTTGCTGCCAATCTTACTGACTCGGTAGGGACTTGTTTGAAGCTGTGGATTAATGACGAAGAATTGTTTTTAATTCCTGATTTGGTAAATTCTCCAATCATCTCTTGATATACCTGCTCCATGTTCTGAAAGGTATTCGGGTCCAATGGTTGAAACCACGCCAAAGCTGTGTCTGACAAGGTAAGGCCGAAGGACTCATACTGAATCAGAAAGTCATCTACCTGCTCGGCTCTGATTACTTGTTTAAATTCTGCTATATGATTATAAGGTTCACTAGAGCCATCATAGTGATTTCTCATGCACTTGGCAACTTGGATCGGCCTTAGTCGTCTTCCTGCTTCAGGTTGCCTAGGCATCACTGGGACAATTGGTCTTCCTATTGGTATGCCTGGTCCTCTTACTACCTGTGGTCTGATGGGAGCATGAACTCCATGTCTAGGATCAATAGTTGGCTGAGGTCGGTAGTTAGGGTTATTTGCAGGCATTGCAAACTGTACAGGTGGTCTGACTGGGATTTGGGTTTGTTGTGTCTGTTGTGTTTGTTGTGTTTGGCCTGACTGCTGGTATGAATCGTTATGGGCAGTTCCAAGTGGGTTTCTTGAAGTGGTGGCTTGGTCCCTAGGGGGAAACACTGGGATATTCTGATATTTCAACTCAGCTCTCTCCAATTCAGTTAATGGCCAATATCTTCTCTGATTTTTATCCAAAAATGTGAGGATGGTGGGGAACTCAGGATCCTGCAACTCATAAATGGTAACTGGATTAGGAGCAGCTTCCCATATAGAGGAATGGGCTCTAAGCAGATGCTCCATCCCATTGATCAAATATACATCTATTAGAGTGTCATCCTGGGGAATCAGGTCTCCTCTCCAAATTTTAGTAATCGTAGATCTCCCTCTAGGAGTAGTTACTTGCTCTTCGTTTCCACCTCTATTTAAACTTGAAGCATTATTTTCTCCACCATGTTCATTTATGTTTTCCGGGTGTTCTGTGACAACATATTGAATATCTCGTTTGTCCATGTACAGTCCTCCTACGTACTTGACTGCTGGTCTAGACACTATGTAAGCTTCTGATGCTTTTTGTAACCTGGCCACCGATCTATTTAGACCATCCAAATAAATCGGGATCTCATTTTGGTTGGTGTTCACATACTCCAAGGAGGTTCTGTATTCTCCCTCAATGATTGACATCATGCTAATCATGGGTACTGTGTTCTGCATGTCCTCTGAAGCCATGGGAATTTCTTCTTCTGACTCACTGGAGGTCTCAGAGTAATGTGAACGGTTACTTGGCTCGGCTACACTACCTACAGAAGAGATTACGCTTCTTCGACTTCCTAGGGTTCTTCCGGATCTCAGGTTCATCCACTTAAGAGCTCTGATTAGACTTTGATACCCTTGGGCCTTGAGCACTCTTCACTACAGGTAAAAATGTCTAGAAGACTTGGGTTGGAAAAAATTGAGTGAAGAAGAATTTCTACAGCATACGATACTTGTCTCCAAAAATACACGATACCTGCTCTCTGACAAGTATCGCGATACCGGCTAGACGATACCAATACTTGACAAACAACGACACCTATGAAACGATACCAATACTTGAAGGTAAACGATACACGATATCTGGTCTCAGGCGATACACGATACTCAAAGGGAAACGATACTTGGAAAGGGACGATACCTGGTATGTGGGAAGTATCGCGATCTTTGCTCTAAACGATCTCTGAGCGAAACGATACTTGGCTGGAACGATACACGATACTTGAAATCCCACGATACTCGATATCTGAACCAAACGATACTTCAGACAAAACGATACACGATCGGCAGCAAGTATCGCGATCTCTGAAGATCAAGCGATACACGATACTTGAGCACAACGATACTTGCTCTCTCGCAAACGATCGCTGGCAAAACGAGACACGATACTTATCAGGTATCGTGATCTTTGACCAAACGATACTTCTCAAGTATCGCGATCGGCACGAAACGATACACGATACACGATACTCGAAAAACGATCGCTGGAAAACGATCTCTGACCAAGTATCGCGATCGGTATGAAACGATACACGATCGATGGGAAATATCGCGATACTCAACCACAGGAGCAAAACGATACTTGTGAAGTATCGCGATACTCGATCGCGGGAGTAAAACGATACTTGACCCTTAGCCAAATTTTAACAAATGTTTTTGAAGTTTTGATTTTTCCCTTTTGATCTCCTAGCTCCACTCTCCTCTCTTCACTCTCTGTATCAATCAAAACACAACTTTTACCCCCTGAAAATCTCAGACGATACCTGACGCAGATCGTTTTTCTCTCCTAACTTGCTTTGCAGAGAAATTTTTGATCAAAATGGTGGGTTAGCTCACCTTTGTAGCTCCTATGATCTCTTTGTCACTTTCCTTAGCTCTGAGCACTCCCCAATTGCTTGTTTCCTCGCCCACGATCTCTGCCACAGCTCACGATACTCGACACTCACACTCACGATACTTGCTCAAACAAGTGACTTGCAAAGTGATACTTTTTGGGTTTTATACTTGGGATTTTCTATCTACTGAAAATGAAACAACAAGACAAAAAGTGAAAGCTACTCTAATCTACTCCCTCACTCTTCCTACTCTCCTCCTACTACTCACTTCCCTAAACTAACAACTCACTACACACACTCCAAGAATGAGAAGTAGCAAGTGCGGCTGAAAATGACTTACCAAAGAAGAGAAAATTTCCACTCCTCCACTTACTTCAATGAAAAAAGCTACTTACCATCACACGAATGCCTCGGTTTGATTCGTCACTCCCCGGCAACGGCGCCAAAAAGTGTGTTGACCTAAGTACCAACTTAGGGACTTGCGGAGAAGGAGACTATACCTCAATCCCCTCACAAGTGCATATAGTGGGGATACACGCTTTTAATTATCAATCCAAAGAGTATACAAACCTAGCCGAGTGTATGAGGACATGCAATCATGTAATGATCAATGCAAATGAACTACTCAAGAGTGTAAATGAGGCAAAGACTTATCCAAACAAGCTCCAACTGTCAGTTATGGCGAAACGATACTTGGTGCAGCAGCCGTCAGTATTTTGGACTTTTCTCCCCGCTCCGAGCTCCAAACATAGCAAATAGCATATGTGTTTCGAAACTCTCGAGAAGACGCATCCAATGGCAGTGATTTCACTCAATTCTGACGCTCCTACTTCAAGTTATGGGAAAAATACTGAGTCGCGGGAATACTTTCCTACACTTCAGCACTTCCTACACCTCGCACACACCTTTCCTACCGCAAATGAACACTCTCAAGGATAGACAACACTCACAAGCACTCTTTCCAAGCAATACACATGCATACAAGCTCACGAAGAAGAAGATAAGGAGTGAAGAAGACACAAATTCGAATTTCTGTGCTCTCTCTTCTCACAATGGAAGAAGTTCTTTACAAAGAGTCACATTTGACTTATATACTAGTGCCCTAAAAATGGTCCTTTCACACAAGAGACCGGCACTTTATTCACTAAAAGACTAATTTCCTACTATTTTACATGGGTAAGCTTCTACTCTTCTATGGGAATGCATCTAGAGGACTCCTCTAGTGCCTTTACAATGGGGAATATGTTACAAGGATGATTATGATACAAAAATATGATGTCCAAATCGGAAAAATTTTGGGGCCCGTCTTTTTCTCTGCTTCGTGCTCCTTTTATCTCTGCAACAGTGGCTAACAGAGTATGATATCAACCATTTTGGTAATTATGATGAGGTAAAGAACGCATTCCTACAGAGGTTCCGGTTGAAGAAAATTCCTGCCGAAATCTTCGACTATTTGCAGAACAATCGGCAGAAGTCGCATCAGACTGTTCAAGAATATGCAACATTGTTTCGAACTCCGGTGCATGCTAATCTATCGGACGATGTGATAACCCAATGGTTCATTAATGGACTTAATCCACAGTGGAGACAAATCATGATCATTCGCTCTGTGGGCGGAATGACGTTGGACGTACTAATTGCGATGGCCCTACAACTGGAGCACAAAGTTGGAGGATTTACACAGGACTTGGAATGGTTGAAAGCCAGTAAGAACGTAGCGGATAATCCGGACAAACAGACGTATTGTACCAAGTGCAAAAATCAAGGCCACACCAGTGCTACATGTGCCCTTAACCATATGTATTGTGCCATCTGCAATACAACAGGACATTCAACAGAAAACTGCGCGTATAATGCCAAGGTGCAGGGTAGAGTAGCTGTAAACGCCATCATACAGGAACCAGGTCAGCCAGCAACCCATTACGTGCTACCCCAGATGCGAACCAATCAGTCGCAGGGATATAGGAATTACCGGGGTCAGCGGAACACCAATTTCAATTCAAATCGATGGCAGGCGGGTACATCAGCGGAAGGTACTTCTCTTCCACCCCCTAAATGTCATTTTTCTGGTGAGATTGGCCACATCCGTAGATTCTGCAAGGAAGCAGCAGAGTACGACAAAAGGAAGAAAGAGCGACAAAATCCTATGACCAACATGGTTTATATTTCACCAGTCGAGTCCCAAGCAGCTGTAGTGCAGACAAGATCGGGTAAGCAATTGCAATCAGCAGTTAAGGTGTTCGAGCCTGGTATCTGTGAGCAGCAACGAATATTTGAAAAGGCTAGTCAATGGACAGCTAAGGAGCCGACTGTATTTCCTGATCCAATTCCGGTAACACAGGTCCCTTTGCCACAGGCAAGATCGAATGAACAAAATTCTACCACAACAACATTAGAATCATCATCAGAATCGGTGGGTAGTACGACCCAAATAGATCAGGTATGGGATATCCTATCTAAGGCTTCAATCACACTCCCTTTGGGACAGTTGCTCGCCTTAGTGCCAGGAGTCAAGCAGCAATTTCAACAGCAGGTTAGTCCCGGATCTTCATGTACTCTAGCGACTGCAACTATACAACCGGAAATTGATTCTACGGTGGATCACTCAATCCCATTGATCACCGTCTGGCATAAAAACCAAAAGATTACTCAAGTGCTAATTGATGGCGGTTCGGGTGTGAATATTGCAACTGCAGCTCTTTGCAAGAAATTGGGTTGGACCCAAATTGAGCCCATACAATTTTTTGTACGAATGGCAGACCAATCCCGCATCCATCCGGTGGGACTAGTACGGAATATTCCGATTACCTTGCAGGGCACCACGTTCAAAATGACTTTTGTAGTCCTAGAACTACCAGAATCCAGCCTCGACTATAATTTACTTTTTGGTCAACCATGGTTGAAGCAAGCCAAAGTTGTACAGGATTAGTCAGCATAGGAGTTAACTTTCAAAGACAACCACCGGAAATATGTAGTTAAATTGGATGCCATGCAACCCTGCGATCTTCATGCACGACCATATGTAGCGGAGCCGATCCATATGCTGGATGGATTATCTGACGACGAGGAAGAGGTGTTCCTGAAGACCAATAAGGATCTTATCTCATTAGGTACTGTAGATCTCCATTCGGTCACAGACAAGTGGAGTCCGGTAGTCTGTACAGTTGTACCAATGACCGAAGATGCAGAAGCAAATGATGGTGTCGCTATGGATGGAGCCACCTTACATCAACTCTTGCAGTTAGCTGATGATCTGGTAAAACCTCGACAATTTTATGTACCGGAAGATCAATTAGTAACATACAATTTGGGTGATACGGTCAACCCACGACCAGTTAAGATTAAAGAAGGCTTAGCTGAGACGTTCCAAGATGATTTAACACAACTTCTGTGAGAATTCTCTGATTTTTTTACTTGGGATTATTGAGATATGAAAGTTCTGGACCCGCGGATTTATCAACATTGGGTAGTACTCAAACCGGAGGTGAGGCCAATCAAACAGTCTAGTTACCGAATGGACCCCAATTATGCAGCACAAGTCAAAGCGGAACTTGATCGGTTATTGAAGGTGGGATTCATTGTCCCAATCGAGCATGCTGAATGGATATCTCCAATAGTGATCGTCCCGAAGAAAAATAAACAGTTGCGCATCTGTGTTGATTACCGAAAACTGAATGCTACCACTGTACCGGATCCATTCCCTCTCCCCTTTTTGGACACAATGCTCAACAAGATGGCAGGGCACGAGATGTATTCATCTTTGGATGGCTACAGTGGCTATAATCAGGTGAGGATGGCAGAAGAGGACATACCTAAAACAGCTTTTATCACGAATTGGGGTGTTTATGCTTGTACTGTAATGTGGTTTGGGTTAAGGAATGCTCCAAGCACGTTTCAACGATGTATGCAAGAAGTCTTTTCATCCTACTTGACTACTTTTATGCAAGTATACTCGGATGATTTTTCCATATTTGGTAAGATTGCGGCGCACCTGTATCATTTACGGTGTTGCTTTGAAAAATGCCGTGAATACCAGTTATGCTTGAATCCGACAAAATCTGTTTTTGCGGTCTCTTGTGGCAAACTACTCAGACATATTATCTCTGAACAAGGAATACAAGTCGATCCGGATAAAGTTGCAGCCGTGTTGGAGGCACCAGTCCCCACGACACCGAAAGAAGTTATGCGCTTTCTGGGCCAAATCCGGTGGCATGGCAGACACTTACGTTGGTTAGCTCATTTAGCGACACCATTTAATTGGCTTATGACTAGCGCTCCGCGGCAGTACGAATGGACTCCAGAGTGCCAAACTGCATTTGATCGTTTAAAAGTTTTATTGACGCAAGCCCCAATTTTGCAACCACCTGATTGGGAACGACCGTTCCATGTCTTCGTGGACGCATCAGATATTGCGATTGGTAGTGTCCTCATGCAGCAAATTGACAAATGGTTTCGTCCTGTGTATTATGCAAGTCGCCGATTAGCCCCTGCCGAAAGAAACTGTTCAGTGACCGAACAAGAATGTCTCGGGTTAGTGTACTCTGTTAAAAAGTTCTGACATTATTTGTTGGGCCGGAAATTCACCTTCCACGTGGATCATGCCGCACTCGTGTATTTGGTCCGGTAGCAACATTTAGGTGGGAGATTGGCTCGATGGGTTTTATTATTACAGGAGTTCGACTATGAAGTTATTCACAACCCGGTACAGCACATGCCTTGGCAGATTTTTTATCTCGATTGGATTCTGGTGAGCCTCCGGTAGGGGTTGATGACACTACACCGGTAATTTACGTTATTGAGCCAACTACTGAAGAATCTACAGTACCTCTTGTTACTCCTACATACTACGAAACGTTACTAACTTTCCTCATCGACGGTTGTTTTCCTCCTCATATTCTCCCTGCTCTGTGGAGGAAACTTGCAGTTTACAGTCGACGATTTCAGTTGATCGTAGGTCAACTGTACTACACGGATCATACTGGTGTTTTGCTTCGCTGTATCCCACCACATGAAGCAGAATCGGTTATTGCTATGGCTCATTCATTACCCTCGGGTGGACATTTTGCAGCTGATCCTACTCACCGTAAAATTCTGCAAAGTGGGCTTTGGTGGCCTACAATGTACAAAGATGTGACTTAGTTTGTGCAACAGTGTGATGTTTGTCAATGGTCTGGACAACCCTTGCAGCGACACTTCTTTCCCCTTCAACCTGTCTTACCTTTGGAACCCTTTCAGAAGTGGGGTCTAGATTTTATTGGCCCAATAACAACACCAGCGAACCTCATCAACAATCGCTATATATTGACTTGTACAGATTATGCCACCAGGTGGGCGAAAGCTTGGGCTTTGCGTTCTGCCACAACTGTTTCGGTGGCAAAATATTTGATGAAGGATGTCTTCCCGTGTTATGGATTACCTCTGGAAATAGTGACGGACCAGGGAACACATTTTGCAAACAACTTAATGCAAGTACTGACTCACACTTTCCAAATTCTGCATAAATTCAGTTCACTGTACTATCCACGTGCTAATGGTCTGGCTGAAAGTACCAATAAGACATTGTTGAATATGCTTCGCAAATTGATCTTTGAGTCTCCGGAACATTGGGATCAGCTTTTACCGGCAGTATTATGGGCATACCGGACCACGTACAAGGTGACAACAGGATCAACTCCGTTCACGCTTGCTTATGGATTGGAAGCTATTGCACCGATGGAAGTAGTAGTGCCAAGCCTACGAGTTGCCTTAGCTCAGAAATTGCTGCCGGAAGAATCTTTGCCCTTTTGGTTGGATACACTCAGATCATTGGATGAACAGCGCTGGGAAAGCTTCATGACTCTTCAACAAGTTCAGCTTCGTCAAGCCCGTACTCATGACCGTTTTCTCAAAACCCCTGTCTTTAAACTTGATCAACTGGTGTTATTCTATAATGCGAAAGCCAATAGATCTGTGGGTAAATTTAAATTATAGTGGTTCGGTCCATACCGGATTGCTAAATAAGTGGGCCTGCAACTTTTCGGTTGGCGACCTTAATAGGTGTTCTTTTGCCCAAAGTGATTAATGGTTCTAAGCTTTGGCCATATCATCAACCGGACGATAACCGATGACATGTACCCCGTTTTGCTCGCGTGTCACTTGTTTTCTATTTATCCCCGTATTTCAGTTGACCATAGACCGTAATCTCCTCGTTTTGATTCTAAATATGATTAATCGCCGCCCTGTGTTACTGTTTCTGATCATGCCGACATGCCGTAATTATGACGGATATCTTTCCAATACCGCACGATGATTAGGGTTTTCGACCGCCTAATGTTGCCTGTGTGACTACTTAATCTTGTTTCTTTTCTTGTTAATCGTTATTGTGTTTGTGTGATTGTGCGTTCCTTGTTTGTGTTCTTGTCTTTACTTGTGTGTGCCATGGAAGCATTAGCGAATGTCACCACCTTCCGTGCAGGACTCACTCCTGAAGTGAGTGAATATTTGTGCACCCGTGGTCTTCTAGCCTTCGCTGAATTGTCTTGGCATTCAGTGGAGTGTCAACCATTTTATGCACAGATCATTTCTGCCATCGTGGAAGGATTGGAGAATGGTCCACTTCTTCCCATCGCCACTATGAAGGAGTTGTTTCCCCGGCACTCCTCTAATGAATACGCCATTCTGTGTCGACCTGAACCGAAGCGTACAGCTCTGCAATTTTTAGTCGCTATTTTGAATTTACAAAAACGCACCTATGGTATCTCACCCCTTCTATTCGATGATAGACATTGCGTCTCGTGAAACTGTCAATTTCACATCCTTCTACTTCCAACGCATTCATCGTGAATGTGTTACGGTTATCAAACAAGTTAATAAGGGTGACCTTCCACGTTCTCGTCTACCACATATCCTCACTTTTCTCTTTCCAGCAATCCAAGCCGCGCAACCCCCTCCAACCGCTCCCTTCTTGTTACATGAAGAATCTACTCAATTGCTCGAAGATGCGGATGATGACGATGAGGATCTATTTCAACTTCTTCAGCGGAAACATAGACACATAATTCTCTCTGAGAGCCAAGTGCACGGATCAACTGCTGGCCATGAAGCCGAAGTTTTCCATGATACTGCTACTTCTATTCATGTTGAGTTCTGTTCCATCTTCTCCAATTAAGCAGCAAGAGCAACGTGCCAACCTGGAAGACTCCAACGAAGTTTATTCTCGGGTGGATTCTCATCAGCAGAATCAAGACTCTCTGAAGGATATTGCTGCTGAAATTCTTAATGACATGATAGCCATGATTGAAGCTGTAATCAACAAGGCTGAGGCGACAAGGCAGAATACTCTTATACCCATTCCTCCACCAATAAACCCTGTTGAGCCCATTGTCCCTGTTCAGCCTATTGTTCCCGATGCACCCATGACTTCCTTCTCTTCTCTCGATTACTCTCCCCCACCCTCCCCTCATCTATTATCAGCTTCTTCATCCCAACAACTTCCTGTTCCTCCGCCTATGATGTTCAATGAACTGGAGTCTATGGGTCAACTCTTGATTCAGTTTTCTCAGCAGTTACCTATGCAATTGAAGCTAGCAACCGATAATATTCAACATGAGTTGCAGCATAAAGTTGATGTTTTAGAGGCCGATATTGCCCCATTACAGGAAGAAGCAAATGCAGTTAAGGCAGAGAACCATGCTTTGCAGGTTCAACTTCAGCAACTTCAAGCTCGGATTGCAGAGAAGGATAATCTAATTGCTCAAAGAGATGCAGCATTGGTTGAGTTACAAGCTAAAGATGTTCTTTGAACTGCTCGTGATGAAGAAATCAAGCAATTAAATCAGTTGGTACAGGATAAAGAAGATGCTCGGGTTGCTCTCTGCAATTTGTTGGAAGAAACTCGTGCTGAGTTGGATGAGGTCGTGCAGAAAGGACAAGAAATGGCTAATCTAGCTAAGCAGACTACTGCAGAATTACAGGCCGCATCTGTCGATCTTTTTCAGGCGAATTCTGCCTTAAAAGCACAGACGGGTCTGACAATTCAACTTAAGAAAGAGTTAGCAGGAATCATGAAAGAAAGAGATGCATATTATAGAACCATCCAATATCAAGCTCAGGAACTGGAACGCAGAGAAAAGCAGCTGGGAGTTCAAGCAGAAAGATTATCGTGGATTGATGCTCAAATTGCAGATGTGAAGCAGTAGAGAGATGCTGCCTTAGCTAATGAATTTTACTTACAAGAGGCATTTCTGCAGACATAGGCAGATCTTTTGATGAGTCAAGTCATTGCGGCGAGTTCAGTATGCACTGACGCACAGTTGGTGGAGTCGGAAACATTAAAGTTGATGCTGGATTCATTAAAACAGAAAATCTCTAGAACCTTTAAATTAGCACCAACTATGTATATACAAAGCATTGTAGATGAGCCTTGGTTTTCTTTTCTTTGCAGGTTCGAGTCCACCGTGCGTGCCAGTGTTAGGCCGCTGGATTGGCACAATGTAATTTTATATTTTCATATACCGCACGCATCAAAAGGGCGTAGCGAAGTGATGTAACCTTTTACTCATTAATGAAGAGACATTATAGTGTTCTCCGATAGTAGAGGAGACGGGAATCGCCAGACTATCTGTCTGGGCGATTGCGAGTACGCTGGAGACGTCGTGGTGCAGAGTTGGCATATATTCGGAATACTGTTAAGTTTGTTCTTGTTGAATTGCCATAATTTATTACTAACATAGTAACGTTGCCTTAACATCAATAAGTTTAACGACTGTGTGGTTGATTATTTGCGCGATAACCTACTGTCTAAGGATAACCGTAATCCAAGAATCGCAATTGTATAACAGAAGTTAATGCTTGTATGTATAATTACTGTTTGGTTAATTAGTTAATTGGGAAAATTAAGTAAAGGGCCTCTACATTGCCAGACCCCTACCATCCCCAAGAACCCGGAAGAGATTAAAAAGTGACTTGATCGAATTCCTTTTTAACACAAGTCTTGTAAGAGCGCAGCATCCATGGATTACCTTCTTCCTTTCCCATCGATGTTGTGCTAAGTATAGTTGATCAATGATCCAGCTAGCTAGATCAACTGTTTGTGGCCCAGTACAAGCTAAATATAAGCCAAACCAGATGCGCTTGTGGGGCATGGTGAATCTATCCTGAGTGGGGAAAGCGAAATGATGCATGCATATCCTTAATGGTTTAGAGAGCTCAGGTGTGATTGCTGAAATATCTTCCCACTTAATGACGTCGCCACATTTCATAGGCTCTGGAATCAGCCTCTCTCGCTCTGTCGGAGTGTGCGTTCCATGTATCTTGATTGCAGCTCTAATCAAATCTTTGGAAATATAAAACTTCTTAAACTGTGGATCATTTACTAATGATGGCAAAATGAATGTGTCTGGTAGATCCTTGTTCTTAGAAGCTGTCAAAGTGGTTACTAGATAATAACATCTGTAGAAATCTGGTTTAGGCAAAGGATCACTAAAGTATTCTGTGAAGCCTGCTCTCACCCACACATGCTTTAAGTCCTCTGTATTTTGTAGTCCTTCGAACTCTCTTGAGAAAAATTGGTACTTGCCCCACGTGCGGGTATCAAAAGTCAAATCGGCCTCAAAAAGGAAATTTGCATCCGCCAATGGGCCTACTAAACCTTGGAACCAATGCGACTTGCGATGAATTTTTTCAGTATATCCCCTAGGAGGATCGTCAATTGGCATAGGTCCTGGAAATCCATGGAATTCTGGTGGTTGAGTTGTAGGATGTGGTTCAGCTAGTAATTTGCCAATATTTGCCATGGGTACACTAGGGCCAACTTCAGATGGTCCTTCTGCATGCATGATGAATGATGCAAGTGTAGCAGATCTGCTACAAAAGATTAACACATTAGTATGGAAATTAATCATGATCCCATTAAAGTGAGACCGCAATCCCTTTCCATAACTGATGTGTAACGCGTGTAGCCGAGTGTTGTGATGTGGTTTATGGAATGATTGTTGCAAAACTAGTGCAGGTCTCTAGACACCTACATGCTTTAGATGATGCATACATTTCTTGATGAGTTGTTATTACAAAAGATGTTGGGTTATAGTGTGTGGATTTGTACAAGGTTCAGTCGTGAATGAGTTATTACAAGGTTGTAGATTAGTCGGGGTGGGAGTTATGTTAGACAATGGGTTTTGAGGAGACAACTCGATACATTTTGGTATCCACTTCCTAAGAGTTTTTGAGCAGGTGGTATGTTTCTGTTGAGGGATAAAAGGTGATATCGGATGTGGTGGCATTGAGGGTTGAAGAGATTTCTGAGGGGTATATATTACATGGCTTAAGGGTTGAGCTATAATACACTGTTTGGGTACCCAAATTTGCATGGGTGTGGGTCGATTTGTGAGGTACTTCTTCGCGATGCAAATCTGTCGAATGTTCGAACTCATAGAAGAAGATAGAAAAGGCTTTGGATACTGCTTCTGATTCTGTTGTAACTTCTTCTTGTCATTGTCCGTGTTGTTGAGATCTATCGATGGTTTCTATCCTTTTGGCACCCATACTTGTCTCGTGCTTCTTGCTTTGTGATGCTGATATTGCTTTCCTCCTTGTGTCGTCCGATATTGTCGTTGGTCTGGGTTCCTTCGTCGTGGTTGACTCCTTAGTGGTTGAGGTTGAGAGGTCGGATGGACACTCTGCTTTGGAAAAGAAGGGAAGTCCAACACTTGCAAAACCTGCCCATTAGGAAGTGCATCGATTTGTTTCAAAAATCTAGGCAAGTCCATAGTAAGTGTGGAAGGATGCGCACTGCAGGGTGTTTTGCCCATGTGGCTATTGATGCAGTCCACCTGATAGCTGATTGTCCCCATTTGTCCGATAATCGTCCCCATTTGTCCGTTGCTGGAAGACCGGGGGAAAATCTCTTGACAATCTTTTATCTGGCAACAATCCATCGCCAAGCTCTCATGGGTTGACTTTGGAAGAAGCGTGCTTAGCCGAGGACTTTGACCAAATATCTTTCGATCCTCTGTCGCAAGCGTTTCATAGGGTCGCGGGTCACATACCTCAGGCGGAGGGTTGTTAGGGAAGTCAAGCAGTATCACTCGCTTCTTATCTAAGGTTCCAATTTGTAAGGAGCCTTGTCTAAGATTTAGGTCCACTGAGTGATCGTATAGCCAATCTTGGCCAAGGATTAGGGGTTTTATCAGGTCCTTGTCATGGCACACTAGTAGCTTTACTGTCATAGTCACTTCGTTTATGAGAATAGGAAGGTCCACCTCACCCATGCAAGGGGTTTCCATGCCTCCTAGCCCTATGAGGTATGCCTCAATTGGCCGCATTTCTATTCCTGAGTCCTTATAGTGGGACCATCTAATTGCACTAGTCACAGCACCTGAATCAATCAAAGCCCTGAGCTCTTGGCAAGGGTTGCCGTGCTCTAGCCTGACTATAATTATGGTCTCCTGTCCACTATACTAGGATGAGTACTTGACTTTGCTTGACACATGGCCATGGGGTATCTCGGTGTTGTTTCCAGATGGTTATAATGTTCTCTCCCTAGTCCTTGTCTTCTTAACTTCATGTGCTTAATGCGTTCTATAGCTTCTGCCTGAGCTTAAGCACGTATTCTATTTTCTTCCTCCTTACACTTCTTTGCCAATGTGAGTCATCTAAGCATATCCTTAGTAAGAGGTTCCTGGTATAACTTGACTCTACATCCACTAATGTATTAGGCATTATGTCTCCTTCTAGGGTGGCTAATTGTACTGCTCCACTTGTCGAGATTCTGTTAATGATCATAGGTCCATAACCTCGCTTTTCTAACTTCCGTGCGTGTTGTTTCAGCGTATATACTAGGACTAAATCTCCTTCTTTTAAGCCTTTATCTTTCACATGTGCATCAAAATATGCTTTTTGTCGCTTCTTTGCTGCGTATATTCCCGCTGCTGCTCTCAGTCGGGTTTCTCCTAATCGTTCCAAGTCCATTATCCTGGATGATAATTCGTGGCCGGTCCACTGATGTTCTTGTGCAACCTTAGGGTCGGTATCAAGAACTCCAAAGGAAGCACAGCATTCTGACCAAAAACCATCTGAAAGAGAGTTGCATTGAGTACAGTCTTGTAGGCCACTTGATATGCCCAAACAGCGTTGTGTAACTGTTTGTTCCAATCTGAACGTTTGTTGTTCACGAGTTTCGTCAGTATGTTACAAAGGATCTTGTTAGTGCTTTCTGCTTGACCATTGGCCTCAGGATGATATGGTGCGGATTTCTTGTGAATCACCTTAAAATCTTGTAACAAATATTCAATGAATTGGTTTAGAAAGTGAGTGCCTCGATCGCTCACTAGCTCTATAGGCAATCCATATCTTGTAAAGACAATTTCAAATAAGAATTTTGCAGTCGTGTGTGCATCATTCTTTTTTGTGGCTTTTGCCTCTACCCATTTGGTAAGATAATATGTCGCAACAATAATGTATTCAGCATGTGTACCTTTTGTAGGGGGGTTAATGGGTCCTACAAAGTCTATACCCCACTTAGAAAATGCACGTCCTCCCATCATGGGTTTCAATGGCATTTCATCTCTACGAGTTGGAAATTGAGTTCTTTGACACACATCACATCTCTTAACATAGGTATGCACATCCATGTGAAGAGTGGGCCACCATAATCCTGCAAAGAGGATGGCTTTGATTCTCCTATCGGGTCCAAAATGACCTCTTGCAACACCTTGGTGTGTAGTCTCTAGTACGCTCAAATAATCGCTTTCATGAACACATTGTCTTAAGTATCCGTCTCGTCCTCGTTTGTATAAATTATTGCCAATAAGTGAATAGTCTTGAGCTTCCTGCTCTAGACTACGTTGTCCTGCCAAGGTCATTCCTTGAGGGAATGTCTTCGTCCTCAAGTACATCACTAAAGGTTCACTCCAGTCTGGTGTGAGAGACACGTGATATAATGTAGCATGTTCTACTGGTGGTCTTTCACAACAAACAAGGCATTCTTTACACAACTTGTAGACATCTGCTTCCATAGAAGGCCAATATACTCCTAATCTATGCAGAGTCTGCAATGTACAATGTTTCGAATGATGTTGCCTTAATGCACCTACATGTGCTAATTGCAACCAATTCGCATGTTTTGATTCACCTACACAACAAGCAAGAATCTTTTGATTATCTTGTTTATATATACTTCCTGCTATTATTTGATATCTTTGAGACTTGGTAATCTCTCCTTCCTTGATCCTTATCCTAGGATTCTTGGGTCCATAAGTGAGAATAGGGACAATAGGCTTAGCCCATTCTGGTGCTATCTCAAGGTTAAACAAATATGCATCGGGTAATTCGTCCGCTATCCCTTGAGGAGCTTCTCATGTGGTTAATCTTGAAAGGTGGTCAGCTCTAAGATGTGTCTTTCCCTTCTTGACTACTACTTCAAAGTCATACTCCATGAGTAATAGAAACCAACGTATTAATCTTCTTGTGTTACATGGCTTATTGACTAAGTACAACAATGCTTGATGATCTATAAAGAATTTGAACTTGTTTGCCAACAAATAATGCCTGAATTTTTTTACTGCGTAGACCATTCCTAATCCTTCTCGTTTCGTAGTGGTGTAATTTCTTTCTTCTGCGTTCAACTGTCTGCTCGCGTAAGCTATGGGGAGATCTATATTACCTTCATTCGTGGGTTGTGCTAACACACATCCTATGGCATAGTTGGATGCATCCACGTGTACATGGAATGGATTGCTCCAATCTGGGGTTCTCAATATAGGTGCTGAGCACAAATGTCATTTAGGTTCATTAAATGAATTCTCACACTCATCTATCCATTCAAACTTGGTCAAAAGAGAGTACAGAGGCTTGGCTATGATTGCATACATGTGTATGAATCATCTATAATAACCACAATGACCCATAAATGCTTGTACCTCTTTTAAGTTACTCGGTCTAGGTAGATCTACAATTACTTTCACCTTCTCTTCATCAGTAGAGATTCCATTCTTTGACACAATGTGTCCTAGAATTTTGCCTTGTCTTGACCATGAAAACACATTTTTCTGGGTTCAAACAAACCTAATATTCTCGACATTTGTCAAATACTTGCCTTAACTCTGGGGTATGTGTCTGCCTCATATTCAAATGAGCACATAGGTCATCAACATAAACTTCCAAATTCTTGCGTAAGAATTCCTTAAAAACATGACACATGAGTCGCTGGAAAGTGGTGGGTGCATTTGTTAAGCCAAATGGCATCACACGAAATGCAAATATGCCCCATTCTGTGGCAAAAGCCGTCTTGTGTTGATCTTCTGGAGCAATGGCTACTTGATTATAGCCTAAGAATCCATCAAGAAAGCTATAAACTTCCTTGCCCGCAACTCTTTCCAATAAATGTTCTGTGATCGGAAGAGGATAACTGTCTCTAATTGTGGTGGTATTAACTTTTTTAAGGTTAATACACGCACGCAATTTTCCATTCTTCTTGGGCACAACCACAATGGGGGATACCCATTCGGTATGCTCAATTTTGTAAATGAATCCTGCTTCTATCAATTGATCTATTTCCTCTTTAATCTTCGCAACGTAGTTATCATTGTACGTGTATGGTTTCTATTTCGTAGGTTTTGCATCTGGAGTCATAGGGATTCTATGGGAACATATGTCTGGATCTACTCCTTTCAAGTCTTTGTAACTCCAGGCGAACACATCTCTATATTCGCGCAATAGGGCAACTAATTCTTCTTCTTCTTCATTCGTCAAATCATGCCCTATGTATGTACATTTTTCTCTACTATGATTTTTTTGGCCTTCTCTCGATTATCATATACTTCTGCATCGTCAGCTTTTCTGTTAGGCATTCATACCATGATTTGTCTATCTTCTATTTCATACTTTTTGAAGTTCTCGGGAACCTCAAACAAGGATTCTTCTTCTTCTGACAAGATTTCTTTCTTCTTTCTCTTCTTTCCTTCACTTTTGGCCATCACTTGAGTGGCTAACCTTACCTCATCCATAATTCCTTCGTGTCTATGATGGCGAGTTTCTACTTTGTAGAAATATTCCTCGTCTGATGCAAAAGGAAAGTTCATAATAATTGACTCTAGATCAAAGTCAGTTGCATCCTCAAATGCATCAATGTTAGGTTCACATTCTTCTATAACTGAATCACACATGATTGGCTCTATGGTGAAAGCTGAGATGTCATAGCCATCCTTGTCACAGTGGGGTGTCCATTGTTCTTCATTGATGGCTACATCCATTGTTGCTAGGATTTCTGCCCAGCCATGGGGTTTGAATTCCTCGTCTGGAAATACTAGAGTTGCATAAGTTGGGTCTTGAAGGGTTCGTGGATGTTGCTCTGCACCTAAAGTACTGGCTTCTAATCGTTCTTCCTCTTGTTTGGCTACTTTACACATCCATAAATGAGTATCCTCATGCAACCATGAGGGGTCTGATTCCAATGAGTGTACCGATTCTATTTCTTCTTGTGTTTTATGGATGGTATTCCATTGTATTGGGGGTACATCTCTATGGGAATAGTCTTTAAGATTGACTTTAGTAGTCACTCCTAAATGTTGCAAGTATAAAGAATTAGTTCCCCAATCTTGTACAATTTGCAACTGACAATGGTCGTCCTAAAATCATCTCGTACGCATGATTTTTTGCAAAATCACAAATGGCAAAGGTATGCTCAAACTCCACACCACAAGTGGTGAGAGATATGCCCTCTAGTAAGCCTAATGGTTTTTCTATATGTCCATCAGCCATTTGTAGCTTCATCCTGTTAGGTCTTGATGCTGGCTTACCCCAACATTTCCATAAAGTGGTGGTAGCGATGGCTACTCCGGCTCCTGAATCTAAGATGGCTTTCATGGTGTAGCCCCGATGGGTTATTGGAAGATAAGTGTTACCTTCCTCTCCTTCGCTTACATCTCCGATCCTTTCTACTGGTATCTCTGGTACCTTCTTGTGTGATCCTATTTGTGAGGGTGTAGTAGCAAGCTCGCGGAATTGATTTGCTACATGTTTCTACAGTTCTGGTTTAACCTTCAACAATTCTTCTAGGGTGAGATTACATTGAACTTTGGTGTTCTTTATCACTTCCATGTTTCTAGGGATTACTGATTCTTCATTCCTCACTATTATCGTAGGTGCTCTCATACTAATAGACTTGGCTTCCCAAGGTCCTGTGAACTGAGGTAATTCTTGTAAAGAATTGGATTCAAAGCATGTGTGTTCACTCAGTTGCTCTTCCTCTACATCATTGTAAATAGAGGGAATGTCTTGGGGAAATTGCTCTTGCAAGTCGTCTATTTCTTGAATAGGAGGATGAGTTCCTTGTTCTTTTATCCATTTCTCTTCTTGTATTTCTCTTAGAAATTCATGTGAGTATCTATGTATGGAAGACAGGTTGTCTTCACCCTCTGTGTTTGGTACTTGAGACAGGGATGGTGCATTCCTTTCCTGTGTCTCTGCAGCAATAGGGTTCCTATGTGGATTCTTCTTTTCCTTGCTATCGATCAAGTATTCTAGCCTCTCCATTAATCTTTGAAAGTGTAATTCCAGTTTTACCATGTTATTCCAATTAAGATATCTAGAGGCTTCAAACATTGCTTGTACTAATTCTACCATCTTCATACAAAGTTTTGTTCTCTCAATTTCTAGATCAGCCCTCGGATAGTTTTTGCTCATTTTAGCTATATGGGGTCCTTCTTTTAATCTGGCCTGATATGCACAAAACATCATGTCTAAGTTTTCTAGTATGGGTTCCGCTAAGACTGATCCTGATTTTTGAGCTAGGTTCTCTTGATTCAATTCCTGTGAAGTCATTTCTAGGATTTTGGCTCTAGATTCCTTGAGACTTCCTTCCAACTCAGTTATCCTTTTACTCCACTTTTTCTTAATCCTTTCTCTGAAATCTTTCCAAGATTTCGTCTTTTTACTACTAGATTCTCCAACTTCACTAGTTCCGACTATTTTCTCCTGATTAAGCTGTTGATTCTGTAAGAGCGCTTGGGCTCTTGTTATAGCTTGGATAGGCACGTATGTAGGGTTGGATCCATCTGCGTTGTTCACAATAGCTATCACGTTGATGGGTGTCACATTTGAAGCATTTACAGGGTTCTTAGGACAGTCTTTGATGATATGCTCTTTACCACAATCGGCACAAAATCCTTGTATGTTATAATATTGTGACTGTCCTGCTATCGGAGAATGTGGACAATCCTTTATGAAATGATCTCCTTGGCACCTAAAGCATGGTCCTCTAGGGCCCTGTGGTCTTTGCTGTCTCAATTGGGGCCGTGGATTAGGGTTCGTATACATTACATTAGCGTAGTTGGGCTCCCAACTGGGTTCCAATGGTGGACTATCGTATTGATATGTCTCCACGTGTTCTCGTGACTCTATGTAATATGTGGGTGGACTATCTACATGAGTAGAGTCAAAACTGTTAGAGTTCGGGTCACTTTCTGTGATCAGGGGTGATGAGGGCACTAAAGCCCTACTTAGGTTCTCTTTTGCAGCAGCGTATTTAACTGAGATGACATTAGCTGGCGGGATGGCTACTGAGCTAAAACAGGTTGAGGTCTCTATTGAGCCTGATAAGTATAGTTCTGTGGAGGCCTATAGTAGTGAGGCTGAGCATTGTATTGGCCTTGATACCTACCTGGCTGTGCATATGCTTGCGGGTAGTTCTGTCTCACTGTCTGTTTGTTGTATGGGCAGTCTTGAGCCGTATGATTCGTGTATCGTCTCTCAATCAAACAGTATTGGCCACTAGGGTTGGCTTGTGTTTGTGTTGCATTGGGGCACACATTTGCCATATGATCACCACCACAGGTGTAACAACATTTATTTGTTGTTAACCTAGGCATCTGTTTACTAGAAACTCCTAATTTCTGGGCCACTTTTTCTGCTAGATCTTCTATCGAGCTACAAAGTTTTGAAGATGCTAGAGATTAACAATCTGAGTCCTTATAGACTTTTGAGAGTTCCAACTCATCTCCTAAGTTGTCTTCAATGTCTATGCAAATTCTACACATTGCTCTAGTGTTATGGGTTCCTTCAAGTATACATAGGAGCGTAGTTTAGAGCTCAACAAGCCATCTAAAAACAATGACACTTGCTTGGTCTTTGAGGGTAACTCTTGCATCAGACATCTTTCAACATATTGTCTAAACCTACGTCTTGCCAGTCTAACTATTTCCTGAGGGGTTTGTTTGAAACTATGAATCAACGAAGACGTCTCATGTCCGATTCCACTTTTAGAGAATTCAGTGATGAATGACTCTAAAAAGTGATGGATGTCTCTAAATTGCCTTTGTTGCAATGGTTAGA
This sequence comes from Ceratopteris richardii, assembly GCA_020310875.1. Lineage (NCBI taxonomy): Eukaryota > Viridiplantae > Streptophyta > Polypodiopsida > Polypodiales > Pteridaceae > Ceratopteris > Ceratopteris richardii. Next base: position 86,705,737 of record CM035415.1, read on the forward strand.
ACCAAGTTAAAGCCGTGTTCTTTAATGTTAGTCCAAATGCGTTATATTGCGTGAACATGTCTTCTACTTGTTCTGCTCGTAGCACTTGCTTAAATTCCGCAGTGTGGTCATAGGGATCTCCTGCCCCATCAAAATAATTTTTCATGGATTTCACTAACTGAGTGGGTCGCAGTATTCTTGCGTGTTCACGTGGTCTAGGTAGAGGAAAATCATCACTACCACCTGGTATTCTAGGTTCCCTTTGTCTATCCACTCTCTCCGTGTGTATGGTGGTTCTATCTCTCCCTATGGGATGATTGAAACTTACTTCATGTCTTTCTTTGTTTTTCTCTCTTTGATTACCATGGGCTAAGGATGTTCCTGCCCCCTGATGGCTAGCGTTTACGTTTGTCTGAGATGGAGGGAATACCAAATTGCCTCTCCATGTGTAGGTATTTCTTGCGTGGTCTGGTACTACAAATACTCTTTCTGAAGTTCCATCCAGGTATACCACCTTTCCAGGTGTATCTAGGTCCTTAAATTCATAAATCGTGATGGAGCCTACCTCAGTAGGTTGTTCCATTCTGTACCTCCAAAATGCTTTGTCAGTGCCCTTATTCACAAACAACTCTATGCTTTGGTTATCCTGAGGGATCCACTCTGGGATTAGTACTCTTGTTAGTATGGATTTCCCTCTAGGTGTCCTAGGTTCTTCTAATGGTTCTTTTCCTTGGGCTCTCACTTCCGTCTCTAACTGAATTACACCAAAATCATTGGTATTGTTTGGCTGAGTACTTATGATGTACATTGTTCCTTTTGTCTATGTATGTGTCTCTCTCGAATTTCACCACTAGACGTTCCAATCCAATGGGTTGATCAAGGTTGTGCATTTGCACCACTTGTCTTCGCAAACCATCCTCATAGATGCGAGCACCTAAGCAGTTGGTTCGGAGAAATTCTAATTGAGTTCTATAGGGTCCTTCAGGTTTTTCCAAATATGCTATGTTTGACCCTCCTTCTGGTCTTTCCGTGCTAAATGCCATTTCTGATTCACTCGTATCTGAGCTCAGCTCGTAGGGGTAACTATTATTCAATTGTTGAGCCCACGAACGTGCAGTAGTTCCTACACTTGCTTCTGATGATCTAAGGCTTCGTCGGTTTGATTTACCTATATGCTTGCCCGATCTAAGGTTCATGAATTTTCTTCCTCTGACCGTTAATATTCCTTGTTTTTTTTTTAATTGCTTGGTTCTTTTTTAATTTCTTTAAATTCTTGTCTTGTCTTAATGTATACGTCAGGAATTGACTTTCCGTGGTTCTTTTGAGTTCTTGTTCCGTCAGACTTAAGTTCTTTTCTTTAGGTTTTCGTATCACACACCTTTACTTTAGCCTTGGACTTGAGAAATTTAAGTCTCTTGAACTTAATATGTTCCTATTGTCATTAATCTAATCCACAATTCTACCGTTTATCCTAAGCTAATAATTGACTAAGGGGGTTGAGTATTCTCCCAACCTCAAGTCAGTTGCTTTGAGTGTTCTGATGCCCAAGAAGCCGCGCTTCCCAAGTCTTGTGTTCTTCACTGCCTTGCTTTGATTTCCCTTTATTGCCCTTGCTAGACCTGTAAAATTCACTATTAGAACAATTCTCAAATGGATGATCAAGCACTTGAATATATACATTTTTCAGTCCTTTCCCTTTTGCTCAAAATTTCAATGTTGCCCCCTGGCTTTCCTAGTCTCAACAATGTTAACCTCAAATTAACCTATCTAAAAAACAACGTCTTCTTTTTTAAAAAAAAATAGTTGAGGTCACGTAGTACTTGTAAAGAGTTTTTTAACGAGCTATAAAGCTCAAAAAATGGACTTCAAATGAAAAAGATATGACCGTTCAGGCCCTCAGGTGTAAAAACTGACAAACAGGTTTTTCTCTAAATATGAGCTAAGGGGTTTCCTATGAGTATAATCACCCAAAAATCTTCAAAAATAGCCCCAAATTTTCCCAAAAACATCAAACCCTAAAAATTGTGTTTGGGGTGGACAATCGCGATGGTCTGAGATAATCGCGATGGTCTGGGACCGTCGCGATGGTCTAGGACCATCGCGATGGTCCAGGTGAACCGTCGCGATGGCGTGGCATAATCGCGATGGTCCGAAGGAGCGAACTGTCACGATGGCGTAAATGTGAGCAATCGTGATGGTGTGAATGAACTGTCGCGATGGTCTAATCAACGAGCAATCACGATGGTAACGCTCAATAGTCAACGGGACAATCGCGATGGCATGAGCCCGTCGCGATGGTCACGGGGCATGATGGCTTGAGCCAATCACGATGGTTCGAATTTCGAGGTGTCGTGATGGTCTGAGGGAATCGTCACGATGGTCCAGCTTGCCACGTGGCAGCATCGGCGCAATGGAATGAGCCAATTGCGATGGCATGGGGTCGACGAGGTCGTCGCGATGGTTCAAGTGAACCGTTGCGATGGCGTGAGACCGTCGTGATGGTCCAGCCGAGCCGTCGCTATGGCGTGAGCCAATCGCAATGGTGTGACACAATCGCGATGGCGTGAGCCAATCGTGATGGTCCACCAAAATGCAAATTTTTGAAATGCAAGTGTGGATTCGTGTATGCGCTTGTGTTGCCTACCTCGTGGTGTGGTCGCTTACCAAAAATGCCGAAGTTGGCAGACCATCGCGATGGTCTGACACACACGGCAGATTTCTGACAGAAAGTGAATTTTTACCTTTTGCAAGCTTTCTTGATGCATTGGAGCACTGTACCTGCAAGAAAACTCAAAAACACAATAGCACATGCAAGCGCAAAAGCTCTCTCTCTCTCACATGCACAAATGAGGCAAAATGAGGAGAATGGGTGGATATGGTGAATTTTCTTTTTTTTTTTGGAGTGGAAGGTGATGATGTTGGTGATGAAGATGGAGTGTGGGGGAGGTGAAAAACACCGAAAACTAACTAAAAATAACAATAAAAACTGAAATTTTTACCTTCTAGTGCCACTTCTTGCTATACTCTTACCATCACACTTCGTCCTAGACTCGATCCCTGGCAACGGTGCCAAAATTTGGTGTAGCTCAGTGATGAGTAGCACCTCCTTTAATGTCAATCCGGGAAGACATGAGGATGGTATGAAGACCTCGAGCAAGTGAAGGCACAAATGTGTGAGTGAGAAGCACACCAACATGCACACACATACACACACACGCACACACGGCAAGAACAAAGAGAGCAAGACAATGGAATCACTTCTATTACAACAAAGTTCTCATACAAGTTCAAAACTACAAGAAGCTAGCCCAAAAATGAGCTCTCTAGCTCTATTTATAGTTTTCGACTAGCTTTGGCCCTGTCCATACCTAGTGTCCGGCCTAGTTAAAAATTAGGTTCCAGGGCTTATTTGAGGGCTCAAACAAGGTCTAAAAAATATGAAAATTGGTAGGCAATTACTTCTAAGGTCCCCAAGCTCGAGGACCCCTCAGCTTGCACAAAATGGAGCTACAAAAAGGTGAAACGGTATTTACAATTGTTGACAGTGATGAGAATCACTTTTATAGTAGTGTAAAGATTGAAAAAATTTAATAGGTTGCCTCAGTGCTAGATCTGTATGTATGCCCGTACTTGCTTCTTCCCGTATGATGCCAACAACTGCTAAGTACCAAATCGAGATCATATGTGTACTTGAAGGACCCTAGGACCATAGAAGAGTGTGTATGTATGTGCATCGACATTGAGGATAACCTAGGGGAGGAATTAGAGCTTTCAAAAATCTACAAGGTTTCAAATAGCTCTAGTAGCCTCACTTCCAGTCAATCTACCTCTATCGAGGAACTTGCAGAGAAGGTAGCTCAAAAACTAGGTGTCTCTAGCAAACAAATCCCTAGATTTGCCCCAGTGAAGAGATGTTATACTTGTGGTGGTGACCATATGGTGAATGTATGTCTCATTATGGCTCAACCCCAAGTGAATCCTAATAGCCAGTACTGCACCATAGAATGGAGATACACTAATCACACTGCGCAAGATTGCCCATACAATAAGCAAGCGGTTAGGCAAACTTACCCTCAGCCATACCCACAGCAGGGAAGATACCAGAACCAATACCCACCACAACAATATGGCAGACCACAACAACCCTATCAACAACCCTACCACAACCAACAAAGGCCTCAGCCTGTGTTAGCTCAACAACCTCCAACCCCAACCAATGTGATTCCCGTAAAGTACGCAACTACAGAAGAGAACTTGAATAGAGTCATAGTGCCAGTGACACCATTGATTTCAGAAAGTGACCCGAGTGATCATAGTTTTGACTCTACTCACAAAGGACAAGAGCTTGGAGAGATAGCCGAGAGAGAATGAAAAGACAACAGTCACAGAAAATGAGCGAACTTGAGGAAAGCTTGAGAGAAACAAAAGCAAAGATAAGTGAACTCACATCTCGAACTCACTCTCACACCACCCCTCCACCTCCATTTCCATATCCCACCAATCCTATAGTCCTTGCACTATTTCCTTGTCCTATCTCTAGGGCCACAAAAGGACGTCGGTCAACTATTCTGTGGGAACATATACCTGATGCTTCGCACATGGCCATGTGATATCTTGGAACTTCATAATCATCTAACCTAGGATGATCTCTACCATGTCTTCTCAATTTCATTCTTCGGATGCGTTCCAAAGCTTCTGCCTACGCTTCTTCTTGAATTTTCTTTTCTTCTGCCTTACGTTTCTTGGCAGTGTTGAGTCGATTAAGCATTTCCTCCGTGAGGGGTCCTTGATATAATTTGACTCTGCATCCAATGATGTAACTTGATAGGATGTCACCTTCTAGGGTGGCTAGTTGGACGATTCCACTTGTTGATATTCTATTAATAATCATGGGTCCATAGCCACACTTCTCCAACTTCCTTGCATGTTGCTTCAAGGTATACACTAGGACTAAATCTCCCGCTTTCAAGCCCTTATCCTTTACGTGGGCATCAAAATATGCCTTTTGTCTTTACTTAACTGCATAGATCCTTGAGGCTACTCTCAATCTTGTTTCACCTAAGCGTTCTAGATCAAAGATTCTAGATGAAAGCTCATGGCCAGTCCATTGATGCTCTTGTGCTACTTTTAATGTGGATATCAAGAAGTCTAATGGTAACACTGCATTTTGGCCAAATACCATCTAAAAGGGAGTGGCTTGGAGTACCGTTTTATAGGCAACTCGATATGCCCAAACACATGGTGTAACTGTTTGTCCCAATTAGAGCGTTTATTATTCACCAATTTTGTCAACATGTTACATAGAATCTTGTTTGTGCTCTCTGCTTGGCCATTGGCTTGTGGGTGATATTGAGCCGACTTCTTGTGAACCACCATGAATTCTTGTAACAACTTTTTAGTGACCTCATTCAAGAAGTGGGTACCACAATCACTCACCAATTCTATAGGCAAACCATATCTCGTAAATATGTTCTCAAAGAGGAACTTGGTTGTAGTTTGTGCATCATTCTTTCTTGTTGCCTTCACTTCCACCCATTTAGTCAGATAATCGATGGCCACAATGATGTATTCAGCATGTGAACCCTTAGCTCGGGGATTAATAGGACTGACAAAGTCTATTCCCCACTTAGAGAATGCACGTCCACCCATCATAGGTTTCAAAGGCATCTCATCTTTTCGTATCGGGTACTGAGTGTGTTGACAAATATCGCATCTCTTCACGTGGGTATGTGCATCCATGTGAAGTGTTGGCCACCAAAGACCTGCAAATAGTATTGCTTTGATCACCCTATCTAGTGCAAAGTGTCATCCTGCTACACCTTGGTGAGAAGTCTCCAAGATCTTCAGATATTCACACATGGACACACAATCTAAGATATCCGTCTTTTCCTCGTCTGTATAGATTATCGCCAATGAGAGCATGGTCTACTGCTTCTTGTTCTAAGCTTCTTTGTCTAGCCACGGTCATCTCTTGAGGGAATGTTTTCTTCCTCAGAAATCTGACTAAAGGTTCACTCCAATCTAGTACTAAAGATACTTAATATAGAGTTGCATGTTCCACTAATGGTCTAATAGCACAGACTGGGCATTCCTTGCACCATTTGTGAACTTCTACTTCCACAGTTTGCCAGTATACCCCTAACCTTTGCAGAGTATGGAGGGTTCTTTGCTTAGAGTGATGTTGCTAAAGTGCACCTACATGTGCTAGTTGCAACCATTTTGCATGCTCATCTTCTTCTACACAGCAAGTCAGTATGCCTTGATTGGTGTGTCTGTACATGTTGCCTACCATTATGTGATATTTTTGGGACCTCACTACTTCTTTATCTTTGGCTCTCAATACAGGATGTTTAGATCCAACGGTGAGGATAGGCATTATATTTTTAGCCCATTCAGGCACTACTTCTAGATTGAATAATTAAGCATCAGGGAGGTCATCTCTCTCCAGAAGTTAGTCTTGAAAGGTGATCCGCCCTAAGGTGAATCCTGCCTTTCCTAACCACAAATTCAAAGTCATACTCCATTAGTAAGAGGAACCATCTTACTAATCTACCTATATTGCAGGGTTTGTTCACTAGATAGAGTAATGCTTGATGGTCTATAAAAAATTTAAACTTATTTGCAAGCAAATATTGTCTAAACTTCTTGACCGCATATACCTTGCCTAATCCTTCTGTCTTAGTAGTGGTATAATTTTGCTCAACCGCATTCAATAGTCTACTGGCATAAGCGATTGGAAGATCCATATTGCCTTCACCAGTAGGTTATGCTAGTACACACCCAATAGCATAATTGGATGCGTCTGCATGAACATGGAATGGTGTATCTCAGTGATGAGTAGCACCTCCTTTAATGTCAATCGGGGAAGACATGAGGATGGTATGAAGACCTCGAACAAGTGATGGCACAAATGTGTGAGTGAGAAGCACACTAACATGCACACACATACACACACAGGTGCACACAAGGCAAGAACAAAGAGATACACAATGGAATCACTTCTATTGCCAAACAGTTCTCATACAAGTTCAATTCTACCACAAGCCATCCAAAAATGAGCTCTCTAGCTCTATTTATAGTTTTTTACTAGCTTTGGTCTTGTTCAGACTTAGTGTCTGGCCTAGTTAAAAATTAGGTCCCTAAGCTATTTTGGAGGCTCAAACAAGCTCTAAAAATTATGAAACTTGGTAGGCAAATACTACTAAAGCTCCTCAAGCTCGATGACTCCTCGGCTTGCACAAAATTGAGCTACAAAAAAGTGAAATGGTATTTACAATGGTTGTCAGTGATGAGAATCACTTTTATAATAGTGTAAGGATTGAAAAAATTTAATGGGTTGCCTCAGTGCTAGATCTGCATGTCTGCCCGTACTTGATTCTTCTCGTATGATGCCAACACTCTCCCCCCCCCAGCGTCTGTCATCTCTGACAGACCTTTGATCCACGGGGTGATCAATGTAGTGTTGTAGTATGTCGGTGGCTAGCTCTTGTTCTCTGATCCTTAATCCTCTGATTAGATCTCTTTGAAGAGCATCCCAATTGACCACACCCGGAATGTTAGGTTGTGGTGTGGTATAGAGCTCTGAGTGCATAGTTTCTTCGCATGCAAATAACTGTAGGAGATGGGTGGGTCGTGGCACGAACACTTCCAAGTGAGACTCCCAAAACCCCGTGGTGAACATATAATCAAAGGTTTGCTTATAGTAAGCAGGGTGATATCTGATCCTCGCATGCCATGCATAAGCAACCCGAATACTCGGGGTTGTGCTCATATCATAGAGTAAGTCATAATTACCATTTATGAAGCCCGGAATCGGAGGCTAGATTTTGCATACATTGTGGAAGGTCTTGAGTACTATATGCATCATGTCCTGGATCTTCAACATCATCTAAGCAACGACATCGGACATGGGTTGTAAGCGTGTCATCCAGTGTTTGATAGTAGCCATCATGTAGGGTACGGTTGGGGTGCTTGTTGGTGGTGCAATGGCAGGATAATTGAGCCATTGTTTGCAATTAGCATTGTTCTGAACTTTTATGGCAAATGATGTCCATGATCTTCTTCGTTGCACTGGCCCAAAGCAAGGGTTATACTTTAAGTGCATGGGGGCATGATCCCATGTTCTGAGCATCTCTGGATAAGTCTCTAGTAGCTTTTAACGCCAGGTGGGTTGGAATATGGCACCTTTTTTGGCCGCTTTAGGGATGTCTTCCGGTTGGAACTGCATTGCAAATGAAGGATACTGATTGGTGACCCGTTTAATCTCAACGTCGTCTAGGAGCCAGGTTCTTGAAATATTTTGATTGAAGCACAGTCTCCTCAATGGCTTTCATGGCAACCCTCTGAGTGACAATTTGCTCCTCGCGAGTGTGACCCATCTCTTCTACTTGTTTCACCCATACAGGAGGGGGTTCCTCATATGTGTCTTGTCCTTCATCAGTGACTCTGCCTCCTGGAAGGGGTTAAGGTTCATAATTATCTTCGAATGTTTCTTCCACTGGAATGATAACGGCCTCTTCTTCAGTAGGTTGATTGGGTGGAGATGGTGGACGTTCATATTGCAATAATTTCACTTTTAACTCTGTGACTTGTTGGCGTAGCTTAAGTATCTCAGTAGCGGTTGAGGATTCTGGCTCTGGTGAAGTAGCAGCCTTGACCACATCTCTTGGTTCTGTCACATGTGGTGCGGGCATTCGTTGTCTCTGTAGTTCTTTCACTTGGTCGGCAAGCTGGTCATGTGCTTCTAAGAGGTTGGCATAGGTTTCCAATATTCGTTGGATACTTTTTGAGGGGATAGCCTGGAAGATAGCAGGATCTATGGGTGCCCCTGGAGTGTTTTCTTTGGCTGCTTCGAGATTATCTTGATTTTGTTGTTGTAATCTTTTGTTCTCTTCTTGGGCAGCTGCTAGGTTTTGTTGGAGTAAAGCCATGTTTCTCTGTAGTCTTGCATTGCGGGCTAATTGATCTCTAAGTAGTTCTTCGGTTGCCTTACCCATCTCTCTATATTTGGCTTCCATCTCTACATAAGATTGTTGGAGGGTTGTAACTTCTTGTTGCAATGCGGTATTACGCAACTCCAAAGCATCGACATGCGCTTGGAGGTGAGCCGATAAATTGCAAAGCTCTTTGTTATTCTCTTCCAATAATCTATACTCCTGCTTAGGTTGTGTGGCAGCTTCAAACATGGTGTCTAATGCATGAATAAATGAAGTGGATGTAGAGGTAATGGTGGAAGATGCAAGGGGTCGGGAAATGGGGGTCTCGATCGAAGGGTACGTGGGTGCCGTACATCTAAAGGGCCTCCCTGATTAAAGTTATGTTCAACTTAAACTTTTTCATGTCCTCTTGGTTTGATAGAGAGGGCACCAGGAATGTGCATGACTGATCTCGATCTCCTGTCGCTTTAAGAGTGGCAATCAAGTAGTAGCATCTAAGGAAATCTCGTTTAGGCAGAGATGCACTAAAATAACCCTACAATACCGCTTTTTGCCAAATATCTTGAAGAGGTGCTACGTTTTGTAATGCTTCAAACTCTCTTGAGAAGAACTAAAATGTCCACCAAACTCCTCTAAATTCCAACTTGGATTCCCAGATATGGTCTGCATCCCCCAAATATCTTGGCATCTCATTGAACCAATGAGAATGTCCCTTTACTCTTTTTGTTAGGCCACTTTGTGGATACGAGATGGGAATTCGTCTCACATTCAGAAACTCCTCAGGACTAGCTGTTAATGGAACCTCCATAGGCATGGTCAGGTGCAACCACTAATGCTGTTAGACTTTCTTACTATCAAGAATTGCAATTAAGCATCAATCCTATAGAAGCATATCTCATAGGATTGGGAGGTGTGGAAACCCCTTGCATGGGTGAGGTGGAGCTTCCCATCTACATTCAAGATGTTCTTATGACAGTTAAGGTGCTAGCGTGTCAAGACGAGGATCTCATTGAGCCTATTGTCTTAGGTCAAGACTGGATCTACGATCATGCAGTCAACTTGAACCTAAGAAGTGGACTCCTTTAGGTCTGGGTAAATCAAAATCACGTTACCATCGAGTTAGAAAATCAAGCACTAAAGGAACTAGGAAAGGCACCAAATCCTGGTCCTTCCAGGATTACACATGTAGATAAACATGTTGTTCTTGTCCAAAACTCAATTGTTGGAGTTAGACATATGCGGAAGCACGTGAGCAGCACAAGGAAGAAGAAGAAGCTTGGAGCTCAACACACAATGCTGAATGTATTACTAGAGAATGTACAAAGATCAGTAGCCCATTAGGGCAATAGGCGTATATAAAAGCCGGGGGAAAAAAACCTCCTAAAGAGGGAAAAAAGTGCATGGTCCTAGAGTGTTCACACACATCACTACCTAAATATATCAACAAATCCCCCTTGGGAGTGATGCGGTGAACAAGTAGCTGGCACTCATGTATAAGGAAGTGCCAAGCTATATGGAAATCACTCCACAAAAGGAAGTAAGCTCAAAGCTTTGCGGAAAGCTTCAAACTTCTCCCTAGGCAGGGCCTTCATGAAAAGGTCTGCAATGTTCTCCTGCGTGGGCACATATGCCACGCTAATCTCCCTAGCAAAGAACCTCTCCCTGACATAATGATAATGCACCTCAATGTGCTTAGTGCGAGCATGGAACACAGGGTTCCTCACAACTGCCAATGCGCTCTGATTGTCAGTGAAGATGGTGGTGGCAGAAGATTGACCAACACCCAAATCAGCCATAAGGCGTCTGAGCCACACACACTCAACAGTCATTGTGAAAGCTACCCTATACTTAGCCTAACAATTGGAAGTGGCCACAGTAGGCTGCTTCTTGCTCAACCAAGATATACATGAGCTACCAAGCATGAAGCAAAAGCCACTAGTGGACACACAAGTGTCATAGCAACCAGCCCAATCAGAGTCAAAAAAAGCATGCAAATCTGGTTGTAGTGATCCCCCCTTGGGATAAAACAACCCAAGTAGCCGAGTACCACTCAAGTAGCAAAAGATACGCTTAACCGCCTGCCGATGCTTAACTCCTGGGCAATGCATAAACCTGCTCATCTATGAGATAGCAAACTGAATATCAGGCCAAGTAATGCATAAGTAAATCAAGCATCCAACAGCCTGTTGATAGAGAACAGCATCAAATGCATCTCTAGCATCATGAAGACTCAATTGTAAACCTGTCTCCATAGGAGTGGCAATAGGCTTACAGTCTTCAAGGCCAAAATGTTGCAATAATGTGTCAATATATTTTGTTTGACACAAAGTCATTCCACCACCAACGTGCATAAACTGAATGCCCAAATAATGATGTGAATGCCCCAAATCAGGCATCTCAAATGAGGCATGCAAATCAGCCTTAAAATCAGCAATATGCTTCTCAATAGGACCAGTGAGCAGCATGTCGTCAACATAGACAACAATGATCAGAAGCACATCATTAGCACGCTTAACATATAAGGGGCTTTCAATTGGACTGTTCTCAAACCATGTGCAATCAGATAGGCATGTATCTTCTCATACCAAGCACGTGGTGCTTGCTTTAAACCATATAATGCCTTCTTTAACCTGCACACCTGGTTTTCATGCCCTTTCTGCACAAAGCCACGAGGCTGAAAAACATACACTTCTTCATGCAAGTCACCATTCAGAAATGTTGTTTTAATGTCCAGCTGATGTACATTCCAACCATGATCGGCTACAAGTGCACAGATGCTCCGAACAGTAGTCATACGACATGTAGGTGCAAAGGTCTCATCAAAATCAATGCCTCTTTCCTGTGCATAAGCCTTTGCAACAAGCCTAGCCTTATACCTGTCAACTGTACCATCAGGTTTACGCTTCAGCTTGTATACCCACTTAGTGCCAATGGCCTTCTTGCCAGGAGGCAAGTCACATAAAGACCAAGTACCATTCTTCATTATTGCATCATATTCAGATTGCATAGCAGCCATCCAATTTTCTGAATTTTGTGCTTCATCAAACGAAACAGGCTCAGTCTCATCACATAGACTAGATGCAGCCATAGCATAGCAATTTGATGCAAAAGAGGCACTATGAGAGCCTGATCGAGTATGATATGACAGAGGTGCATCTAATTTGCTATCACGCAAGGTCTACACCAGCCATTTTGGCATAGTTCTTGCCTTCTCAATATCAGCTCTCTCATTAATAAGTGCATCAGAAATGGAATGATCTGCATCATCACATGAAACCTGCAAAGGCTGAGAAGTTGCCTAATTAGGTTGAAGCGGCTATGGAAGGGACCTCGGGAGTAGAAATTAGCCCTACCAAGTATCGAGCGGTCCCCTTAAAGGACATACGAATCTTACTTGAGGATCATGCCAACTTTTTAGATTCCTATGAAAAGATGGAATTAGAATGTGCAGATCTCCGGAAGCAGTTGGCCAATGTCATCACATCTCAACATGAACCTGCCATCCCTCAATAGTCCACTAAAGAACTAGAGGCCTTAAGAAAGCAAGTCGAATAATTAAAAGCCAAAATCCTACCATATGAGAGGCCACCCTCTCCTATTGAAGAACCAAAACCTAAAAACGTGGTGGAGATCCTGGTCGAAGAGAGTTTTGAAGAGCTTTATGACCCAATGTTGGTAGCTGGTGGGCATGTCACTGAAGAGGGGTGAGACATCTTTGAGATAGAGGTCCCAAATTGGCTCAGAAAGAGTAGAGCAAATAGGAAAAACTCATGATGATAGAGTGGTCGTGCAAATCAGGTCTCTTTCCAATCTAGAAGAAACAATTCTCAAGTCCGCTTACTTTCAGAACCTCTCCCATCAACGTCTAATTACCACATCAGAAACACAGTATAAGCCCTAATTTGTATTATTAGCTGATTATAACGTGGAGATTAAAATGCATACAGGAAAGATTCTACATTCGCCACCCATTTTGAGCCTGATGATCTACCAGTAGATGCACTTGCAATTTGAGCCTGATGATCTACCAGCAGACACATATACATGAACTCAAATAAATCTTTGACAAATGTAGAGAGTATCAGGTTTGCCTGAACCCAGGAAAGTGTGTTTTTATGGTCATGCAAGGCAAGATTCTAGGACACATAGTGTCAAGGAATGGCATATCCACAAATCAGGAGAAAGTGAGAGCTATTGCAGAGCTACCTAGGCCAAAGAATGTCAAGGAGGTACAAGCTTTTATGGCGCATTGTGGTTATTACCGACGTTTCATTCACATGTATGCCATCATTGCAAAGCCTCTGTATGCTATTTTGACTAACTTTGAGTGGACAGATGAATGCAAAAACTCCTTTAATGAGCTTAAATGACGATTGTGTTCAGCACCAATCTTAACTACACCATATTGGAACAAGCCATTCCATGTTCATGTGGATGCATCCAATTATGCTATTGGGTGTGTACTAGCACAACCTACTGGTGAAGGCAATATGGATCTTCCAATTGCTTATGCTAGTAGACTATTGAATGCGGTTGAGCAAAATTATACCACTACTGAGAGAGAAGGAGTAGGCATGGTATATGTGGTCAAAAATTTTAGACATTATTTGCTTGTAAATAATTTTAAATTTTTTACAGACCATCAAGCATTACTCTATCTAGTGAACAAACTCTGCAATACAGGTAGATTAGTAGGATGGTTCCTCTTACTAATGGAGTATGACTTTGAAGTTGTGGTTAGGAAAGGTAGGAATCACCTTAGGGTGGATCACCTTTCCAAACTAACTTCTGGAGAGTCCCTTTAGGGAGTGTCAAATGACCTTCTTGATGCTTACTTGTTCAATCTCGAAGTAGTGCCTGAATGGGCTAAAAATATAATGACTATCCTCACCTTTGGATCTAGACATCCTATATTGGAGAGCCAAAGATAAAGAAGTAGTGAGGTCCCAAAAATATCACATAATGGTAGGCAGGATGTACAAACACACAAATCAAGGCATACTGACTTGTTGTGTAGAAGAAGATGAGCATGCAAAATGGTTGCAACTAGCACATGTAGGTGCACTTCAACAACATCAATCTAAGCAAAGAACCCTCCAAACTCTACAAAGATTAGGGGTATATTGGAAAAGTATGGAAGCAGAAATTCACAAATGGTGCAAGGAATGCCCATTCTATGCTATTAGACCACCAATGGAACATGCCACTCTTTATCAAGTATCTTTAGTACCAGATTGGAGTGAACCTTTAGTCAGTTTTCTGAGGATGAAAACATTCCCTCAAGAGATGACCCTGGCTAGACAAGAAGCTTAGAACAAGAAGCACTAGACCATGCTCTCATTGGTGATAATCTATACAGACAAGGAAAAGATCGATATCTTAGATTGTGTGTCCATGAGAGTGAATATCTGAAGATCTTGGAGACTTCTCACCAAGGTGTAGCAGGAGGACACTTTGGACCAGATAGGGTGATCAAAGCAATACTATTTGCAGGACTTTGGTGGCCAATACTTCACATGGATGCACATACCCACATGAAGAGGTATTTGTCAATGCACTCAGTACCCAATACAAAAAGATGAGATGCCTTTGAAACCTATGATGGGTGGATGTGCATTCTCTAAGTGGGGAATAGACTTTGTCAGTCCTATTAATCCCCCAGCTAAAGGTTCACATGTTGAATCCATCGTTGTGACCACAGATTATCTTTTTTTTGGAACAATGGTAGAAAACAAGAAGAAAGAGGTTAGTATCAAGAAAATATTTTACATGTGGAAATTGTGTCTCATGTGCCTGGGATTTCTCAATTGTGTCTATGCACGGTCGTGTAATGTGGCTCTATATTAATGCATACTTTGGAAATGCATGACTTGGATGGTGCAAAAGACAAGGTTATGCCAAAGGCACATGGCTGTTGCTGGTCGAGGCTTTTGACGTTACTTGTAGACTTGATGCAATCTTTGGTTGGAGGTGTCGATTGAATCTTGCAATGATGTAATTCTCCTTATAGGGATTCATTTCGGAATAGTATTTGCCCCTGCAGAGGTCACCTCTGGTCTCTTCATCTTGAGATGGTTTCTGAAATTTTGTATCCGGCATGGTTTGCTCTTTGGTTTTGTGGGTATGACTGATGCTTTTGGCTTCCAAACCCATATCCTTGATGATTGTCTTCTTACTTTTGCCGATGGGTTGAGTATATCTTCTTTTGGTCTCTGTGCTCGGTTCTTACCTTTTTCTCTCCTTGGCTTCTTTGTTGAGACCTTTTGCATGGTGGAGAGCATAGTCCTTTGTGCATGTAAGAGTCCTTTGGGAACCCACATGTGTAATCATCCTTGTTGAGCTGCAACTAATTTCTTAGGCATCCAAATCTGTTTGGGACCTTGTGCGTGCGCTTGTCCTAGTTGCTTGGTTCTTCTTTTGGTGTGATTGGTCTGGTTGGATGGACATTGTTGTGGCAAAGTTGGTGGTTGCTCTCCTTTTCGTACCTAGATATGCTTCATGCTCCGAGCTACTTTCTTCTTGAAATCTCTTTGTCTATTTGATATGGCAGTTATCATGTACTGTTTCACTTGCTTTTGAGGCTGAACTACTATGGATGCTTTACTCTTTGAAAAAGAAGGAGGGTCTGCTTGCCTTTGCGACTGTCCTTGCATGATTGAGTCCTTCTAGATCACAGAGCTTTTGACACATACAACACCTTGTTCGTGAAGATTAGTCTTAGAGGAACTATGAGAATGTGTGGAGCCATGATCTGTGAGCATGCAGTTCTCTAATTCTAATGTAATGCATTGTTCATGTACCCAAACTTGAAGAAGCTGTCTTCTTAGGTTTAAGTTGACTGCATGGTCATAAATCCAATCTTGACCCAAGACAAGGGGCTCTATAAGGTCCTCATGGTGACACACTAGCATATTGACTTTCATTGGGACATCTTGAAGGTAGATGGGAAGTTCCACCTCACCCAAACAAGGGGTTTCCACGCCTCCCAAACCAAATGAGATAGGCTTCTATGGGCTTGATGTTCAATTGCAGGTCTTGGCAGTATGAAAGTCTAACTACACTAGTGGCTGCACCTGAGTCAACCAAGGCTCTCACAGATCTTACACTCTTTCCTCGCCCTACCTCCATGGTTACAAAGGGGCTTCGATCGATTATTTGAGAAGTAAGTATGCCCGATTTTTGGCACATGTCCATGTGATATTTTGGGGCTTTTGGGTTGACATCTAGATCGAGTCGCCTTAACTTATTTCGCCTAATGCGCTCTCTATCCTCTATCTGTGCTTCTTCTCTGACCGTCAACTCTTCTTCTTTCCGCTTCTTAGCAGTGTTGAGTCTCATTAGCATATCTTCTGTAAGAGGTTCTTGATATAACTTAACTCGACAACCACTGATATAGTTTGGCAAGATAGCACCTTCTAAAGTGGCCAATTGAACTACACTGATAGTGGAAATTCTATTAATGATCATGGGTCCATATCCTCGTTTTTCCAATTTACGGGCATGTTGCTTTAGTGTATAAACCAGCACGAGATCTCCTTCTTTCAATCCTTTATCCTTTACATGGGCATCAAAGTATGCCTTTTGTCGTTTCTTTGCCTACTAGTGCTCATAACCTCGTCTCACCTAAACGTTCTAGATCAAAGATCCTAGAGGACAACTCGTGCCCATTCCACTCATGCTCTTGTGCTACTTTCAAGGCTGGGATTAGGAAGTCCAATGGTAGCACAACATTCTATCCGAAGACCATCTGAAATGGGGTGGCATTGAGTACCGTTTTGTAGGCAACTCAGTAAGCCCAAACAACATAATGAAGCTATTTGTCCCAATCAGAGTGTTTATTATTTACCAGTTTTGTCAACACATTACATAGGATCTTATTCGTGCTCTCTACTTGTCCGTTGGCTTGTGGATGATAAGGGGCAGACTTCTTATGTATCACCATGAATTCTTGGAGAAGATTTTCAATGACCTCGTTCAAGAAGTGCGTACCTCTATCACTGACCAACTCTATTGGTAATACATATCTCGTGAACATGTTCTCGAATAAAAACTTAGCCGTCGTTTGAGCATCATTCTTTGTTGTGGCTTTTACTTCCACCCACTTGGTAAGGTAATCTATGGCTACAATGATGTACTCTGCATGGGAGTTTCTAGTTGGGGGGTTAATTGGACCTACGAAGTCGATACCCCACTTCGAGAATGCATGTCCTCCCATCATTGGTCTCAAAGGCATCTCATCAGACATTGTGCACGTTGGCCGCATGTGTCACATTTCTTCACATAAGTATGTGCATCCATATGAAGAGTGGGCCACCAAAGTCCTGAGAATAGAATGGTCTTGATTACTCAGTTAGGCCCAAAGTGTCCGCCTGCAACACTGCTGTGGGCAGTTTCTAAGATTTTCAAATAATCTGATTCATGAATGCACAGTTTAAGGTATACATCTTTGCCTCTCCTATATAGTTTGTCTCCTACGAAAGCATAGTCTTGAGCCTCTTGCTCCATGCTTCGTCTTCTTGCTAGACTAGCCTCACTAGGTTGTGTCCCCAATCTCATAAAGTCCACCAATGGAGCACTCCAGTCTGGAATTAATGACACATGATAAAGGGTGGCATGCTCCACTGGGGTCTCTCCTAACACACTAGAAAATTCTTGATCCATTCCTATATTTCTTTGTCCATGCTAGGCCAATACACTCCTAAACGTTTTAGATTCTTCAATGTTCGTTGTTTCAAATAGTGACTTCCTAGCAATCCTTCATGGGCTTGTTGCAACCAACTACTATGTTCATCGTCTTCGACACAACAAGCTAATACAGCCTCTGTATCTTGTTTGTACATGCTTCCTACCAATATTTGATATTTTTGTCATTTTACAATTTCCTCTTTGTTCGTTTTCACATTCTTGTTCGTTGGTTTGAAGGTTAGGACTAGTACCAACTTATTTGCCCATTTAGGAACAACTTCTAAATTGAACAGATAAGCGTCAGGTAGTTCATCAGACACTCCTTGCAGTGACTCTCTCGAAGTAATGCAAGAAAGATGATCTGCCCTGAGGTGGATTCTACCTTTCCTAACAACAACTTCAAAGTCGTATTCCATTAGTAAGAGGAACCATCTTACTAAGCGTCCTGTATTGCAAGGTTTATTGACCAAATACAATAAAGCTTGATGATCAGTGAAAATTTTGAAGTTGTTGGCCAATAGATAGTGTTTAAACTTCTTCACAGCATATACCATGCCTAAACCTTCTCTTTTGGTTGTGGTGTAGTTTCATTTGGCAGCATTCAATTGTATGCTAGCATATGCAATGGGTAAATCTAGATTTCCTTCACCTGTGGGTTGTGCTAGCACACATCCTATTGCATGATTGGAAGCATCTACATGGACATGGAAGGGTTTATTCCAATCAAGAGTGGTCAGTATTGGTGCTGAGCACAAACGTCTTTTGAGCTCATTGAAGGATTTTTCACATTCATCATTCCACTCAAAATTTGTCAGCAAGGCACAAAGAGGTTTAGCTATGATCACATACATGTGGATAAATCTGCGGTAATATCCACAATGGCCCATAAAGGCTTGTACCTCTTTAACGTTCCTTGGCCTGGGCAACTCCACTATGGCTCTTACTTTATCCTCATCTGTTGATATTCCATTCTTAGAAACAATGTGACCTAAGATTTTACCTTGTCGTACCATGAACACACACTTCTTTGGGTTTAGACACACTCGATATTCTCTACACTTGTTGAAGATCTGTCTGAGCTCAGGGATGTGGTATCTTCTTTCTTGGGAGTGAGCGCATAGATCATCCACATAGACTTCTAAGCTCTTTCGCAAGAACTCTTTGAAGACATGACATATGAGCCTCTGGAAGGTTGCAGGTGCATTGGTGAGCCCAAATGGCATCACACGAAATGCAAAGATTCCCCACTCTGTGGCAAAAGCTGTTTTGTGTTAATCTTCTGGGGCAATGGCTACTTGATTGTAACCTGAAAATCCATCAAGAAAGCTATAAACTTCCTTGCTTGCAACACGCTCCAATAGATGTTCAGTGATTGGAAGTGGATAACTATCTCTTATCATAGCAGCATTAACTTTTTTAAGGTTAATACACACTCGCAATTTTGCATTCTTCTTGGGTACCATGACAATGGGGGACACCCATTCGGTATGCTCAATCTCATAGATAAATCCAGCTTCAATCAACCTGTCAATTGCTTCTTTTATTTTAGCTACATAAGTGTCATTATATGTGTAGGGCTTTTGTTTGGTGGGCTTGGCATCAACGGTCATGGGGATAGTATGAGAGCTAATTTTTGGATCTACTCCCTTCAAATCTCTATAGTGCCATGCAAACACGTCCCTATATTCCCTTAATAGAGCTACAAGCTCTGCTTCTTCTTTTGCACTTAGGTCATCTCCTATGTACGTACATCTCTCTTTGTTCTGTTCAATGGTCACTACAATCTTTTTGGCCTTTTCTTTATTATCATATGCTTCTCCTACGATAGCCTCTCTCTTAGGCATTTGTACCAAAATTTTCCGATCCTCAACTTCATATTTCTTGAAATTTTTTGGTACCTCAAACAATGATTCCTCCTCTTCTTGTTTCATTGCTTTTCTCTTCTTTTTCTTTTGACCCCCTTCACTTCCATCCTTTGAATTTATAGTTTTAATGCTTGTGAGAGGTTCTTCTTCTTGTTGGTTAAAGACTCCTACATCTTCTAGATAGTGTGTTTTGGAATTAAAGCAACTATCCATTACAATGGACTCTAGATCATCATCATTCTCTTCTTCTTTTATGAAGTCACTAGGGTCACACTCTTCTAACAAGGGCTGACACATGAACACTGAAATATCGTAACCCTCCTCATCACAATGAGGTGTCCATTGTTCTTAATTGACAGAAATTTCCATGGTGGCCAAGATTTCTGCCCAACCATGAGGCTCAAATTCCTCATCTAGAAATATCATTGGTGTATAGGCTGGGTCTTTAACTGGTCTATCTCCTGGGGGAGTTCCTTCTTCTCTTGCTTTTAGGTGCTTTTCCTCTTCCTCTGTGACTTTGCACATTCACAAGTGAGTATCTTCATGCAGCCAAGATGGATCAGGTGAACTTCCAGAATGCACAGAGATTGAATCTTCTTTTGCTTTGTGGATAGGATTCCACTATAGGGGTGGTACATCTCTGAAGGTATAATCCTTTAGATTGACTTTGGTGGTGACCCCTAAGTGTTGTAGGTACAAGGAGTTGGTTCCCCAATCTTTTACTATTTGCAGTTGTCGTAGGAAGGGTCTTCCTAGGATCATCTCGTAGACATTATTTTTTTCAAAGTCACATATAGCAAATGTATGTTCAAACTCTACACCACAAGTGGTTAGAGTTATCCCTTCTAGCAATCCTAGAGGTCTTTCAAAATGATCGTCTGTCATTTGAAGCTTCATTCTAGTTGGTCTTAATTTTGGTTTGCCCCATCGCTTCCACAAGGAGGTGGTTGCAATAGCAACACCTGCACCTGAATCTATGATTGCTTTGGTTGTGTAACCCTGGTAGGTGATCAAAAGATAAGTATTACCTTCTTCACCTTCACTCATGTCCCCTATTTTATCGAGAGGTATCTCTGTAACTTTTTGCTTAGAGCCTGCTTTTGGTATATGCGAATCAAGTTCTGGAACCTAATCCTTCACATGATTCCATAGCTCAGGTTTTGCTTTGAGCAGCTCCTCTATCATGAGATGACATTGAACCTTAGTGTTCTTCAAGACGTCAGTGTTTCTTGGAACCACTGAGTCTTCGTTTCTTACCAATATTGTGGGAGCTGTGATATGAAGAGATTCAGATTCCCATGGGCCTATGAATTGTGGCAACTCTTGTAAAGAAATAGATTCGAAATCTAATATCTCCTCTTCTTGTTGCTCTGCTTGTTCTTCATAAATGGATGGAATGTCTTGGGGAAATTGATCATGAAGGTCATCAATTTCAGGAATAGGAGGGGGGTTACCCTTCTCCTTGGCCCATTTCTCCTCTTGTATTTCCCACAAGAACTCTGAGAGAAAATTGCTGAATTGAAAGAGGTGATCCATCATCTATGGAATCAGGGATGTAAGCTCTCATTGGTGGTGAGCTTTCTCTTTCAATAATTGGTTGAGCCTGTGGAGGTAAAGAAACTTGGGCCTTGTTTAGCAACTGCTCTAATCTTTCTAGTAAGCCCTGGAAATGCAAATCCAGCTTGATAGAGTTTGTCTGATTGAAATTTTGACTAGTCTCGAGCATAGCTTGAGCTACTTCTACCATTTTCATGCACATTTTTGTTCTTTCAATCTCTAAATTTGCTCTAGGATAACTCTTGTCCAGGTTTGCAGTTGTTGGCCCTTCTTGAAGTCGAGCCTGGTAGGCCTTGAACATCATGTACAAGCCTTTTGGGGTTGGATCTGCAAGAACAGATCCTAATTGTGGTTTATTTACAGTGGGTGGTGGGGTGGGATGAGGCGGTGTGGATGGAGCTTCGGCATGCGCAGGGCTTTGAGATGCAATATCTTCTATTTTTGTTTTTGCGCCTTTCATGCTTTCTTCTAGTTCAGATAGCTTTTTATTCCACTTGCGATTAGATTTCTCCTTAGTATCCTTCCATGTTCTTGTTCTCCTCTTACTAGGCTCTCCTGACTCACTTGACTCTGATTGCTCCACTGGTTTATCTTGTTTTAATGCTTGTGCCCTAGTAACTACCTATACAGGAGCCACGTTACTGCTACTTGAACTTGAATCCGCCACTAAGCCTACCAGATTGATGGGTGTAACCTTGGGCACACTAGAGGGATTCCTAGGACACTCCCTTGGAAGATGTTCCTTGCCACTCAGGACAAAAGCCTTGTATTGTGATGTTTTGTCCTTGTCCTAGAGTGAGTGAGTGGGGACATTCACGAATGAAATGGTCGCCCTGACATCTAACACATGGTCCTCTAGGGGCTTGTGGTCTTACTTGTCTCAATTGGGGCCTGGGGTTAGGATTCGTGTACATGATACTCGAGTATTCTGGCTCCCAATTTTGTTCCATAGGTGCTGCCTCGTATTGATAGGAATAAGCCTCACTGTGCTCTGGTAACTTTGTGTAATAACCATGTGGACTACCTTCATGGGAGTAGTCTGAACTATGAGCATGAGGGTCATTTTCTGAGATCAATGGGGTCATTGGCACCAATGCTCTATTAAGGTTCTCCTCTGGCATCGCATACTTAACTGGGATCACATTAGCAGGAGCTAGTGGTTGGCTTCCTAGGACTGGTTGTGGCCTATATGGTGCATGATATTGCTGTTGTGGCCTATAATATGGCTATTGGTATTGATTCTGATACCTACCCTGCTGGTAAGGTTGCTGAAAATTTTGTCTCACAGCCTGCCTATTGTATGGACAATCTTAAGCCATATGATTTGTATATTTTCTCTCAATGGTGCAATATAGAGCATAAGGATTTCCTTGGGGCTGAGCCATCATTGGGCAAACATTAGCCATGTGGTCTCCTCCACAGTTGTAACATCGCTTCAATGAGGTGACCCTTGGCATTTGTCTATTTTGAACTCCTAGCTTCTTGGCAACTTGCTCAGCTATCTCATCTATCTCAGTGGAGGTTCTAGAGGTATGACTAGTAGAACTGTCAGAGTCCTTATAGAGTTTGGGCAGTCCTAACTCCTCACCCAAATTGTCTTCTATGTCAATACATATCTGCACACACTCTTCTATGGATCTAGGCTCTTTCAAGTACACATATGACCTCAACTTTGTGCTTAGTAAGCCATCTAAAAACAAGGCCACTTGTTTAGCCGGTTTGTTTCTCTATTCACGAATAGTTCTATGCTTTTGTTGTCTTGAGGGATCCAATCTGGAGTGATTACCCTAGTCAAGACTGACTTACCTCTCGGAGTCTTGGGTTCTCGTCCTAGTTCTCCTTGCTCTAGGTCTCCTATCTCATTCTCAGGAATGATATTTCCAAACTCATTTGTCCTATCTAGTAAGTTGGCAACCACATACATGGTTCTTTCCTTATCAATGTATGAACCCTCTTCAAACTTAACCACTGGATGTTCAAGTCCAAAGGGCTGATCTGGATTTTTGAGTTGGACCACTGATCGCCTCAGACCATCCTCATAGATGCGAGCACCTAATTGGTTGGTCCTAATGTATTCCAATTGTGTTTTATAGTGACCTTCTAGTGTCTGTAAATAAGCAATACCTGAGGTACGTGTGGGTCTTTCCATGCTAAAAGACATTTCTGAGTCACTTGTGTCAGAACTTAGCACATAGGGATAACCACTTAGTCCTTGTGCCCAAGACTTATCTGTATGGTTGACACTAGCCTCAGATGATCTAATGCTTTGCCTATCCTTGCGTAAGTGTCTGCTAGATCTTAGGTTCATAAGCTTTGTCTACAAGTCCAAAATTTCCCCTTGTATTGCTCAAAATCCTTTGGAACTCCTTGGTTTCCTAGTCCACGAGCCCAAAATCACTACAAACAAATTTTGTATGAGAAATTCATGCTAGTTCAGGGTTTTGGGGTTTAAAACAGGGAAACATGACCTCTCTGGAAGTGCTTCAAAACAGGCGACACACGACACTTAGTAAGTATCGGCGATACTTGGAAGCAGACGATACACGATACTTGCCTTGCCACGATACACGATATCTGGGAAGTCACGACACACGACATGTGAGGCTCTCCTCAAAAGAAACATGTGAATGATGTGTGTGCCACTCTCCTCCCATCCATTTATATCCTCTTGTATCTAAAATAGCAGTGATCTGGAATGATCTAGCGTCGCCATGTGGCCAACATGCAACACTCATCCCCACTAACCATCAAATACTTTAGGATATTATACCCCCGAGCTTAGGACCTTGGCTAACTAGCCCTCGTCCCACACACACATGGAATGGTCTCTGTAGACCAATGTCTGAAACGACACCCGAGGGATATCGCGACACTTGACACCTAAATGGTCACAACACTCGACATCTGGCAGATGTCGAGACACTTGTCAGATATCGCGACACTTGCGGTCCGACGACACATGATACTTGCTAAGATGTCACGACACTTGATGTCCACGACACTCGACACCTGAGGAATATCGCGACACTTGGCCCTGCACGACGCTCGACACTTGTCAGATGTCGTAGCACTTGGAGGTCACAGATATCACGACACTTGGTCACACGACACCTAGTTGGTCACGATACTCGACACCTGAGGAATATCACGACCCTTGGATCGTGACACTTGGATGTCACAGATATCACGACACTTGATATCTACCAGATATCATGACACACGGGAATTCAAGTATCGTGACACTTGAACGCAACCAATCACGACACTTGGATTTTTTGGAGTCCAATTTTTTTGCAAATATGAGTACCTTGTGTCCTCCTTGTCACTCCTATGTGCCTGTAGATGCAAAATCTATCTTCAAACCCGTGATACCACACTCACGATACTTGGTGCAGGTTGTGTCATGTTCGAAACTGATCACTCCGTTTTTTGGGTATTTTGGTAGTATTTCTTCAGCGCTTTAGTTTTGCACCCCCTCTAAGCTTCTTGCTCGCATCCACAAATGAAAAACGAAGTGAATGTACTCTAGAAAATGGAAAAAACTGAGAAGATGAAGGTGGGTGGAGATGGTGATGATGAGGATGAAGATGGAGAAAAAATCAGAAACTGAACTAAAAATGATGATTTTTTACCTTCCAATGTCGCTACTCTACGTCTTACCGTCACATGCTCATCCTCCAGCTCTCTCCCCGACAACGACGCTAAATTTGGTGTCACTCTAGCACAATGGAAAGTCCCAACATGAGGAGTTTCACCTCATAAATGTCAATCCGTGGAGACGTGAGAACCGGTATGAAGACCGTGAGCAAGTGATGGCACAAGTGCGTGAGTGAAAGCACACAAGCATGCACACACATACACACACGCGCACAAGGTAAGAGCAAAGAGTGGAACAATGGAAGATCTTCGATTACAAAAGAAATCTCTTACAAAGCTCAAAACTACAATAAGCTAACCTCAAAAATGAGCTCTCCAGCCCTTTTTATAGTTTTTTGAGTGATTTTGGCCCTGTCCAGACCTAGTGTCCGACCTAGTTAAAAAATAGGTTCCAAGGCTTATTTGGGGCTCAAACGGAGTCTAAAAATTATGAAAATTGGTAGGATGATAGTTCTAATACTCCTCAAGCTCAAGGACTCCTTGGCTTGAGCAAAATGGAGTTGAAAAAATGGAAAATGGTATTTACAATGGTTTTTAGTGATAGAATTCACTATTTTTGTAGGGATTTCTTTGAAAATCTGACATGTACTTCTTGGAGCTCCCTATATGCTCCATCTTCGTGTGTGTCCTCCTCTTTGATGTGCTCCTATGCTTTGTCCTTGTTAACAAACCATGATTATCAATAGAATATCAACAAGTGGAACTGTCCAACTAGCCACCCTAGAAGGTGACATCCTACCAAGTTACATCACTGGATGCAGAGTCAAATTATATCAAGAAACCCTCACAGAGGAAATGCTTAATCGACTCAGCACTGGCAAGAAACGTAAGGGAGAAGAAAAGCAAATTCGAGAACAAGAGTAGGCAGAAGTTTTAGAATGCATCCGAAGAATGAAATTGAGAAGACATGGTAGAGATTAGCCTAGGTTAGATGATTATGAAGTTCCAAGATATCACATGGCCATGTGCAAAGCATCAGGTATATGTTCCCACAGAATAGTTGACCGACGTCCTTTTGTGGCCCTAGATATAGGACAAGGAAACAGTGCAAGGACTGTAAGAGATTTGATTGACTCAGGTGCAACCAGTAATGCTGTTAGACTTTCTTAATGTCAAGAATTGCAATTAAGCGTCAATCCTATAGAAGCATACCTAATAGGATTGGGAGGTCTGGAAACCCCTTGCATGGGTAAGGTGGAGCTTCCCATCTACATTGAAGATGTTCTTATGATAGTTAAAGTGCTAGTGTGTTAAGACGAGGACCTCACTGAGCCTCTTGTCTTAGGTCAAGACTGGATCTACGATCATGCAGTCAACCTGAACCTAAGAAGTGGACTTCTTCAGGTCTAGGTAAATCAAAATCGTGTTACCATTGAGTTAGAAAATCAAGCACGAAAGGAACTAGGAAAGGCACCAAATCCTGGTCCTTCCAAGAGTACACATGTAGATAAAGATATTGTTCTTGTCCAAAACTCAATGATGTAGAATGATGAGTTTCTCAACAAAAGAGTCAGGGATTTGGTGGAACTCCCTTCTTTTCCAAAGATGATCGAGACAAAGCAACCAAAGGAATACAGGAAGTAGAGGAAGCAGACAGTCTATGCCCATAGTCAATGGAGAGCACAAAGCAAGAGGATTCAAAATGTGAAGCAGAATTTGTATACGCAACGACAAAAAACCCCTTGCTCGAGTGATAGTACCCCAACAATGCACGACACCAGCTACTCAAGCAAGGACTACAAAGAGCGAGTATTCCAAGAATCTCCCAAAATGGATCATTTCTATTTGGGTCCCAAAGCGGTCAATGAAGGCTGACCCCAATACTAGAAAAATTTGGGTGCCCAAGACCTGCTTACACACTCAAGTAGCTTCACACAAGATCACAAGCCTAAATTGACACTCACAATCACTCACATCATACACTTCAGGGCACATATTTATAATCAATGCCTCACCACATGAAACCACACCTAAGACTATCTGGAAATGGGTACCCAAAAGATCCCAAATCCAAGAAGATGCATGCCCGAAATATGTAAAGGTCATCACACTCAAAAGTTGTAATCACACACAAAAAGTTTGGAGAATAAAACCTTGTATCAAACCACTCAACCCAAGTTGGTAAATCCATTCACACTAGAATAGATGCATTCCATGTACATTTCACATCTAGAGTATGCTTCTAGGGACTAACCACTAACTTATTAACTAACAGTAACAAGTTACACAAAACATCTCACTCACTTACTCCCTAACCACATTAGTAGCATGTTGGTGTTGTACAGGGAACATGGAATTATCTTGTTTCCTATGCAATGCTAATATGACTTTCTTCTTCTAGCAGATAAGCATAACATGGCTGACGTAGCAGGAACCAGCTCTCAAGCACGCATGAGCCAGCAAGTGGTTGATATGGAGAGTTTACCTATCATGTCAGAAACAACTGAAAGATCAGAGGAGTTGCAGGCCATTTAGATTGTACCTATACAGGACCCTCCAAGCGGCCATATGATGCATGTTGGTAAAGCTTCTCATTAGTTTAAGTGGTAGGACCCTTGGGAGAAGGATCATACCTTTGGGAGTCAGAGTTGGAATTCAATGGAAAGCAAGGGAGAAGGATCATACCTCTGAGAGTTAGAGTTGGAATTCAATGGAAAGCAAGGCAAATACCACTTCTTCATGAGAGAATTTGAAAAGTTACAGAACGCTGAAGCACTATGCCCTATATGGAAAAAAACAGGATTGGATGCGTACTTCGGTGCTCAGCTCCCAAAGCCCAACTTCATGAGATGCCACTATCTCATCAACACCTTGACTTGTAGCAAGCACCCCCAAGCTTCAAGCACTTTTGTACTCCCATCTCTAACAAGGGGGAAGGACATGAAGAGGTTTAAGTTAACCAACAACTTAGTGCGAGAGGCCCTAGATATGCGAGGAATGCACATCCCCATAGAAAAGGAGGTCCTGGTGCCTGATAACATGAAAAATAGGAACCTCACCAAGCTGAAGGACATGGTGGCCATGACACCCAATATTGTAGTACACCTTCGGATGTGCATGTAGCACTTTGCTTTTCTCGCCCAAGATAGATTTACCATGCCACCCGAGAAGATATGGTTCAGTTTGTATTTGGTAAAGACACAGAACCTCACCATCAACCTACCCCATTGGATCATTGATCAGATACACTTGGCTCACAAGAGATGGCCACATAAATCAGTCTTGTATGGATGTTGCGCTTTGACAAGAATCATTTATAGATGTTTAGCTTACGACATTCCCATTCAAAGGGCCCTAATGTGGAACATAGTCTAGCAGTTCAAAGGCCGAACATCAACTAGACACCCTTCCGAGAGGATGAGAGGAGCTATAAAAGTACCTTGTGCTCAACCCCGTGGAGCAACACTAACCCCTGATGTCACCCCCCTCCTCGAAGGGCCAGGCCATTCACATTATGACTACCACGAAAAAGCTCTAAAGGCCCCAATCTAATATTTTTGCCCGTTCCCAAGGACTTGGAATTCCCTGGAGGAGCACCCTTGGAAGAACTCACCAATGAAGACTTTGAGAAAATTTTAAAGGAAGTGAATCTTGAAGCAGAAGAAGAACAACAATTGGAAGGAGCTCAACTGCAAGGAACAACATCATAAGTACCCGTTACCACTATTGATGTGGATGAAGACGACACAGAAGATGAAGAAACTGAAGAAGGTGAGGAAGGGCATGAAGAAAGATATCGAGATGAGCAGGAAGGAGTACTAGAACATGTAGGTGCTCTTGCATACAGAGCCCACTTGCAAAGGTTACATGACATGATCAGAGCAGTGCAAGAAAGGCACTGACTTTCATTCGTATCAGGCCAAGCCTTGATAAAGTAGATGTTAGCAGACGAAGGTGTGGACCAACATTTCATCATTTCCCTCAAATTATTGTCAGAATCCTTGGGAGTTCAAGAGGCTATCTACATAGCAATTTGACAATTTGTCTCATACGACCAGCGTAGAGTGGATACACGACCAAGGGCAGGCAAGAACATATGAATATCGGTCTCTGAACCAGAGGCAACCATAGAACCAACAACCACCCCAACCCTCACCATCAACCTTACAACAAAAATTTTTGTACAAACATCCTCGATTTCACCCCAGCGACCCCCACCTCCTCCCTCTCCTCCCTTACCCCCCTCCTCCACTACCAACCATTGCCAAAACCTCTGTATTAATAACAACCATGCCCCAAACCCTAGCCTCTTCATCCTCCTTTTCCTTTCGTGAACTAACATCGTAGGCCACCCTTTTTTCTTCTGTTACCAGCCCTTTTATCACTTCATTCATTTTGCCTTTTGAACCCATCTTTGGACACCCACTCATTCCTAGTATAGAAGGACACTCGCGACCCACAAAAGGTAGTCTAGGTTTTCCTGCTTACCCATATTCACACCTTCCCCTTTCCAGGGATCCATACTTCCCATCCGCCTCATCCATGTTCCCCCATACCTCACTCACCACAATCGCCCCACCTCATTACATATCCTTCATGGAACGATTCATTCACACTCCTGCTCCTCAGCTAGGTTCACAAACACTCATAACCAGGTCACTATACACATACACCACAGTCACTTCACCTACCATACCCACATACATGGTAGCTCCCGCATGCACTGCACTGTCCGACCCCATGGACATTTCACCACCCATAGCACCTCCCCATCCCCCCATGATTCCACAATCACCCACTCCCCTACCCCCCACCTCTCCAATCACCACCTCATTGGTAGACACAACATCCATAACTCCCATTCCCTCTGCATTCCAAACTACTCCCCTCGCATCTCATAATGTAAATAATTCATTCAATATGTTAATTTAGTGTGCATGTCAATTACAACAAGAGTATCAACTATTGGAAGAGCACAGTGTTGCCTTTCAGGCAGAGTCACAGAGGCTACAAGTAAGATTCACGACATTGGAAGACGACCATCAAACACTTCTGGTAGAATACACCACCTTACAAGATGCTCATACCGAATTGGAGTCCAAAATATCCAATGTGGATGATCAAGCAATCAAAGACTTGGAAAACGTGCTCCAGGTGCAGATGCTCACCAATGCTAAACTAAGATACAATCTAGGTCTACTACGGAAGCATATGGCTACGGTGTTAGAAGAGAACAAGAGATTACAACAGCAAAACCAAGACAATTTTGAAGCGGCTATGGAAGGGACCTCGGGAGCAGAAATTAGCCTTACCAAGTATTGAGTAATCCCCTTAGAGGACATACAAATCTTACTTGAGGAGCATGCCAACTTTTTACAGTCCTATGAAAAGATGGAATTAGAATGTGCAGATCTCCGGAAGCAGTTGGCCAATGTCATCACATCTCAACATGAACCTGCCATCGCTCAACAATCCACTGAAGAACTAGAGGCCTTAAGAAAGCAAGTCGAAGAATTAAAAGCCAAAATCCTACCATATGCCATCCTCTCCTATTGAAGAACCATAACCTAAAAACCTGGTGGAGATCCTGGTCGAAGAGAGTTTTGAAGAGCTTTATGACCCGATGCCGGTAGCTGATGGGCATGTCACTGAAGAGGGGTGAGACACCTTTGAGATAGAGGTCCCAAATTGGCTCAAAAAGAGTAGAGCAAATAGGAAAAACTCACGACGATAGAGTGGTCGTGCAAATCAAGTCTCTTTCCAATCTAGAAGAAACAGTTTTCATGTCCGCTTACTTTCGGAACCTCTCCCATCAACGTGTAAGGAATTGAACTCACAACCTCTTGGTTACGAATGTGATGGGCTAACCACTTGCCCCAAAAGGCATGGTTGAGGATTACTTCCTAATCCTCTCTCTTAGGGTGTAGTTCAACCATCTCCTATCTATGAAGGGTGTAGTTCAACCATCTCCAACCTATCAATTCATTACATTCTTCCCCCCTTGGTCGATCATTGTCCTCAATGATCTACTCTTGTATCCCTGTAGCCTCTATGATCAGCCCCTTGAACTCCCTAGGTGCCCTTGAATTGATGTCCTCAACCTCACACATTTTCTTGAACCTTGTTAGCAACCCTGGTATGTTGAACCCTTGCTCTCAACCTTGGTGTCTTGAACCTTCTTGTTCGCAACCTTGGTGACTTGAGCCCTTGTTCTCAACCTCAGTCTTGAACCTTGTTCTCACCCATGTTCAGTATCTTGAACACTCAACCAAGTGCCACCCAAGGTTTCCCAAGGACTTCACACTTCCAAGCTAGCTCATTGGAAAGTTTGTTCCGAGATCTTTCCAACGATATATTATATGCCTCAATTCGACCTACGGATTGAGAGATACACTTGATTCTTTGTTGGGCTCACCTTTGAAAGCAACGCGCCCGCCTTCCTTGCCCATGCCTACTTCCTAAGCTCTGATACCAATGTAAGGAATTGAACTCACAACCTCTTGGTTAGGAATGTGATGGGCTAACTACTTGCCCCAAAAAGCCATGGTTGAGGATTACTTCCTAATCCTCTCTCTTAGGGTGTAGTTCAACCATCTCCTATCTGTCAAGGGTGTAGTTCAACCATCTCCAACCTATCACTTTATTACACAACGCCTGATTACCACATCTAAAACACAGTATAAGCCCTAATTTGTTTATTAGCTGATTATAACGTGGAGATTAAAAGGCATACAGGAAAAGAGCCTACATTCGCCACCCAGTTTGAGCCTGATGATCTACCACTCCTAGGGAGACAAGTTTACAATTGTGTCTTCATGATGTTGGAAATGCATTTGATTATGGTTTCTATTAGAAACTTGTTGGATTCCATATTTATGTATGCATCACTTGAGCTCATATTCAATTTTATATCTCTTAGATGAGTGGATCTATGCATAATGCACATGTTAAGCATTGGTAGGAAGTTAAGCGTATCTTTCGCTACTTATTTGGTACCCAAAAACTTCTTTTTCCAAGGGGGATCAATATCACGAGATTTGCATGATTTTTTAATTCAGTTTGGGCTGACTATTATGAAAATTGTATGTCCACAAGTGGTTTTTTGCTTCACATTTGGTAGTTCATGCATATCTTAATTGAGCAAGAAGTAACCTGCTGTGGCCACTTCTAGTTGTGAGAGTGAGTATGGGAGGTTTTTGTAACTACTGTGAGTGTATGCACCCCAAAGGCCATATTGATAACTTCTATCACCACCATGTTTAGTTACCATCACACTCCATTGGAAGTTTCTAGGGACCTAGTGTTCCATGCTTGTGCTAAGCACATTGAGGTGCATTATCACTATGTTGCACAAAGATTCTCTGCTAGAGAGTTATGTTTAGAGTATGTGCTCACATAATATACTGTTGCAAACTTTTTTAGAAAGGCTCTGTGTTGAAGCTCAAGGTCAAGCACAGGCATAAAAGCACATCAAGGAAGTGGAGACACAAGAAGAAGGAGCAAGTAGGGAGCCCCAAGAAGCACCTGTCAAATTTTCAGAAGAAATCCCTATAAAAATAGTGATTTTTATCACTAAAAATCATTGTAAATACCATTTTCTATTTTTACAACTCCATTTTGTTCAAGAAAAGGATTCCTTGAGCTTGAGGAGTATTAGATGTATCATACTACCAATTTTCATAATTTTTAGATTCCGTTTGAGCCCCCAAATAAGCCCGAGAACCTAATTTTTAACTAGGTCGGACACTAGGTCTGGACAGGGCCAAAGCCACTCAAAAACTATAAAAAGGGCTGGAGAGCTCATTTTTTAGGTTAGCTTGTTGTAGATTTCAGCTTTGTAAGAGAGTTCTTTGGTAATCAAAGTCCTTCCATTGTTCCACTCTTTGCTCTTACTTTGTGCGCGTGTGTGTGTATGTGTGTGTATGCTTGTGTGCTTTCACCCACGCACTTGTGCCATCACTTGCTCTTGGTCTTCATACCAGTCCTCACGTCTCCACGGATTGACATTTATGAGGTGAAGCTCCTCATGTTGGTATTCACCATTGTGCTAGAGTGACACCAAATTTGGCGCCGTTGCCGGGGAGAGAGCTTGGAGGATGAGCGTGTGACGGTAAGACGTAGAGTAGCGACGTTGGAAGGTAAAAAAAATCACCATTTTCAGTTCAGTTTTTGAGTTTTCCTTCTTCTTCATCTTCATCATCTTCACCATCCCCACCCACCTTCATCTTCTCAGCTTTTTCCATTTTCTAGAATACATTCACCTCATTTTTCACTTGTGGTTGTGAACAAGAAGATTAGAGGGGGGTGCGGAACTGAATCGCTGAAGAAAAACTCTTGAAACACTCTCTAAATACCAAGAATCCGAGCGGCCATTTTCGTGAAGTGATAAAACCTGTGCCAAGTATCGTGAGTGCAATATCGCGGGTTTGAAGGAAGATTTGGCACCTACAGACACATAGGAGTGAGAAGGAGGACACAAGGCACTCATATTTGCAAAAATTTTTGAATTTGGACTCCAAAAAATCTAAGTATCGTGTTTCTCCCGCGGTTGAGGTATCGCGATACCTGACAAGTATCGTGATCTCCTGTGGTTGAGTATCGCGATACTCCATAAGTATCGAGTATCGTGAGATCCCTGATAGCGATACTTCACCAAGTATCGAGTATCATGGTTGCCCGATCGCGATACTTCCCAAGTATCGTGTATCGAGTATCGCGTTTGCTCAAGTATCGTGTATCTTGAGTCTCTGATCACGATACTTGTTGGATATCGTGTATCGTGGATACTACTTTCCCGATACCTGGCAAATATCAAGTATCATCTTGAATTTCCTCGTGATACTTGTCGTGTATCGTGTATCGTGTATCGTGTATCATGTGATCCTGGTCGTGATACCTACCAAGTATCGAGTATCATGTTCTCTGAGTATCGAGTATCGTGAACATCAAGTATCGCGATATTTCCCAAATATCGTGTATCGAGTTCCTCAAGTATCAAGTATCGTGTCCTACAAGTATCCTGTATCGTCTGCTTCCAAGTATCGCGATACTTGATTAGTATCGTGTATCGCCTGATTTGAAGCATTTCCTGAGAGGCCCTGTTTCCCTGTTTTAACCCCCAGAACCCTGAACTGGCATAACTTTCTCATACAAAATCCGTTCGGAGTGATCTTGGGTTTGTTAGAAAGCTCGTGAGGAGTAGAACAAAAACATCGACTGGTTACGGTAAAATTAATACCAGGATTATTAGATAGGGTATTTTTAAGTTGACCCTTAGGTTGGACTAGGAAGCAAGGGGTCCCACAAGATTTTGAGCAATTCAAAGGACAATTGTGGACTTGTAGACAAGTCTTATGAACCTAAGCTCAAGTTGATACTTAGGGAGAGATAAATAAAGTACCATATCACGTGAAACTAAGGTCAACCACACAACCAAGTTAGGGATTCACAACTCAGGGGTTAACACCACGTGTTGAGTTCATAGACAAGTGAGTCAAAATTGTCACTTAATTGGGAGAGACTCTTGGCTTCTGAAGACATGCATAGATCCATGCCTAGGGAAGGTCTTATGTCTATAGTGGAAGGGGAATATAGGATGTCTCTTCAATACGTATCCACTAACATGCAAGGAATACCCATCTACCTTGATGGTCTATACAGGTGAGTAGCCAGAATGAGAAACTCTACCGAATTAGAAATAGTTCCAAGACCAGCTGTCAAGTACGAAGACGGAGTCTACATGGACAAGATGGGCTAGATCTATGTAATAACTGAAAACCTTGACCAGATTAATGAAAGAGGAGAGTTAGCTCGAGATCAGGCAACTACCTCACAAAACCCATTTGAGACCCAGCAAAGAATAGAAAATGTGATGTTAGGACAAACGAGCCAAGGTAGTATACCCAATAGATCACACGTGCAATTCACCATGCCAGGAATTAACCTCCACGACCACACTAGCCAGAGAATGGGAAATATGAATAGACCTACCTTTAGGACAGAACCACCCCAAGGTGTCCCCATTGTAATTCGACCCCCAAAGTCCGACAAAAGACTGAGACCAATCCAATTGGCCAAATGTATGCGAAATCGTTACGATGGCACAGGAGAGCCGTATGAACACATTTCAGAATTCAAGCAGGTATTGCGAGCGGAGCAAGTGGATGACTTTTTCATGCAATATGAATCCTTTGGGCTAACCCTCATAGGAATAGCCTTAGCTTGGTTTCAATCCTTGGATCCAATTTCCTTTGGCAATATTGAACAATTCTTCCAAGAACTTATTTGGGAATTCACTAAGCGAGGGATCAAGCACAATTTGTCATCCTTACTACATAATTTCAAACAAGCTCCTAATGAGACAATAAAAAATGAAGCACGAAGATTTAAGCAATACGTTGCCCGATGCCCTATGACAGAGAGACCTTCTCAGAAAAAAATGATATCCCTATTTTTAGAAGGTCTAACCAATGGAACACTAAGAATGTTAGTATACGTAAAACGGCTACAAACTCTGAGTGAGTGTCTTCAGGAGTGCGTAGATTTGGAAGACAACTTAGTTGAGGACCTCAAAATCACACAAGATCCTACCAAGTCAAAGGATATGATAAGCAATGAAACTTCTAGTTTGAGTTATGTGGAGGAAGTGACAGAGTTAGTGGCCAAGAAATTAGGAGTACAAGGACAAAGGAACCACCAAAACTCCCCCTTGAGAGTGCCAATGTTAGGAAGTTGCACACTTTGCGGTGGGGATCATCCATCTCATGTCTGCACGAGAGAAGCATTAGGGTTATCACAACCTTACCCTTACGATAGAAAACCAACTCAAGCTCCTAACATGTACTCTTATAGTGAGCAAAAGTACGTCAACTACAACACCGAAAACTATCCAATGAATAGACAACCACTACCGTTTGTACCACCCCAAGGTAGACCATACAGGTACCCTCCTACAGAACAAGGCAGAGAAGTTCCTAGGCATAACCCATGTCCAGGACCACAAAGATTCCCTAGACTGTATGAACATGAAGGATA
Source organism: Ceratopteris richardii (assembly GCA_020310875.1). Lineage (NCBI taxonomy): Eukaryota > Viridiplantae > Streptophyta > Polypodiopsida > Polypodiales > Pteridaceae > Ceratopteris > Ceratopteris richardii. Next base: position 86,741,390 of record CM035415.1, read on the forward strand.
TAGCCAACCTCAACCTATACCAAGACAACAACCACCCCACACACTAGCTCCGACACAAGGGCAGAACATCACGATACAAGTTGTTTGTCTTGAGTGTGGCAAAGAACAGCTCCTGAGAGATTGTCCCGGACATCCCGCTAGTGCACCAAAGGTTACACCCATTAATGTAGTAGGCCTAGCAAGGGATTTAGGTTCCAGTAGTGATAATGTGGCTCCTATACACGCAGTTACTAGGGCACAAGCCTTACAACAAACTAAACCAGCTGAGCAATCAAAGCCAAGTGAAGCAGGAGAGCCTAGTAAGCGAAGAACAAGAACATGGAAGGATACTAGAGAGAAGGCCAATTGTAAGTGGACCAAGAAGTTATCCGAACTAGAAGAAAGCCTTAAAGATGCAAAAACAAAAATAGAAGATATTGCCTCTCAAAGCCCCTCTGAGCTCAAAACTCCATCCACACCACCTCATCCCCACCCACCAACCAGTGTAAATAGACCACCACAATCAGGGTCTGTTCTTGCAGATCCAACCCCAGAAGACTTGGACATGATGTTCAAGGCATACCAGGCTCGACTTCAAGAAGGGCCAACACCTGCAAACCTAGACAAGAGCTACCCTAGAGCAGATTTAGAGATTGAACGGACAAAAATGTGCATAAAAGTGGTGGAACTAGCTCAAGCTATGTTCGAGGCCAATCAATCGTTCAATCAGACGAATGCTATTACACCCGATTTGCACTTCCAGGGCTTACTAGAAAGATTAGAGCAGTTGGTAAATAAACCTCAAGTTTCTTTACCTCCACAGGCTCAACTAATTATTGAAAGAGAAAACTCATCACCAAAGAAAATCTATGTTCCTGACTCCATAGATCATGGAGAGCCTCTTTCAATTCAACAACACTCTCAAAAGTTCTTGCGGGAAATACAAGAAGAGAAATGGGCGAAAGAGAAGGATAATCCTCCTCCTATTCTTGAGATTGATGATCTGCATGATCAATTTCCACAAGACATCCCGTCTATCTATGGAGATCAAACAGAGCAACAAGAAGATGAACGATTAGATTTTGAATCTAATTCCTTACAAGAGTTGCCACAATTCACAGGCCCATGGGAATCTGAATCTCTCCAGATCAAAGCTCCCACAATAGTGATTAGAAAAGAAGACTCGGTGATTCCAGGAAACACTGACGTCGTGAAGAAAACTAAGGTTCAGTGTCATCTTACAGTAGAGGATCTGCTCAAAGCAAAACCTGAGCTATGGAATCACGTGAAGGATAAGGTTCCCGAACTTGATTCCCATATGCCAAATGCACGCTCTAAACAAGAAGTTCCAAAGATACCTCTCGATAAAATAGGAGACATGAGTGAAGGTGAAGAAGGTAATGCTTATCTTCCAATCACCTACCAAGGTTACACAACCAAAGCGATCATAGATTCAGGTGCTTGTGCTGCTATTGCAACCACCTCCTTGTGGAAGCGATGGGGCAAGCCCACATTAAGACCAACTAGAATGACGCTTCAAATGGCCAACGGTCATTTTGAAAGACCTCTAGGATTGCTCGAAGGGATAACTCTAACCACTTGTGGTGTAGAGTTTGAGCACACGTTACCACCCCTACAGTGGAATCCTATCCACAAGGAGCAAGAAGATTCAATCTCTCTGCATTCTAAAAGTTCATCTGATACATCCTGGATGCATGAAGATACTCATTTGTGGATGTGCAAGGTCGCAAAGGAAGAGGAAAAACGCTTAAAGGCTAGAGAAAAAGGAACTTCTCAAGGAGATAGACCAGTTAGAGGCCCAGCCTATACGCCGATGATATTTCCAGATGAGGAATTTGAGCCTCATGGTTGGGCAGAAATCTTAGCTACCATGGACATTGCTGTCAATGAAGAACAATGGACACCTCATTGTGATGAGGAGGGTTATGATATTTCAGTGTTCATGTGTCAGCCCTTGCTAGAAGAATGTGACTCTAACGACTTCATAGAAGAGGAAGAGAATGATGATGATCTAGAGTCCATTGTGATGGATAGTTGCTTTATTTCAGAGGAGCACTATCTAGAAGACATAGGAGTATTTACACAAAAAGAAGAAGAACCTCTCACAAGCATCAAAACGGTAAATTCAAAGGATGGGAGTGAAGGTAGTAAAAAGAAAAAGAAAAGAAAAGTAGTGAAACAAGGAGAGGAGGAGCAATGATTTGAAGTACCAGAAAATTTCAAGAAATATGAAGTGGAAGACCGAAAAATTTTGGTATGAATGCCTAAGAGAGAGGCCACAATAGGAGAAGCATATGATAACAAAGAAAAGACCAAAAAAATCGTAGTCACCATCAAAGAGAATGAAGAGAGATGTACATACATAGGAGATGACCTAAGTAAAGAAGAGGAAGTAGAGTTGGTGGCGTTATTAAGGGAATACACGGACGTGTTTGCATGGCACTATAGAGACTTGAAGGGAGTAGATCCAAAAATTTGCTCTCATACGATCCCCATGATAGAAGATGCCAAGCCCACCAAACATAAGCCCTACACATATAATGACACTTATGCAACCAAAATAAAAGAAGAAATTGATAGATTGATTGAAGCTGGATTTATCTATGAGATTGAGCATACAGAATGGGTGTCCCCCATTGTAATGGTGCCCAAGAAGAATGGAAAGTTACGCGTGTGTATTAACCTTAAAAAAGTTAATGCCGCCACGATAAGAGATAGTTATCTACTTCCAATCACTGAACATTTATTGGAACGTGTTGCAGGCAAGGAAGTTTACAGCTTCCTTGATGGATTTTCAGGTTACAATCAAGTAGCCATTGCCCCAGAAGATCAACACAAAACGGCTTTTGCCACAGAATGGGGAATCTTTGCATTTCGGGTGATGCCATTTGGGCTCACCAATGCAACTGCAACATTCCAAAGGCTCATGTGTCATGTCTTCAAAGAGTTCTTGCAAAAGAGCTTAGAAGTATATGTGGATGATTTATGTGCTCATTCCCAAGAGCGAAGATACCACATCCCTGAGCTCAGACAGATCTTCCACAAGTGTAGAGAATATCGAGTGTGTCTGAACCCAGAGAAGTGTGTTTTCATGGTACGACAAGGTAAAATCTTAGGTCATATTGTGTCTAAGAATGGAATATCAACAGATGAGGATAAAATAAAAGCCATAGTGGAGTTGCCGAGACCAAGGAATGTTAAAGAGGTACAAGCCTTTATGGGCCATTGTGGATATTACCGTAGGTTTATTCACATGTATGCAATTATAGCTAAGCCTCTTTATGCCTTGTTGACAAATTTTGAGTGGAACGATGACTGCGAAAAGTCCTTCAATGAGCTGAAAAAACGCTTGTGCACAGCACCAATATTGACCACTCCTAATTGGAATAAGCCATTCCATGTACACGTGGATGCATCCAATTATGCAATAGGATGTGTGCTGTCACAACCAACTGGTGAAGGGAATTTAGATTTGCCTATAGCATATGGAAGCAGGCAATTGAACGCTGCTGAACGAAACTACACCACAACCGAAAGAGAAGGTTTAGGCATGGTATATGCTGTAAAGAAGTTTAGACACTATCTATTGGCCAACAAGTTCAAATTTTTCACTGATCATCAAGCTTTATTATACTTGGTCAATAAACCTTGCAACACAGGACGCTTAGTAAGATGGTTCCTTTTACTAATGGAATATGATTTTGAAGTGGTTGTTAGGCAAGGTAAGACCCACCTCAGAGCGGATCACCTATCGCGCATCACTTCAGGTGAGTCACCGCAAGGAGTGTCTGATGAATTGCCCGACGCTTATCTGTTCAATCTAGAAATTGTTCCTAAATGGGCAAATAAGTTGGTACCAGTCCTAACCTTTGGACCCGCAAATAAGAATGTAAAAACAAAGAAGGATGAAATTGTAAAATCATAAAAATATCAAATATTGGCAGGAAGCATGTATAAACAAGATACCGAAGGTGTTCTAGCTTGTTGTGTTGAGGATGATGAACATATTAGTTGGTTGCAACAAGCCCATGAAGGATTTCTAGGGAATCACTATTCTAAACAACGAACACTGCAAAATCTAAAATGTTTAGGAGTGTATTGGCCTAGTATGGATAAAGAAATTCATGAGTGGATTAAGAATTGTCCAATGTGCAAAGAGAGACCCCCAATTGAACATGCTACCCTTTATCATGTGTCATTGATTCCAGATTGGAGTGCTCCATTGGTAGAATTCATGCGATCAGGAACACTACCTAGAGAGGCAAGTCTAGCAAGAAAACGAAGTATGGAGCAGGAGGCTAAAGACTATGCCTTCGTAGGAGACAACCTATACCGAAGAGGAAAAGATGGTTATCTAAGATTGTGTGTTCATGAATCAGACTACTTGAAAGTCTTGGAAACTGCACACAATAGTGTGGCAGGTGGACACTTTGGTCCTGACCTAGTAATTAAGACTATTCTATTCTCAGGACTTTGGTGGCCCACTCTTCATATGGATGCACATACCTATGTGAAGAAATGTGATACATGCCAACGTGCCCAGTACCCAATTAGAAAAGATGAGATGCCTTTGAGGCCAATGATGGGAGGACGTGCATTCTCGAAGTGGGGCATAGACTTTGTAGGTACTATTAACCCCCCAGCTAGAAACTCCCATGCCAAATACATTATTGTAGCCACTGATTACCTCACAAAGTGGGTTGAAGTCAAAGCCACAACAAAGAACGATGCTCAAACTACAGCGAAGTTTTTATTCGAGAATGTGTTCACGAGATATGGGTTACCAATAGAGTTAGTCAGTGATAGAGGTACACACTTCTTGAATGAAGTCATTGAAAATCTTCTCCAGAATTCTTGGTGATACATAAGAAGTCTGCCCCCTATCATCCACAAGCTAACGGACAAGCTGAGAGCACGAATAAGATCCTATGTAACATATTGACAAAACTCGTAAATAACAAACGCTCTGATTGGGACAAACAACTTCATCATGCTGTTTGGGCCTACCAAGTTGCCTATAAAACGGTACTCAATGCCACCCCATTTCAGATGGTCTTCGGACAGAATGTTGTGCTACCATTGGACTTCCTAATCCCAACTTTAAAAGTAGCACAAGAGCATGAGTGGAATGGACATGAATTATCCTCTAGGATCTTTGATCTAGAACGCTTAGGTGAGACAAGGTTACGTGCGGCTGTGGGCATCTATGCTGCAAAGAAAAGGCAAAAGGCATACTTTGATGCACATATCAAGGATAAAGGCTTGAAAGAGGGAGACCTAGTGTTGGTTTATACACTAAGGCAACATGCTCATAAATTGGAAAAAAGAGGATATGGACCCATGATCATTAATAGAATTTCCACTAGCGGTGCAATTCAATTGGCCACACTAGAAGGCGATGTCTTACCAAACTATATCAGTGGTTGTCGAGTCAAGCTATATCAAGAACCTCTTACAGAGGATATGCTAAAGAGACTCAACATTGCTAAGAAGCAAAAAGAAGAAGAATTAAGGGTTAGAAAAGAAGCACAAGCAGAGGCGAGAGAACACATTAGGAGAAAAAAGTTAAGACGCCAAGGCCTAGATATCAATCATGAGGCCCCAAGATACCACATGGCCATGTGTCAAACATCAAGTGCAATTGCTTCTCAAATAATTGATCGACGTCCCTTTGTGAACATCGCGGTAGGACAAGGGAAGAATGCAAGAACTATGAGAGCATTGATTGACTCAGGTGCAGCAACTAGTGCCGTTAGACTATCCTACTGTCAAGACTTGCAATTGAACATAAAGCCTATAGAAGCCTATCTCATAGGGCTGGGAGGTGTGGAAACCCCTTGTTTGGGAGAGGTGGAACTTCCCATCTACCTTCAAGATGTTCCAATGAAAGTCAAAATGCTAGTATGTCATGATGAAGACAATATAGAGCCACTTGTCTTGGGTCAAGATTGGATTTACGACCATGCAATCAACTTGAACCTACGACGTCAACTCCTTCAAGTTGGGGCACCTGAACAATGTATCACATTAGAATTAGAGAATTGCATGCGCACAAAGCCAAGTAGCACACATTCTCTTAGTTCTTCCGAAACTAATCTTTGTAAAGAAAATGTTGTGTGTGTCACAAACCCTACAAAGCAAACAGACTCAATCATGGAAGCACAAGCTCATAGGCCAGCTAACCTCTCTTCTCTCTCACATACTAATGCGAGTGTAACTCGACCAAAGAGGCAAGCAAAAAAGACATCTGCTATATCAACTAGATAGACAAAATTCAAGAAGAAAGAAGTTCAGGGCATGAAGCAGATTTGGGTACGAAAAGAAGAACAACCACCAGCTTTGCCACAACCCTTCCTAGTGAGGCAAGCCAACCATGCTAAAAGAAGCATCAAGAAACGAGGACCAGCTCAATCCTACGGTCTTCGACAAATTTGGGTACCAAAGCAATCGAGGGAGGCCGACCATGATAATGTACGAATTTGGGTGCCAAAGAAGTTAGTTGCAGCTCAACACGGGCGATTACAAATGTGGGTACCCAAGACACTCTTACATTCACAAACAACACAAATCTTCCTCCCAAGCAAAGCTTCCACAAAGACGCCAAGGAGAAGCAAGGGTCATCACCAGGCACAAAGAACCAAAGCAGATCAACTCACCTCTTCGACAATCATAAAAAGGCAACCAAAAAGGGTATGGGTTTGGAAGCCAAAAGTATTAGCAGCTTCCACAAAATCAAAGAGCCAACCACGTTGGATACCAACTTTTAGACACCATTCCACGATGAAGGGGCCAGAAGTGATCTCCACAAAGCCACGTACCATTCTCAAATGGATCCCTATAAGGAGGATTACATCATTGCAAGATTCCATCGACACATCCAAACAAAGATTGCATCAAGTCTAGAATTAACATCAAAAAGCCTCGACCAACAACAACCATGTGCCTTTCGCATAACCTTGTCTTTTGCACCATTCAGGTCATGCATTTCCAAAGTATGCATTAATCTAGGGACACATTACACGGCCGTGCATAGACACAATTGAGAATCCCAAGCACATGCAACACATTGGACATATGTAAAATATTTTATTGATACTAACATCTTTCTTCTTGTTTTGTGACCTTGTTATTAAAAAAAAAAAAAAAAAAGAGAAACCAAAAGAAAAAAAAAATGGTATTGTGTGTTTGACGAATCCCCAATGCGAACCACCGACAACGGAAGACAAGCTGATGGTCAATCATCATGATGGAGTACAACACGGAGAGATGAAGATCAACAGACCTTTCAACATGGTAAGATATGCATGCTTCAACAACACTATAACCATGATAGATTAGGAAACCTCTTTGTCGGCATACCCTTGAGCACTTCGCTCAAGACCCAATTTCTTGCACCATACTTCTTCCCATGCATTTTCCAAGTACGCATGCATAGGGCTATATTACAAGGCCATGCACAAGGCACATATCTCGTCCAACCCATGCACTAATGCACTGACCCACCATCCATTATGGGTTACAAGTACTTGGCATGAAAACTATGAACGCCATCTTTGGAAGAATCAAAGGACATCAGGGTGACCACTACAAGAGCAAGGAAGCCATCCACCACCGAGAGTTGCTCATAATCAACATTGACCACCTCCTTTGAGCAACTAGCAGTTTTGGAAAGCTCACAAATGCACCATCAAAATGGAATACAAGGAAGAAGTACATACAAAGGGACTACAAACTGCAAGAGCTAGCAGATAAACGATCAGGCTACATTGGGAAGATGGATCGCTCCTGTTGAACGTACTCTCAACGTACTACATGGAACAACCACTACAACAAGGGTCTGTCAAGGACGACAGACTCAAGGGGGGGGGAGTGTTGAAGCTCAAGGTCAAGCACAGGCATAAAAGCACATCAAGGAAGTGGAGACACAAGAAGAAGGAGCAAGTAGGGAGCCCCAAGAAGCACCTGTCAAATTTTCAGAAGAAATCCCTATAAAAATAATGATTTTTATCACTAAAAATCATTGTAAATACCATTTTCTATTTTTACAACTCCATTTTGTTCAAGCCAAGGAGTCCTTGAGCTTGAGGAGTATTAGATGTATCATACTACCAATTTTCATAATTTTTAGATTCCGTTTGAGCCCCCAAATAAGCCCGAGAACCTAATTTTGAACTAGGCCGGACACTAGGTCTGGACAGGGCCAGAGCCACTCAAAAACTATAAAAAGGGCTGGAGAGCTCATTTTTTAGGTTAGCTTGTTGTAGATTTCAGCTTTGTAAGAGAGTTCTTTGGTAATCGAAATCCTTCCATTGTTCCACTCTTTGCTCTTACTTTGTGCGCGTGTGTGTGTATGTGTGTGTATGCTTGTGTGCTTTCACCCACGCACTTGTGCCATCACTTGCTCTTGGTCTTCATACCGGTCCTCACGTCTCCACGGATTGACATTTATGAGGTGAAGCTCCTCACGTTGGTATTCACCATTGTGCTAGAGTGACACTCTGCCTCATGAGAAGTTCGAAGCTTTTCGTGAAGCTATGGGCTTACTTCCTTTTGTGGATTGACCTTAGTCCACATTGGTTGACACTTCCTAATAGATGAGTCTAAGCCCCTTGTTCATCACATAATTTCTAGGGGGGATTTATTAGTATATTTTGGTAGTGATATATGTGAACACTCTTAGGATTGCCAAGATATTTTTTTGCCTCTTTAGGAGGTTCCCCAATGCTTGTATATACACCCATAATCCTAAAGAGCTACTTATCTTTGTACATTCTATTCTAGTAATACACTACTAGTGTTGTGCTCCTAAGTTTTTTGTTCTTCCTTTTGTATATTTGCAATCCCCTAATTCCAACAATTCATGAGGCCATTGTCATTCTCATACTTGTGAAGTCTCTCTCTCTCTCTCTATGCATGTATCCGCATATACTTCATTGTATTTTTTTTTTGGGCTGTTGCACTCATGCGGACTATCAGTCTATTCGACGCTGCTGAAGGGATGCAAGATGGTGCTCATGTCCTTCTCTCTGGAACACAGTTGAATTCCCAACCGTAGTTGACTGCAGGGAGTAAAAAGTATCTGTGGCGCTCTAGCACATTTCAATATGGAGGTATAGTAGTGAAGAGTGAAAATCATGGAGGCTGCAGAGGGTAGTGGTGCGATACAGAAGGTCCTGAATATGACGAAGTTTGCTCTAGAACGAGGGGAATCTCCTTTGCTGTGGTCCATTGAGGCTGCTAGATGCCTCCAGAACGCAAGCCTTGAGATTCCTTCTGCGCAGCTAGGGAACGCCTTGGCTTCCTTCCTCTTCAGCTGTAGCTCGATTCCAGTCTTCTGCAGCTACCTGAACCACGCCATGTCTTGTAATCTAGTCTCATCTTTTCACGTGATTGGGTTGATCACTTCACGGTAAGATAGATATACTCTGTGTGTGTGCGTGTATATGAATGAATGAGAGAGAGAGAGAGAGAGAGAGAGAGAGAGAGAGAGAGAGAGAGAGAGAGAGAGAGAGAGAGAGAGAGAGAGAGAGAGAGAGAGAGAGAGAGAGAGAGAGAGAGAGAGAGAGAGAGAGAGAGAGAGAGAGAGAGAGAGAGAGAGAGATGTCCCATAGTTCGAGTCATCAATACCATATTAACTCATATTATGAAAAGACAAAGAGTCCGATGATTATTAAGACAGTAAAAGGGTAATTAACTGGATATGAAGATGAATAGATAGGTAGACGTTGAACATATTCAATTGTACATAATTACACAAATGGATATATATGTGCATGCATAACTTTTACTTTTGTGTACACGTACCCATATACGCACGAATATGGGCATATATATAGAGATACATACGCATACATATATGGACATGTACCCATATATGCATACCAATATCACATATACATATATACCCATACCACACACATATACACGGTTTTTCCATACATAAATACCCACAGATACATATATGCATATTTTTTTCATAGAAGAATCACATGAAGAACATATATGGATCTTTGATACGAAATATTCTATTTGAGATAGAAAAACAGGACTTGTAATGATCATTCGCTGAAATTTTGTAATACACATAGGACGAATGTTAAATAGTCTCAAGACATCATCATTCTTCATTATTTTTAAGGCCAAGAGTCAAATTCACGGCTTTGGCCAACTCAAGGGTTTATCCATTCATAGAAGAGGAGTGCCTATGGGGCGTTGTATATTTATGCTGATCTTTCTCAAAGATCAGTGTCTATGTGATGTTCATTGATCCTTAACTTGAGCTTGATGAAACCATGGATGACCAAAGAATAAGGACTAATCAGATTTAGTAAGCTATAAATCTAAAATGACAAGAATCGTGAGAAAAGTTGTTCTCTCTTGGAATAGAATTATTTGAGATCTGTATGGCTGAACATGCGTTTTGCCCTCTATCTGAACCATGAAAGGAACCTCTTTATATCATTCCATTCATAAAGATGACACACATGATAGGGCCATCATTCATTCAAAACATTGGGAATAAGATGTTCCGTATGGGAAAGGGCAATTAGGGGAACAACATTATCCCCTAAAGAAAAGTTCGGAGAAGTGGAGGAGCATCGCAAATATGGAAAACTTGAACTTGCAACTTGTGTTTATATTACATAATAATCTCTAAGACCTCACCAATGATATTTGAATTGTAGCATGAAGAAAGGCCTCCCAAAAATGTGGAAGAAAATTTGCATTGGAAGTAATAAGATTGGTGGTAATTTTGGAAAGGAATAAGGAAATTATCTTGGGGAGAGGTTGAAATAAGAGGATGATAAGGTCGCCATTATTATTGAACAAGATCATGCATAGAGGAATGAGCTTGTGTAAGAGAGAAAAGGAGGAGAATTTTTCTCATTGATAAAATTAATTTTTAAGATATGAAAGTCCATTTAGCAATAGAAGGTTAGAAGGATAAATGATTTTTGTAGTAGGTGAAGATTGATCCAATGTAAGTGTAATTGTTTTAATAGCCAAAACTTTAGCTCTTTTTTTTGTGCTTTACATTGGTCTTATTCAACTTTTTCAAGACATTTTGATCTTTAGTGGTCCTACTTTGTGCAAAAAGGACACCATTTGGGACAAAGGAACAAAGAGGACCATCCTAAGAAGGTGGCTAATAGGGAACCAAAGGTATTTGAAGATTAGAAATAGGTGTTCCTTTTGAAGAAAGAATAATGAGAGGTAAGAGAAAAGTGATGAAGCATACATCGAGAAGAAGGTTTTCCAATTAGACATTTGAGAGGATCCTATATGAAAGAGGCCGCGAAGAGCTACGTCGTGGTGCGCTTGGTTGCTCCAAACGCCAAGGGAGTGGGTGGGCTGCTGCGTGAGGAGAGAGAAAGTAGAGAGAGAAACCTGCGGAGAAATTTGGAGAAGAAGATGGAGAAGAAGAAGTTGAAGAAGTCCTAATCAAGTTATGAGAGATTTGGGACCAAGTCTTATTGATAAGTGACTTTTAGGTCATTTGGACATGTTCACACATGGCCAATGACCAAAAGTCATAAAAATAATGTAAATGCCTATAACTCCCCAATTTGGGGTTCACATCCAAGGACAAGTGCCTTTTCAGGCATCCCAAACTCACTCCAGAGGCGGGCTAACCAAATGGCTTCTTTGGAAGCCTCTGTGGCTGAAATATATTCAGCCTCTGTAGTAGATAGTGCAACTATCCTCTGAAGTCTAGAGCACCATGAAATAGCTCCATCTGTAAGGATGTATACATAGCCACTTGTGGACTTGCGTGTGTCCACATCACCTGCCATGTCTGAATCACAAAATCCTTTTAACTCCAATGGACCCTTTCCATAACATAAGCATTTACTTTTGGTCCCTTTCAAATATCTCAAGATAGATTTGACGGCCTCCCAATGAGCTCTACCAGGATTAGCCATGAACCTGCTAACAGCTCCCACTCCCACTGCATGAGCAATGTTTGGCCTAGTGGCAACCATAGCATACATAAGTGAACCACAAGCTGATGCATATGGAACACTCCATGTAATTGGCTGCATCATCATTTTTGGGACAATCATCCTTGGAAAGCTTAACATGTGGCTGCAATGGCACTCCAAGAGGCTTAGCATCATCCACATTAAATCTGTCCAGCACTTTTTCAATGTACTTTTCTTGGGATACCTGCAAAGTATGCTGCTCCTTATCCCTTTTTATACGCATACCAAGAATATGCTCAGCTTCCCCAAGGTCTTTCATTGAGAATGCAGAGTTCAGCTGCTGTTTTAGAGCATTCAGAGTGCTCTTTTTCTTCCCAGCCAGCAGCATATCATCTACATACAGTACAAGAATAATTGGGCTGCCAGCTTCATCCTTTTTGGTGTACAAACAGTGATCTGCATGGCTTCTTTTAAACCCATGTTTGAGCATAAATGCATCAAACTTCTTATACCATTGTCTGGGGGCTGTTTCAGCCCATATAAGCTCCTTTTTAGTTTGCATACCAGATGCTCTTTTCCAGGAATGGCATATCCGTCTGGCTGTTTCATGTACAGTTTTCATCTAAATCACCATGCAAAAAGGCTGTTTTAACATCCATTTGGAATAATTCCAAATCCAAGGGAGATGTGAGAGCAAACAACACACATAAAGTGGTCATTTTCACCATTGGAGAGAACACTTTTTGGAAATCAATGCCCTCTTTTTGGGCATATCCCTTAGCAACCAGCCGTGCCTTATACTTGGGTTTGCCATCAACAGTTTTGATTTTGTACACCCACTTGTTGGGAATGGCTTTCCTTCCTTTGGGTAACTCAACCAAATCCCAAGTATCATTTGCATGCTAGGCCTGGCTAACTCCCACTTCTTCTTGTCCTCACATAGCTTTGCCTCTTTATAAGTAAGAGGCTCACCCTCATCTGATAACATAATATAATGTATAGAGGGATCATATCTATTCACTTGCCTCCTAGGACGTATAGATCTTCTTACCCAATGATCCACATTACCAGGCAATGGATCTACATCAAGAGGTACATTAACTTCTTCATTGTTAACAGGCTGCTGTACATCATTTCCAGCCCTGTTTTCAGCATGAATAGGTGGCTGCATATGCCCTTCAGGAGCATCATTTTGCTGTCCAGCATCATCCACGGGCTCATTGTCATTTCCAGCCATATGTGGTGCATCCCGAGGGTTCATATCAGATTTGACGGGTGGCTGTACATGCTGAAATTTGACTCTTTTATGGTCATCTTTAGAGGCATAATTGTTTTTGAGCAGCCTTGTTTCATTAAATACATCATCTCGGCTGCGTATTACCTTCTTGAGTTGAGGTAGCCAAATCCTGTAGCCCATTTCACCTTCATCTCCATAACTCATGAAGATTCCTTTCATGGACTTTGCATCTAACTTGCTTCTCAACTCAGGCCTTATATGCACAAAAGCATCACAGCCAAAGATGCGTAGGTGGTCATATGAAGCTGGTTTGCCTGACCAAACGTCTTATGGAATGCCACCTTTTAAGGACATATGAGGGGATCGATTGCAAACATGAACTGCAGTTTTCAAAGCCCCTCCCCAAAATACATGAGGGAGATTAGCTGTGGACAGCATGCATCTCACCCTCTCACATAAAGTCCTATTATACCTTTCAGCCACACCGTTGGAAGAGGGGCTGTATGGGACTCTTAGCTCCCTCTTAATACCAATATTTTCACAAAATCTATTGAATTCAGCTTTCTACCTGTGTGAGTGGTCACAAATGCATGAAATTTCTTAAATGAAGCAAAGGCTTCATCTTTAGATTTTAACAAATATACCCAAAGCATCCTTGAGTAGTCATCAACAAAGAAACAAAGTAAACTTAAAAGAGCTCCCCCCATAGATTTTATGGGCATGCTACAAACATCAGAATGAACAAGATCAAGCACATTAAACTTACGAGACACCAGAGTAGTAGGGATTCTTTACTTGCTTACCATATTGGCATTCATTACAAAAATCAAGTTTTGAGCCTTTAGCATCAAACTTGTCCAAAGTACATAGTTTATCAAGGCCTTTTTGGCTCATGTGGCCAAGCCTTTTATGCCATAATTTCATATGTGAATGGATTTCAGCCAAAGCAATAAACTTGTCCAGCAAGGCTTTACCATGCAAGCAATAAAGAGTCCCTTTCTTTGTACCTTTAACAATCAGCCTAGAGCCTTTGATAAGCTTCCATGACCCCTTCTCAAAGAGGGTACTATATCCATGCATATCCATTTGCCCAACAGACAATAAGCTTTTCTTGATGTTTGGTACATACCTTACATCATGCAAAACCAGCTTATTAGTACCATCCACTCTGAGATGCACTGTGCCAATACCTTCAATAGAACAAGCATGGTCATTTCCAAGATATACATGTCCATGGCTGCCTACATGAAAGGTAGTAAAACACTCCTTAATAGGAGTAACATGAAATGACGCACGTGAATCCACAATCCATGTTTGTGACAAAGCATCATTCACAGTAAGCAAGGCATCAATCAGATCCTTCTTTGTGATTTGCATATCTTGTGCATGAATATTAATAGAAGCATCAATAATTTCGGAATGATCTGCTGCCATAGTAGCACAAAGTATATCTTCTGCATCTGATAGCTCCTCAATGACGACACTAGAGGCCACATTGGCCTTCTCTTTGTTCTTGTCCTTTGAGTTGTCATGTGCTTCATTCTTGGTTTCCTTTTTCTTCTTGTCACCTATATTCTTCTTTCTTTCTAGTTCAGCTTTATAGTATCTGCAATTGCTTCTTGTGACCTTTCCTACCACATTGATTATTGATAACAAGACACTTCAGCCTTGCCTTTGCTTTTGCTTCTGTTCCTCTGTACATTTCCACTTTTCTTTTCTGTTCTTCCTCTAGCCACATTGGCTGAATCGTTGTCCTATCCACTAGCTTTCCTCCTGATTTTCTCATTCAAAATAGAACCCCTTACACCATCGAAGGTAAGACTGGGGCTATACGAAAGTGAAACAACCAATGTTTCCCATGAATCAGGTAAGGTCATCAACAAGAAGATGGCCTTAAGCTTATCATCAGATGAGGTAATCCAGAGTCTTTCAATTGTGAAAGAGTACTTGGAAACGAAGATAACTGCTAGCGGAGCCGCACTTTTTGACTCATCAAGCTGCATACACACTAGCTTACGCATAAGATGCACTTGATTTACAGGCGTGGTATTTTCATAAAAAGCTTTCAGCTTCTCCCATACCTCAAAAGTAGATGTAAGGCCTTTCAAATCCACTAAGATTTCATCTGATACAGCCATCTTGATGTAAGTGATGGCATTCTTGTTTAGGTTCATCCATGCTTCATCTGTCATATCTTTAGGCTTGACTTCCTCAAGAGCCCCTTCACAATCTTTAAGAAAGAGGATGCCCAACATTCTCTCTTTCCACAAATCATAACTTCTCTCTTTCCACAAATCATAACTGCTACATTCAAATCTCTTGATCTCAAACAAGCTTTTGACATCAGAGGAGGTAGAGGCCATGTTTGCACACTAAGAACTTCAAAATTTCACCAAAAAAGGTAAAATTCGCCTGTTCTCCTGTGCGCAATTACCTTACGAGACTATAACTGAGAAATTAAGCCCAAGAATTGTTCAAAACTTGCAAAAATCAATTTCTAAAATTTTTTGCAAAAAATTTCAGAAAATTCCAGCAAGCTGTAATTGCATAAAAAACAACAAATTTGTTGTTTTTCAACCACAAAAGGCATACATAGATGCAAAACCAAGTCAATGGGTGCTTGTTTTCACAAAAGCTCCAATTTTTGCAGCAATATGATGTGTAAAATCAGAGAAATGACCTTCTGTAATAAGTTTCCAGCAAGTATGCACTTCCTCAATCTTTGTACATGTCCTCCCACTTGAAATGAGAGAGAATTTTTGCCACAAAAGACCTGTAGATGAAAAAATCAGCAATATGGATGCTGAAAATGACCTGTGGGGATACAAAAGGAAGAATAGAAGAGATTCTTCGCGATGAAACTCTCTAAGAAGCATAAAATTTGCTTCAGCTTTGCTCCGGCTGAAGTAATCCTCAAAAAACAGCACTTTTATTGCGAAAAAAGAAGGTTTTTCGCGGTAAAATTCTCCCAAATGCAAGAAAACACCTTCAGCTTAACATAGGCTGAAGTAAAAAAGCACTTGGAGCAATTTTGTCACGATAGAACAGCTCAAGGGCTCTGATACCAATTGAAAGAGGCCGCGGAGAGCTACGTCGTGGTGCGCTCGGTTGCTCCAAACGCCAAGGGAGTGGGCTGCTGCGTGAGGAGAGAGAAAGTAGAGAAAGAAACCTGTGCAAAAATTTGGAGAAGAAGATTGAGAAGCTGAAGTTGAAGAAGTCCAAAATAAGTTATAAGAGATTTGGGACCAAGTCTTATTGATAAGTGACTTTTAGGTCATTTGGGCATGTTCACACATGGCCAATGACCAAAAGTCATAAAAATAATGTAAAAATCTATTACTCCCCAATTTGGGGTCCAAAAAATATAACAAGAATATATCTGGAAAGCTCTCGAAGAGAGCTTTCACATGGAAGGGTCAAAATATACAAAAGGAGAGTCCTTGGGGCCTTTATCCCCAACACTATAGTCGGTGTAGAGAGTGCAATAATTGTTGACGGGGTCACATATTTCTTTGAGAAGAAGTAACTTAGGATCGAGAATTATTGAAGAAGATAGTCATAGAGTGTGTGCAACAAAATAAATGTGAACTTAAATATGAACTTAAAATAAACAATCAAACCTTTCTATTGCCTTATAAAGATTCTTGAGGAGCTGATAGTAGAGCCTTTGATGTTTTTCATTGAACAATAAGTAAAAAGTTTGGGGCTAACCCTTTTTATATATAGTACAAATTTTTTTCTTAAGTCTTGTTATATTCCAGAGATCTACATGCTTAGAGGAACGAGAAGTTCCTTGCTCGGGGGATAGCCAAGACCAAAAGCCAGAGAGTTCATACGAGGTGCCTCCTCATGATGGCCAGATGAGTAGAGGAGCCTTAGACAGAACTCTAGATGGTGACTAAGCAAGGGCTATAAATAGGCTGGGAGGTGAGTCCCAGGCATGTCATTCTCCACTTCTCACATTTGGTATCAGAGCATGAGGGAGAGAGAGATCTTGGGCAAGGAGATGAAGAATTCTTGGGCAAGTAGATTTTTAGAAGGATTCCATACTAACCTTGGGGGGACGATCATCATCGTCTTCCGCGAGAAACTCAAACAACCATGGAGTGAAGGTTCGCATGGACTCGATTTTGGGAGAAGCCTTAGGTGGCGCTATTCAAAAGCAAAAGAAAGTGCATTTTTTGCGCTGTTGGGAGAGTGCAGAAGTCGGGATTTGAACCCAAAACGTGGAGCTAACAAGACAAACGACCTTGCCAATAAGCTATGCCGCCTTGGCTTCCAGAAGTCAGATAAGTATATTCTTATTGTGAACTTTTGTAGACGCAGCGCAACAGGTAGATATACGAGCATGTGAAAGTATAGATAGAGGAAGAGAAAGAATTAAAGAAAGAGATAGAGAGAGAGGAGAAAAAGGAGGAGGAAAGAGAAAGAGAAGGAATGCGAAAGAGAAGAATTAGAGATAGAAAGAATGAGAAAGCAAGAGAAAGAAAAGAACAAGAGAGAGGGAGAGAGAAAGAGAAGGAGAAAGAGACATAGAAAGAGAATGAAGAAGAGAGAAAGAGAAGGAGATAATGGAAAGAGACATGTCAAGAGAGATAGAAATAGAGAGAGAAAAAAAAGAAAGATAGGAAGTAAGAGAAAAAACAAGAATAGCCTACATAATCTATATATTGACCATTGGAAGCCATCTCTGCACAAACTTTTAGATGGCTGTTGACTGGCGAGAAACTCTCTTTTAGTGAATTGAGTGTTCAATTATGATAATTAGGAATTTCTAATAATATTTTGAACCATTTTGGATAGGAATGGACTAATTTTCATACCTTTGCATCATAGTTTTTCTCTCAGATATATACATTTGAATACCTCTCGCATCAAAGTTTATAATTCTGCATTGTATTTTCTTCCGATGTTATGAAAATAACATGGGAATGTGCATAAAAGTTAGTTTTTATAGGAAGTTATCTATGCACATGAAGTTATACTAACTTATGTTGATTCATAAAAGCATGCATAGATCTTGTTTGTGTGTTTTAGAATCTTTGGCAGGTATTGAAGGCAGAAAAAGACATTGTAATGAGGGCGTGTAGTGCCCAACAACACATTGTGGAAAAGTTTCTTATTTGCAGGTTTATGAGCAAATAAAGTGGTTTTCCAACCACTAGGCTGATGCCTATCATTGTAAAGACTATTATTATTTTTTTTCAGGCTTGTATCCACATGACGTTATATGCCATGTGAGAACTAGAGTGGTGTTGTGTTGTGTTGTGTGAGAGAGGAAGTTTTATGTCGGCATAGCTAAAAGCATATAAATTGATTGAAGTAGAGAAGAAGATGCATGAGTGGATGCATGCATACGTAGATGAAACTTGAAGTGCATGATGCATTTTCTGTTTATAGAAGATCACTTTTATGTATCACCACGATGAGTTAGGGTGAGTATGAGGTATGTGATAGAGGTATCATGCATAGGCTAATTGTGCCTTTAGAAAGTAAAAGACAAGGTATATAGATCAAGAACAACTAAGAGGTGTTTTCGTCTAGTAACGCATGAGCACATAAATTGTTTTTCATGTGAGTCTATATACTTGATATAGAAGTTTATCTCGAGTCCGCACAAGAGTGCTATGATTATGATCATCAATACAAGAGAATGCATCGAATGTTGGAATTTGGGGCCCCAGGATCTTCCAATACTAACAACCTTTGAGCATACACACTTAATTAAACAAGATTCTAAGTAAGAGATAGAAAGAAACTTGAGACAAGAATAAGTAACGTAAGCAAATTGCTTACTCGGGTCCATCCGATGTGGACCAACGCGCTCAAAATACTGAGTAATAGTCTGTTGGGTACTCACCCGTGTTTGGTGTGTAGGCTCTAGCATCTGATCTCGTCTCTCATATGAAGCCATGAGAAAACGCCCCATCCTCTGCTGATCTGCAGTGGTCATGCACAACTAGAGTGACTCCTCTATCTGGAACTGTGCTCGTAGGTCCGAGTATGCCGGGCATCTGATAACGAGGTGCACCTTACTCTCTATTTCTGTATGGCATATTAGGCACCACCTCTCCTCTCGAGGGATTCCTCTAGACCGACCTCTCTCTATCTCGAGCTGATGTGATGAAACTCGAAGCTGCCCAATGATGACTCGAAGGTGGTGTGGTAGGTATGTCTGCATGTAGCGTGGAGTCTCAATGAAGCCCTTGTCTGAAATCCGTAGAAAATGCTCACGGTAGTGAAGCATTTTCGGTGTCAATGTCCTCCCGGGGCTGATCCATGTCCTCTGTATGTATGTATGCCATATCTCGTGACGGATGATCCTATTTCTCTCTTGGTGGGAGAGCGAATGGGTGGGAGCCTGGGAGCCGTACTTTACTTGTGGTAGTTTGTCTATGTCAAAACCATGGAGCGCAAGCCAATCCCGTGTCTGTGCATACCATGATGAGGTGTCTCCGGCTAGTGCCATGTTGCATGATGCGTGGAAAGCTCTGTAAGTGATGCGCTCTGTGTCCATGCTCTGGATCTTGTGTAATATATATATATATATATATATATATATATATATATATATATATATATATATATATAGAGAGAGAGAGAGAGAGAGAGAGAGAGAGAGAGAGAGAGAGAGAGAGAGAGAGAGAGAGAGAGAGAGAGAGAGAGAGAGAGAGAGAGAGAGAGAGAGAGAGAGAGAGAGAGAGAGAGAGAGAGAGAGAGAGAGAGAGAGAGAGAGAGAGAGAGAGGTGTGGAGTTTTGGCATAGATATTGGGGACAAAGACATTCAAACAAATTTATTCAATCCCTTGCAATGTGTGTGTGGTGCAAAGTTGTACTAGAAGGATTATTGTGGTCGCTTTGAAGTTGGTCATAGGTATGGAGTAAAATTTTGTGGTCTAGGTGATCCAAAGGATCAATAAATAAGTATAATTCTTGCAACTTTGTTAATAAAGGGCCAAAAGTCAGCAGGTGTGAAGAAAAGATGTCTTTTTCTAAGAAGTGTAGCATTTTGGGATCGCTAAATGAGCCATAAAATAAGGACTCTTACATAGTCTTTTCATTGTCATGACTCTATAATCCAAAGGTAGTATCAAACTTATTTATGCCCAAGGATTAATTGCTCAATAAAATAGCATGCATGTTCTTGCCATCATCCTTTGATGTACTTATAGTTTCAAGTCAGATGTTGCAAATATTCATTTTGGCTATGAAATCTTGAGCACTTTCTTAAAGTATGGATTGGCCTGTCTTTGCATCGATGCCTCAATGCGCTTGTTCTTTTTAACATGTCTTAAAAAGAAATCAAAGGAGTCTTATAAGTATGGTCCCTTTTGTATAAAAGAACTATGATGAATGCTATAAATTGAATAAATTACTTGTGAACAATTAGCAAGACTTAAAAGATCTACGCCCATCTGAGTGAAAATGCTATTTCTGAAGAAAGAGTGTTTTCATGCAGATATACCTAGACCTTTTCAGTTTTGTTCATCATTTGCAAATAGTTTATGTTATCTTTCAGATTCATGATAGTTCCTTTTTGTAATGTGGGTGAATATTGTAGGGCTCTTTTTAATTTTTGTAGGAACATGCGAGAGAAGATCGTAAGTTTCAAAACAAAAGTACGTTGTTCTTATGGCTAAATCTTTATATGCAGTTACTACAACTTATGTTTTTGATACTTTTGTTCCCTTTATATTCCTATCGAGCATGTAGAAAAATTCTCAACTAAAGTTAACTATCCTTTGTAAGTGACCCAAAAGAATAAAAGAAAGGGGTTTCCATTCATTCCTTTTTTTTTTTTTCATAAATTCGGGCGAGAAGCAGCACAACAACATTAGTGTATGCTTACCTATAGCATTCATGATAGTTCCTTTTGGTAATGTGGGGTCAATATTGTAGGGCTCCTTTTTTTTTTTTTTTTTTCTAGGAACATGTCAGAGAAAATTGAAAGTTTCAAAGCAAAGGTACAGTATTTCTTACTGTTAAATTTTATATGCAGTTACTACAATTCATGTTTTTAATTCTTTTTTTCCCTTATATTCCTATTCAGCATGTAGAAGATAATTTCTCAACTAAAGTTAACTATCCTTTATAAGTGACGCAAAAGAATAAAAGAAAAGGGATTTCCATTCATTCTCTCTCTCTCTCTCTCTCTCTCTTTTCTTTTTTTAATAAGTAAATTAGGGTGACAAGGAGCACAGCAACATAAGTGTATGGAAGTTCTTTCCGCACGTAGGATTCAGTTTCTTGAGTAGAATTATTGCTCTTTTCTCTTGCACTTTGCCCTGGCCCCTTTCTTTCAGTATCTTTGCATCTCTGCTGTTTCAAGGCAACGCAGCTCACCTAAATTTATCCCGTAGCATGCTAGCTAGTGCAGAATTGATCACTAATGTCCTTAGCGTGTGTTCTTATTTACCCTCCATCATTAGCTAAATAGG
This sequence comes from Ceratopteris richardii, assembly GCA_020310875.1. NCBI lineage: Eukaryota > Viridiplantae > Streptophyta > Polypodiopsida > Polypodiales > Pteridaceae > Ceratopteris > Ceratopteris richardii. The sequence goes on from CM035415.1 coordinate 86,762,989, forward strand.
CTGACTGTTTTCTCTAGCTATCTCTGTTCTTGTTTTATTAGCCTTATTCACATGATCTTAAGGCTAATTTATCTGAATGCAGGTTTGTGTTGTTAGTGTGTGTGCTATCCTTGGGTTACTAATTTCAGGAAGCCAGCCAAAACCAGTTAGTGTTTTTTTCTCTTTTACAAATATTATATAATGAGACATAATGCTGTCAAACTGTTAACTTTCATATTCTTTAAACAGGTTCTATGTATATTCATATTGACAGGATAGTAGGTTTAGGAACTGAATCCATTTATTACTTGAAACAAAATTGAGTGGAAACTTTTCATGTTAGCCTTTCTGAATCATATCTGTTTCATGAATGTCAAACATTCTTTATTTGATAGAGACTCGATTGAGTAAAATGTTTCCGTAGTCATGCCCATATTGAGTATAATGTTTCTAATTCAGAAACTGAGAAAATGTGCATCAAGGAACATGGATATTCTAGTGTTTGATTGTGCACTATCAGATGCATAGAATAAGCATAGAGTTTTTTTTGGGGTGGGTGGATGTGTATTTATCCCTTTGGATCCATAGCATTGAGGATCATCAATAATACAAAAACCTTAATTTATAACTATTTGTGGCCTCTTTGAGGGGAGTACAAATAGAAAGTTTCTTCCCTGTTAACACATGTTTTCATGTTTCAGGGCACTACAATCAAGACGATCGCGGCCAGATTTTTATTATGTGTTCTTGGAACTCACAAGTATCCATGTCATCAATCTTGGACACACAAAAGCAATGCCATGTTGTGACATGTAAGGTTTCAATGTTTCTGTGTCTATTTACAATTTATGTCTGTAATAGTAGAATATATGCTTCCTTTTGATGCAGCTATTCCTTGTAAGAAGAAAATGCATTTGAACATTTTGTTAGCCATTTTTTCGTATAGGTTTGTTGCCCCTTCTTCAATGTCATCATACCCATCTCTAGATAGTACATAGAATAATTGAATCATCGCTATTGTATATCATCCTTAGTCCCATTTATTCTTGACGATGATCCCGGCCAGATTTTTATTATGTGTTCTTGGAACTCACAAGTATCCATGTCATCAATCTTGGACACACAAAAGCAATGCCATGTTGTGACATGTAAGGTTTCAATGTTTCTGTGTCTATTTACAATTTATGTCTGTAATAGTAGAATATATGCTTCCTTTTGATGCAGCTATTCCTTGTAAGAAGAAAATGCATTTGAACATTTTGTTAGCCATTTTTTCGTATAGGTTTGTTGCCCCTTCTTCAATGTCATCATACCCATCTCTAGATAGTACATAGAATAATTGAATCATCGCTATTGTATATCATCCTTAGTCCCATTTATTCTTGACTCTTCCTGTATGGCATGGAAAATGATTTTATTATACTTCTCCAGCCTAAGTTATGCTTTAATTTGTGGAGGAAAGTAAAATGCATAGTCAAGACAAAGTCTCCCATGATTTTTTTTAAAAAGCATTCTTTTATTTTGTGTAGGTTTTGAGTGTGTTTAAAATCTTGTCATGTAAACATGACATGGCTGTAGCTTAGTTCCGGAAGAAAACTTTGCATGAAATCTTTCTGTAAAACAACTGTAGGAAACATCTGTAGGAAAGCTCTTGAGGAACTTTGCAGGTACTTGCTGAATTTATTAACCAAAATTAGAAGGGGAGGATAGGCTACTAATGAGTTTTTGTTAAAAAGCTCCTCTCTTCAGAAAGGAGATGATGTGTGCCCCCCCCCCCCCCCAAACACACACACCAAAAAAAAAAAAGAAAAAAAACCACCACCCCGGCCACAACCACCACAAAAGAAAAATCCCCCATAGACCTCTCTTTTCTCTCTCTCTCTCTCTCTCTCTGCCCCCCCTCCCATTCTCCTTTATTCTAGACCTCTTGTTTTTCGCCGATTCTGGTTACCAATGTAGGTGTCCTTCGTGCTAAGGTGATGTTTGATCTAGTTCTGTTAGAATGGAGTGTTTTCACTCGAGTCATGGCTTATGCTAATGCCTTTAGGCTTGATCATAGGTATGAAAAAGTGTACTGAGTAGGTTGTCTTGTCTTGTTGATTGGGAAGAAGTTAGACTATCACAATTATAATGCTATAATTAAGTGCCCAGTGTTTTGTTTTGTGAATGTGCACGACGCCGAAGAGATCTACCTCTAGAGGAGGATGATGTATATGATGAGGATTGAAATGGCACATTATTGGAAACATTCTTTATTCTTCAAAGTGGATGGACGACAATGAGTAACTACTAGGCTACTAGTAAATCAACATCATGTGACATGCAAGTTCCTTCGGTCATTGCATATGACAGTTGGATTGTAAGTTGTTTCTAGACTCTTTGACATTTTGTATTCTTTGTTATTGGCACTCATCTTTTTTCTAGGAAAACGAGAGGAGTAGAGTACAAAATAGTTCGAGATTCAGAGAACTTTGCGAATAATTCCTATAAATCCCTCTTAGTGCTCGACATTGATATCACTTTGAAGATAATTGAAGAAGAAAAGCGCTGCATATCTTTCGAAATCATCTTAAATGTTTTTACAAGATATTTAATGTCGTGAAATATACTCACAAAGTAATGACCCAATAGGATCTATATATATCAAGTTTGGGATAGTGAAAAAGAACTTCAAAAAGCTGATCTTTTATTGCGGAAACCTGATTTGTATGAGTTAAAAGTTGACGAAGAACCTATATTGTTGTTGGTTAGAGTTTTGTATTTTATTTAGTTCTTTTTAAAGATAAGGAAAGCTATGGCAATAATCTTAGGAGAAACTCTAATTTCACATATGTGTGAATCATCTCTATTTTTAGGATTGTCAATGGATTGTTTTATCTTTGGGAGATTGAATGGCTACCTACAATCTACAAACCCTAATTTTTAAGAGACCCCCAAGAATTAAACACCTTAAATGTTTTTAAATAAAATGCCTCTAATGTTCTCCCTTGAAGTTTTGTTTTGATGAAAAGCATTGATAATTAGCACATGTCTATGTTGCTCAAATTTGTCTCTTGGTAATGCCTTCATGGAAATGTTTGCAACATTGTTTTTGGTTGGAACATAAAGAGGTTTCAGTTCAATATGTATTATCCTTGCATGGAAGATCGCGTTCTTTGCAACACTAGTAGTACTTCGACTTTGAGCAACTTCAAGATCTATATTGTCAAGCAGCTTTGACTCCAGAGTCCATACTCTAAACACACCCGAAAATGGCTATGCAAACTTATGTAATATGTATATTATATTTCACATATAGAAGTAGTTAAGATGTTTTGTTTTGCTCATATGTGAATAGATGGATTCCCAAAAAGAAGCAATAACTTTTAGTAGGTGTTCTAGTGTCATAATATCCAACCCAATTAGAATCAACAATACTTGAAAGTTTAGAATTATTGTCTCCCTTTAGAAGCATAAGGCATATTCCAATGTCCTTTGTATTGGGATAAAGGGCCCCCAAGTTCCCTTTATATACATTGTATTCTTGCATTCCTCCCCCCTTTTTTGCATTGGTACCACATGAAATCTCTTTAAAAAAGTTTCATATTATTATATGATTATACTCTTCATGTTATCATGGTGGTCAAAATGATGGCTGGCTTACTTTTGTAGAAGGATAAGTGAAAGTGGTATTTCCTTCTTGGATGCATAAATATGGTGTTGGAAACATCAAGGAGTTGGGGGCTTTATCCTAAACTTGTCTTTTCCTTCAAGTTAGGCCTTAGGGCATTACCTATGTTCTTCCTCTCTTTACCCTTGATGTGCATGTGAGCACTTATCTCTTTCTTCATTGCACTTCCATCTCTGTTTGAGCTTCACGTTGTAGGAAACTGTTGTAAATATCAAATCCTAATTGTATATATGTTAGATGTTAGGACATTGTTGTATATATTGCAAATTACAGTGTAATTTAGGACTTAAAATTGGGTCTAAGTTAGGTCAAAAACCAATTTTAGGGGTTTTATAAATTAACCATATATTCTTGTAGTACTCCCTGAGAGCTCTTCAATGATACCTGACATGCCCGAAAACTTTGCACAAAATCTTAAACAACAAGAGAAGTCATCCTTGCACTGGGTTCCCATTGGGACACCTTAGTTATGCCCAAAGGGAGTTGTTCTGTCTTTCGAAAGGGAGTTGTGTTGCCTTCTCGACAGGGAGATTCTAGTATTTGAGCAACTCCAGGCATCTAGTTTCCTTTGGAAGTACTGTTTATATTGATCAAGAGATCATTTAGATCGATTGACCTTGGACTGTGGAGAATGTGTTGGTGGTGTGATGATCATATATGCCCCATTGTTATGTCTATAGATGGTATGGTTTCACCCAACATATACCTCTCATTGATGGTCTGATTGGGTGGGTGACTTTCCCCGCTTGTTATATGCTCATGATAGTATTCGATATCGGCTGATGTATAGCCCGTTGATGTTGATATTCAATCATGGGCTAATCTCTTTCTCAACCACGAGACCTAGAGGCATGGATCCTTAGTCTGTAGCAGAGACTCCTCGGAGGAAGGAATTGTTACAGAGGGAGGAGGAGAACATGGTGGAGTCAACCTTGCATTATGTTGTCTTCCTTGCACTTCATTGTTCTCCATACTATTCACACAATATGTGTCCACCTCATGGTCTTGGTGGGGCAAGAGGGTGTACCTTATGGTAACTTTAGATCCTTAGACAATTCAAACTGACACGTGCATGATGTTATCTTCTCCATGGTGATCTGTATTTGATCACTGATCGTTGGTGTATCTTACAAGTTTGATCTATCTTGAAGAATCATTGACATCTTGGTTCCGTGATAGTTGATAGGTTGGTGACTTGGACAAGTATCTTGGCCCCATGACAATTGCTCGTTCGGTAGTTTGGGAAGGTATCTTGGTTCCATGTGGTTGCCTTCCCCCTCAACTCGGACAGGATGATTTTATCAAACATGTTCCACTAGAACCCGACTTGGTTCGGGAACCAAAGGGAGAGGAAGTCTCGGGGGATTTCTTATCTTGAGTATCTGATTAGTGGATGCACTCACCTGAGTCAATTTTGACTTGGGAGTCAGTTAGGTTGTCCACGTATTGGACTCTTGGTTTTAGCCAAGAAATTGCTGAGGAAAGCAATTAGAAATAAGGGGGGAAGTATTATGTTCCTAACGTTAAAGGACATATGGATGGGCGCTTGTAGTAAGTGTCCGGCCAAATAAGAACCTGCTGCACAGTGTGAATCGGGCCACCTCCTCATTTGAACCTATAAATAGGACCCACCTTCTGTAGTAAGTGTTTGGCTAAATATGAACTTGCCGCCTAGTGTGAACCGGGCCACCTCCTCATTTGAGCCTATAAGTACTAGTGGGGGGTTGGTGGGATGGGACGCCAGCCCCTTGGAGGTGGCTGCCCACTTGGCTGCAGGCTCCTGGGGAGGGAGCTATTGGCTCTACGGCTGGGAGGTCCTTCTATTGTTTGTGAATATGGCTTGTGTCTTGTCTTGTCCAGAAGGGAGGATCCTGGAGGTCATAACAATGGTGGGGCCTCTTAAAGGCTTGACATCAACATGCTGTTTGGCCTCTTTATTCCTCAATACATTAGGGGATAAAGAGGCTTCATCAGTCTCAAATTTAGACTTCTCCTTATGCACTTGAGAGTGTTTTAACACTTTCTACTTCTATTTATGTTATTTTCATCCATGTACATTGCAGTCACATTGGATTTGCATTTTCTGTGATGGAATTCAGGAAATAGTGGCTGAGTTCTAACTTCCAAACGAGCATGGGTAGTTGGCATCCTTACTAGCACTTGGATAGCCTATGGTAGATCTTAAATTTCCTGACATTACCTACTCTGTCTCAATTGGACACGGATGTTTGGAATCCTTACTAGCATCTAGATGACCGGGGGTGGGCCGTGAATTTTCATTTATGATGTTAGGAGCTACAAAATTTCAAACCTCTGGGATTTTGCATGGAGCGCTCTTTTCAAAATTCTCAATTTTGATTCCTCTACATCCATCACTTTCCTTGATGGCTACAAATTTATCTGTATTTTTTGCTTCCAATGTGGACTTTTCCTTCATGTTTGTTGGGCTTCTTGTATTCCTCGAGGAGGATGAAGGAGTGATTGCACTATTAAACAACTGAGTTCCATCTTCTTGGCTATCTGTTTGTGCCATCAAATGTGAAGTTCTAGTAATTCTTACTTCACCAGCTTGTTCACAAAAAGGAGAACCTGGAGATGAATTACTTGGATCTATTGTCCTTTTGGTTACTTTTGGAACAAGAGTTTCATGATTCTTGCCGAGGCTTCCAGAAACTCCATTTAATCTTTTTAGCCTGATCGTTTGAGTTCCACATCTTGGGTAACATGGAGATTCATCCAGGACTACACTGAATTCCCTCTCTTGAACCCACTCTTGTGCAAGCTCTTCATTGAGCTCTTTTGATGGCTCTATTCACATGTTGATATTTCCTCTTTATCTTGAGGTTCTTCCTGGTCGTATCTGTACATCTTATCTTTTCCCCTTTTATAGTCAAGAATTGGCTCCCCAAGTCCCATAGTTTCTTCTAGCTCTTCTTTATTTTCTGTGACTTTAACCCAATAGAAGGGAAATGAATCTACTGTTTCTATTCATTGGAGCAGGTCTTGATCATCTTCTACTTCTAATTCATTTTCCTTATGGATGAAAAAGGAATGCGTGTTACCTTCTTGCTGCTCCTGATCCTTGCTGTCGAGATGTAGGTATTGTCTCAAGTGTCCAGATGTGTTGACTAGCAAGGTGTCATTGCTCCAATCATGAACTGCATAATGATGCCCCAACCCTTCCAATCAGAAGTGGATATCCCCCTTCCATGCGAGGAACGTCAACAACAACAAAGCTTAAGAAAAATTGGATCTTTTGGATAAGCACAGATACTTGCTCCACTAGTACCTCCACTATTTCCAAAGGCTTGACTCTACTTTGATCTGCAAGAGTTACAGTGAAAGAGGCCTTTGTCATTTCTAAACCCATCGAAATCATAGTATAGTGAGGCATTAGATTAATGCCTGATCCTCCATTGATAATCACCCCTGTAAAAGTCTTTCTTTGAATGGTCAAAGTGATTGTGGGACTTCTCAAGTCAATAGGAGGTGATTTACTTGTCATGATCATATTGGTCTGCACATGCCCGCCACTAATTGTGATCTCAAGGGGTGGCAGACAAAAGGTCTCTATTATACCTAAGACATCACTTCTAAATCTTTCATCCATTTTCAAGAGGTCATATAAAGATACCTGCTTGTAAGTGTTCTTTAGAAGATTCTTTGTGTCGATGATGGTGGAATCCACGTCTCGTTCTCCGGATGACTCCTGTAGATCCCGTACTGTGTCGTTGTAAGCTTTATCCACCTCTTCTCCTCTTCCTTTGAAAAAACGAGTCTTCATACTTGACTCGACCTCCTCCTGGACATTGGTCTTGAATCTGTTTTGATCCTATAAATTCTTCTTCTGAGCGTGTGTGAGGACTCCGGCATCTATCTCGGCTGTGTGGATTTCCTATAGTGATAGCACATTTGCTGGAAGAGATTCTGATATGCAACTAGCTGTATGGATTGGGTTTAGCACTATAGTTCCTCTTTCTTCCTTCTCAACACATACTCAGACACTGTATTGTTGCTCTTCTCTCTGTTTCATTACTCGCAATTGAGAAATTGGACCATAGTGCTGCAAATTCTTAGTAGAAATTGGTCTTAGTTTTTGGGTTGGTCCAATTTCAGGAATTGGTCCACTGTCCGAATCAGGTCCAATTGGATATTGTGGTTAAGCTCTATTCCAAGGACTTGAATCCAATTGGTTTGAATGTCCTTGAATCTCCTTGAGGAAGTAACAATATCTTGCTCATAGCTCAAAGGGAGAGATTTAAATTGCGAATAAAGATCGCGATTTAAATGTTTGAATTGTGGACCCCAATAATAAAAATCACGTTTTTTAGTTTTTTTTCTTTTTTTTTTTAATTTTATTTTTTTTTAATATAGTGACAGCTGTATATTGTTACCTGTATACATCATACATGTATACATGATACATGACACATGTACTGTATACTGTATACATGCGACCACTTGGAAGTGATATGAGTCATGACATGTGACATCATACATGTACTAACATGTTTAAACATGCTACATTACTAAGAACTAATAACTATTAACTATATAGTATAATGTATTATGTATATTGTAGACTGCAGTCTGGACTCTGTACATAGTACTACATACTAATATACTAATAACTATATACGATATACATCTTTTAAGTTTTAAGTGTTAACATAGATGATGGTATGAAATTTGAATCATGATAGAAATTACTGTGTGCAATATCAATGTGCATGTGCCATGTATGTATTATGCATCTGCATTGTGTAAGAAATATGCAAATTGCAAAGTGCATTGTGTAAGAAATATGCAAATTGCAATGTGCATCGTGTAAGAAATGTGCAAATTGCAATGTGCATTATGTATTGTCACTTGTGTGCATAATCTTAAATTCATTAATGCAATGTGCATGTCTAAGATATTGAAATAAAATTATGATGGGAAATTTGAATTTTGGATATAGACAATAGAAGGGTCAAGGAAAAAAACAACATACATGGTAACATGACACATCAATGATCATATTGCAAGTGTAACAGTGTATACATCATGATCATCAATGATGATATATCAGTCCAAATGTCATGGCCCCAAGGCCCAGGCCCTAAGGCGCAAGAGTCAAGCCTCATATAAATATCAAAATATGTAGACTCTCTAGAGTCTACACTAAAGTGAAGAATCTCTAGGCAAATCCTCATCATCATGGTCATCACCCTCATCCTCATCGAAAGTGCTACTCCATGAGGATGACTTTGAGTGGGAATCACGTCCAAATTGTGATGCTATAGTGGTTGCAGCCTTGTCTAAATCATCATCTGACTTTGAGTCTATCTCTGGAATATCCTTGACATCTATGTCAATAGTATCCACATTTACCTATAATACAAACGAAAGATAAGTTGTAAGTTATATCACGTTACACAATTAAAGGGATCATGATTCATGATATACTTGAAGTGGATGTGTGTAATTGTCTTTCTTTTCTAGCAACTTGAGATTACAAGGGCAATACACAAATCTCTCAAGTTGCTTTGGACTCAACCTATTTCTCTTTTTTGTGTGGAATAGAGCCTAAGTGCTCCAATTCCTTTCTATTGGGCTAGTGCTACAATCATGTGATAAGACTCTGATAGCAAGCTTTCTTTACATAGTACATAATGCAAAATTTAATGTTAGTTGTAATGTATAAAATTACAATTTACATAAATGATAATACTAACACATCTAACATAATAATAAAAGTTAAATATATACCAATAAAGGTGTGTCGAAGCCAAATCTTTTCCATCATGTCACGGGCGCAAGCTGATTCTCTCGTAAGCGTGTTGTGGGGTTCCCAAAATACTTCTTACTTGTACGAAATGCATATTGCTCTTTCTCTAGCTGATCTATCATCTGCACATCATGTCCTGTCCACATTTTCACATATGTGAGCCAATTATCTTCCAATTCATTATCTAAGTATGACTTCTCATTATGCCATAATGGATGTAGAAGATGTTCAACTACATGGATTGGTTTATGAAACCAATCCCATCTCCTTCTCACACATTCTAAGAGCTCATTCTTCTTGCGAAAGAAAAACATAAACGTCAATGTTCAATGTCCATTGTCCATTATCATGATTTATGAATCATGAACGATGAGTCTTACAAATAATTTAAGAGAGAAACAAAAAACAAAAAAACTTACTCATTCTCCATCAACCCTCTACCTTCTCAATGCACTCTCCAATACGATCTACATACTCATATATAAGGCCTAGAGTGCTTCCTTCCATGTCCGTGATCCTTAGCACACTATGAAGAGGCTTCAGAGCATGCATAATAATCTCACACTTTTTCCAAAACTGCTCACCTCCCATCATTATGTTGGAGAACTCGATGTACAATGTGTCACTTGACTTTACTTCTTAGATACTATACCATTCCTCTGCAACTACTCTACATAGTAGGCCCTTTCGAACCTTGAGTACTCGTTCAAGAACAAGAAACATGTAACAAAAACGAGTAGTCGATGGTTTCTGAAATTGCAGTGATGAGCTTGCCCTAAATATATTTAGAACGTTGGGCTTGCAGGTAACAAATCGCACAATGAATTTTGCTTTCTCAAGCACAACTCTCATCCAAGATATTTGTCCAACATCCTCCATCATGAATTCAAGGATGTGAGAGGTTCATGGAGTCCAGGTTATCTTAGGATACTCTTCTTGTAAGATACGGTCCATGGATACACAATTTGATCCATTATGTGTGAGAACCTACATGGCAATTTCAAAAATCAAGGATCATTTCAAACTTCAATGACATTGTGTGACATATGTACACATTTGAGCTTGATCATTACAAATTTGTAATACTTGCACCACATTCTCGGGGCCTATTTCAGTAATGGCTTCTCACACATGTCTATAGATAAACTCACCTGCATCATAATTGGCAATTGCACAATTACATAACCAATGGCCATTAAACAGTAAATGCATAGTACTAAGCTCTAAGTTCTAAGTTCTAACTTCTAAGTTCTAAGTAATAAATTATAACTTATAAATATATACATGATAATATATGAATTAGGCATGCAATGTACATGATGCTTATGCATCATGCACATTGCATGCATGATACCATAAAAAGATGAAACATGATTTATAAACTATGATCTATCTAGTTAGTAGTATCAATAAGTAGAAAATATGTATGAAACATGAATCATATCTATGACAGTAGTACCGGGCTGAAAAGCGAGTATGGCACAAAGAAACATTGTGCCCTTACATGATGATACTAAACTATTGTACACACTTCTTTTTCATATATTTGACCATCCATCACACAATATAGAGCAGTCATATTTCTGCCACGTCATCAAGATTAGTCTTTTCTTTCTTTAGTAACTTTGTTCTCAATACTTGTGCTGATGGTCCTTGCCATTGTGCACCTACTTTGCTAGTAGCATTTATCAATCTCTTCCATGCAGAGGTATCAGCAACATTGAATGGAATGCCACATTGGATGAAAATTTAGCCATCTCATGTGTGGCCACTTCCATTGCTTGCTTTTGCAAGCTTGCTTTCATGAAAATATTAGTAGGTGGCAAATCATATGAAGTGTTCACTTGATTTACTTCAACATCTGACGGTGTGGAGGATCGAGGCCATGAACCTTTGCTTTCACTTTGTGCAATCTTAGAAGTACCTGCTGAATCATGTTCTCCCACTCCCTCATGTGGTTGATCTTCATACGTCTCTTCCACAACATTACAAACTTCTTAATTGACTTGGAGTTTTGCCATCAGCTCATCAAAAACTTTGGGTGGCACTTTTGTGCATTTCCCAATGCCACCATCTTTAAACCCAAGCAAATGAGCTTTTACATGGGAGCCTGAACCTGTGAAAGTACCTTCACAATACTTGCACTTCCATGTATTTGGTCCGATGGTTTGCACATGAGAGCGAATAGGATTGGGCAGCCTACCCATCTTTTAGAGAAACCTATAGGCTGAAATAAGAACAAGCAACAACATAAAACTTCATTAGTTTCAACTTTCAAGTTTCTAGAGAGTAGATACTAAAATTCATGAAGCATGAATCATGGAAGATACTAAAGTCAAAATGCATGATATTAGTAAATACTAAATACATGTCTAAAGTCTAGACTCTACTATCTAGGCTCTTTATATATAGTATATATTATAGTCATGTACATAGTTGATTTAAATCGTCAATTTTTATATAAAAATCGTTTTTTAAATCTCTCCAACGATTTTTACGATTTTATACGATTTTTATGCTTTTTTTTTTGGGGGGGGGGGGGGGGGAAAGCGTGGACAAAGACCTCCTAGTAGACATTTTCGAAATTGGTTCGAGCAGAAGCCCATTCGTTAGTCGTTTTTGGTCTTCTCTTGCACACTCATCTTGAGGGCTTGCATTAGGAAGAAGTTAGAACATAAGGTGAGCCTATCATGGATGATGCCAGATGGACATTATATTTTGATGCTTGTTTACTATTTAGTATCTACATGTTTGTTTTGTATACAGCATGACTCATTGACTTGAGTCATTGGCTGATTGGTAGTTGATTATCTATAGTTCCACTGTTCACTTTCATAGTTGATTATATACTATGAGGTCATTTTATATGTTATTCATGTCAGGTATATCAAAATTGTGTTAAATATGCATTGGTACATAGCTTTATGTTTCAAAAAATAAAAATCTCTCAGAGTGAATAAAAACCCCGATTTTTATTTTGGATTTTATAAACCTCTACGATTTAAACGATTTAAATCTCGATTTAAATCTTGTTTTTGAACCTCTTGTTGTACTATGGTCATGTATCATGACTCATGTATACAGTATGCATGTATGTTATGACGTGTCATCATAGTAGATTTAAATTGCGATTTTTTCGCTCCAAATAAAATTTGTTTAAATCGTTCTCGATTTAAATCTCTCCAACAATTTTCATCACCTCATGAACGATTTTTATTTTTTTTTCTTTGACCTTGAAGAAGTAGTGTTTGACTTATAGTTTGCTTTGGTTTCAATCTTCTAGCTTGGTGTAGTGGAGAGTAATGTATCTTAGTATTAGATCAACTTGGCTTATGCCCTAGAGATTGGTACTTGATCTTTTGACTACCCAAATTGGTTTCATTTTTGTTTCGGCATTTATCCAATTATTATCCCATCAATAATATCTTGGTCATTGCATACTAGGAAGGTGATTAAGATATTGCCATTGCCTATTTTCAGATGTATCCACATTTTTTTGGCATATGTAGTTTATGCTTCTCACATGCCTACAATAGAAACCTTTATTGGCACTACATGACCTTTCAAGTAATTGATAATGGAAAGCTGTCCCTCTATATATGAGGACATTAAATACCCAATAGTCTTTCCATACAATGTTAACTTGAACATATGGCCATCAATATGTGATGTTTTACTTCTCTTGCATTTTCAATCAACAAGTAGCTAGTGATTTACATGTGAAAAAAATAAAAATCTCTTTGAGTGGATAAAAACCTCGATTTTTATTTTGGGTCTGAACAATTTAAATGATCTAAACGATTAGATCTCGATTTAAATCTCACGATTTAAATCTCTTGGTCACACTGTGTGTGTCATATATGATATTAGTCATATATATAATATTATATATACATGTGTCATGTATGCATGAAATTTGAATGCACGTTGCATGTGCAATGTGCATACATGATACATCATACAATGTATTATGTATTAATAACTTACTGTTATGACAAGATAAGATACAAGCCATATTCACAAACAATAGAAGGGAGGACATCAGACTCACCTCCCTGTTGGACAAGACAATATACAAGCCATATTCACCTCCTTGTCGGACAAGACAAGATACAAGCCATATTCACAAACAATAGAAGGGAGGACATCAGACTCACCTCCCAGCCGTAGAGCCAATATGGGCTCACCCCCGAGCATGGGAGCCTGCCGCCAAGCGGGCAGCCACCTCCAAGGGACTGGCGTCCCATACCACCAGCCCCTCATCAATACGGGTAACGAGGCTCTACCAAAGGGCCAAGAGTCCAAGTGCCTCACGCGAGAGATGTCTCACAAATGAGCCTATGGGTCCCATTTATAGGCTCAAATGAGGAGGTGGCCCAATTCACACTGGGCAGGCCAATTCATACTTGGCCGAACACTTAACTACAGGCACCCGTCCAGATGTCCTTTAATTTTGGGGATGTAACACTTACTAACTAGTAACTACTAACCACTAACTTATACATCGAATCTAAATGGTTAAATAAAGCATGATACATCATAGTACAAACTAACTTATACCTTGAAGCTTGAGGACTTCACCCTCTGTAAAGAAGCGGTAAAGTTCCAATGCAAATGTGCACAACAAATATCCAAGGGCACAACCCAAAAAAGTCGTCGGGCAGCGATTTCAAAAAATCTTGATTTTTACGATTCAAATCGTGAATGATTGGAACGATTTTTATTTAGCAAAAAAATCGCGGTTTTTTTGTGTACTATGATCTTGCCTCACGACCGGTTTCTCCACAGAGTTGGCATGTGATCTTCTCCGGACAGTCCTGATTATTATGACATGGTTTATTACATATTGTACACCATATGAAAGCTTTTACCCCTTTTTGAGCTTTTAGCTCCTCCACCTCTTGTCAAAGATGTGCAATATTGTCTTCTCGTGAATTCCTCTCTTCTTGGAGGGTTTTTTGTAGCTTTAGAGCCTCCAACTCCCTCTGCAAGCTTGCCATTGAATCCCAAGGAGATTCTTCTTGGCATGCATCCCTTCCTTCGAAATGCTTGCGTGCCTCTTTGATCCTAGTAGAAGCACCTTCAAAATCTTGTAGTTTTTGTTGAGATGATTTTGGAAGAGCTTTTTCCATCCACTTCTTAACTAAGAAATCTAGAGGTTGAGCAGGAAGTTTTGCTACTAAAGACTTCACTCTAGTCATTAGCTCAGGGAACGATTCTCCTTGCTGAAGTTTAAAATTCTCTAAGTGGTGAAAGCTGTCTTCTTTTCGAAAGGTATTGGTGAAAGCTGTCTGCAAGGCCTTCCATGTTGCGAAATGTCTCTTAGTGTATTGACTAAACCACCGATCAGCAATGCTCTACAAGGTAGTAGGAAAGAGAGTAAGAAAGGTGTATTGTCAATTGTGGAGCCCCGTGCTCTTGCAAAAGGATAAGAATCTTCGCACATGGTCATCGGGGTCCTTGTCCCAGTCTTGCCTTGGACGAATTTGGGTCTTTGACTAATTTGAGAAATTGGTCCAATTTTGGGAAAATTAGTCCATAGAACAATTTGTGAAATTAGTCCATAGACCAATTTGTGAAATTAGTCCACAGAACAACTTGTGTAATTAGTCCATAGACCAATTTCTTAAATTAGTCCTTAGACCAATTTGTGAAATTAGTCCATAGACCAATTTGTGAAATTGATCTCTTCTCTTGCCTTGTGAAATTAGTCTGTAGACCGATTTGTGAAATTATTCCATAGGGCAATTTGTGAAATTGGTCTCTTCTTCTTCCAGTGAATAATTTTGGAGAAATTGGTCTCCGTTCTACCTTAGACCAATTCTGGGAAAATTTGTCCCTTCCTACAATTAGACTTGACTTACACTCTGCAATTAGATTCCACTTACATTGAGAATTTAAGAATGCATAGGTGAATCTCTATAAGCACTAGCATTGGTTTCCAAAGGTTGAGATTATAGTGATCTCATTGATTCAAGATCAAAGCGATCTAATTTATTTTGTTGAACCAAAACCTAGTGAGAAGGAAACCTATAAGAAAGGAAATTGTAGATAGCTAAAAGACAATTCGATAATTTTGTAGATGATGATAATCATAAATTTGAGAAATAGTTTTAGAGTTCAAACATCATAAGTCATTGTAATGAAGATGATGTGTTCTCCAAAGTTGATAAAGACTTATCTTCGGAAAAGCATGTTGTTTGGTTGTTTGATAGTGGTGCTTCTAAACATATCACTCCGAGTCTTATCTTGTTTGCATCCATCTCATTTCCATATTTTTATATGATGGTTTCTTGTGTTAATAATAAGAATCTTCATGTTCATGGTGTCGGAAAAGTCTATCTTTAGACATTGTGGTGTGAGTCATACAAACTCAATGAGTGATACAAACTCAGTGAGTCATACAAACTGAGTGAGTCCTACAAACTCAGTGAGTCATACGAACCGAGTGAGTCACAAACTGAGTGAGTCATACAAACTCCTTGATGTTCTCTATGTGCCAAATGTTGTTAAGAATTTGATTTCTATTTTTGCTTTATTAAAAGATGATTTGAGTACTTCTTTTGAGTAAATGTATTGTTTTTGATAAAGAAAAAAGAGAAGTGTTATTTTCAATCAAGCACAAAAATTTCAGGTCGAGAGGCATCTACATCAAATGAAGAATGCTCAACATGGAGAGGTTGTGGGGACTTGACAGTCACTCTTTGTCTCCAACTTCAAGTTTTAGTAGAATAGAAGAAGCAAGTGTCTAAAAGTCTTTTTGAGCTTGATATATTTATGCTTTTGTGAGTGAAGTAAAAGAAAATTTATTGAGAGTATATTTGCACGTACACATTTTATTCTTGATTTTTTCTTCTGATGATGTGAATGTGTTTGATGTGTATCTTGCTACTCAACTTACTTCTAAGAGTCTGACCATGTCTTTTAGTTCTGTTTCACACAGTCTGCTTACACTAATTCGTTCTTTTGATCTTTCTCTTTCACTAACTCCTTGATTTCTTGAACCCAAAATCCTTACCTCTCAAAGAAAGGAATGCTTATTTACTTTGTGGCAGATCAATTGATTATATCTTTGGAAGCGTTTTGTCAGAAAATATAGGTACATGTACATTCGACCACAAAATATTTGAAGATAAATTAATGAATGGATTTTTTCAATTCAAATAATCTACAATTCTTCATCTTTATTCTATGTGGAAGACATTTTCATATCTATTTGAGAAGATGTGGACCAAATCTCTTTAAAATTCCAAATCTGACATTGAAGACTACAACAACAACTTGGATTTTTCCAAGGATTAACGTTTTGAAAGCAAAGTTTACCTTTATGTATTTCAAGAGTATTTATCTACAGAAATATATGAAATGTTTATATTATGCTTTGGATACATTCTTGGACTTTGCAATTCTTCAACATACTTCAAAGTATTTTACCAGGTTCATTCTTTATAGGGAGTTTGTCAGGACAAAATGATTGGAAAGATATTTGACATCCTTCCACATATATATCTTACTTTAAAGCTATGAACAATTAGAATTTAGTCTGATGAAGAGGTTGATGGCTCCTCAATCAGAGGGGGCCAAGATAGTGGCACAACCACACTAATACCTCGTACTTTCTTAAGCCAATTCCAAGATGTGGGTTTCCAAGCTTTTGATGAGGAGATGAAGGTCATATTCTCTTCATGGTGAGATGAAGCCCATATTTTTCCTTAGGACATCTATGGAGACGTAGGAGACTTTGGTTGGTTTGCTATCTACCAATACACATTTATTGCACACTTGACCTTTGATGGAGTTTTAGTTTTCGAAGCTGAGATATGGAGAAATGCTACAAGGTAGGGCTCATGACTAACATAGGCAAAGAGAGATCTTACTGATAGCATTCTCGCACGGGTGTCATCTAAGCAGGCTCTCATGTGAATTTGCTTTGCCGTGAGTTTGTCCTGTAACTTCTGTAATGTTATGGGTTGAAAGGCTGATTGAGTACTTTTTTCCTGCAGGGTAGTGAAAGCTGTTGATGAGGTTTTACAACTGTCTGTGCTGTCAGGAGTTCCAATATCAAACTTTGGGACAGCAGCTGTTCAATATTTGCTGATTTTATTTTGGAGGCTGTTAGAAGCCATTTTGGAGGACTCTAGGGTTCTATTTTGTAAAGCTGACAAACAAGACAAAGGATTTCAGAGCTCAACTCTGTTGGACACAACTATGGACATTGATGAAGGTTTAAATGAACAACAATTGAAAGAGCATGAACAATTGCAGAAGTCAAATTATGTTACAGCTATTGGTCTTGCTGGGAAGATTTTGCAAAATCAAAAGACACATTCTCTTCTTCGCCTTGCACAGAGAAATTTGTATGTTCTTGTTCTGTCATGATTTGCAAGGTGTTTTGACATTTATGCTATTTGGTTTATGATTTAAGACACTTTATTCAGTTCCAATATATTGTATTGTTGTTTTGCTACTACTAAAGGTATCCATAGCACCAGCCTATTTTCTCTAGTTTGCTGCTGCTATTTGCTTTGCTATAACTAGACTGCAGGATAATTTCCAGGGAAAAAACCGACTTTATATGTATCAGAGTGCCATATCAATTAACTAGTCATTCAGTGGTCTAAGGACAGTCGCAAATTCAATGAGAAGCTGAGTCCTTGGTGATTTCTTTTTGCTGGGGCAAGGATATGATGGAGCAGTGAATAAAATGAGCAGAAACAAATAACAAAGGGGAAGAATTTTAAAGGCAACAGATCTTTTGATAGAGAACATTTTAAGCTGTTGCTTGGTAGCTATATCAATGAATCCTAAAGTGGCATGGCAGAAGGCTGAAAGGTAATCAACTAGTCAATATAAATGAACACTAGCAGAGTGAGTGGGATACAACACACCAGAAAGTCCTCCCTCACAGCAGATCCAACCTCAAATGTTGATGAATCTTCTCGATGTTTACGAGGGTCAACGCCCTAACTGGATGCTGTGTGTGACATGCTATAATATTTTGGATCCTCCTCTGTAGTACCTGTAGGCTGTCGATACAGAGATGCTCTCCTCTCCCCTGGTGGATGCTTGGATCTCCTGTCTTCAGACACCTGGGCCAACAACGTGCTCATGGTATGGATCAGATCTGGGCTCTGCTGCGATATGTCTACCTGGTTGCTCCATGATCATTGGCCTGAAGAAGTCTGTGAGGTGTCACTGAGTCTCTCACGTTGGTCACCTCAGCATGCTATCTCTATATCTCCATAAGCTCGAGCAGAAACAGCCCAAACATCTCTGGTCCTCATATCTCATAAACCTGGTGAGTGGTCCGAACCCTTCTTTGAAAAGACAATGGAACTGGCTGTGTATCTTATGCTTGACAGTCATATATATAATGCAGCTTTGTCTTTGGCTCTGTATAGCAGAGATGACATATCCTTGCATCATCTGGTATCCATCTGTATCTACTGGATCTGACTCCTTTCTTCACAGCTTGTCGAAGCTTCCTAGAGACAAATAGGCCCAGTCCAACCTATACTCCACTCAACAGTGGGCCCTATGGGGAGATACATCTTTCAGCTACTGCAAGTGACTTCATGGTTCCAGATTCACTATGGATAGATTACCCCCTTTTCAGTATTCTCTAGACATGCCCTCTCTTGCTTTTATATGGATAGAGATCACCAGACTCAGATGGCCAGACCTAGTTCAGCTGGACACTAGAACTGTTGGGGAAAAAGGCCCCAAGGACTCTCCTTTTGTATATTTTGACCCTTCCATGTGAAAGCTCTCTTCGAGAGCTTTCCAGACATATTTTTGTTGTATTTTTTGGACCCCAAATTGGGGAGTTATAGGCATTTACATTATTTTTATGACTTTTGGTCATTGGCCATGTGTGAACATGCCCAAATGACCTAAAAGTCACTTATCAATAAGACTTGGTCCCAAATCTCTCATAATTTGATTGGGACTTCTTCAACTTCAGCTTCTCCATCTTCTTCTCCAAATTTCTGCGCAGGTTTCTCTCTCTACTTTCTCTCTCCTCACGCAGCAGCCCACTCCCTTGGTGTTTGGAGCAACCGAGCACACCACGACGTAGCTCTCTGCGGCCTCTTTCAACTGGTATCAGAACTTTGAGCTGTTCCATCGCGACAAAGTTGCTCAAACTGCTTTTCCACTTCAGCCTATGTTAAGCTGAAGGTGTTTTCTTGCATTTGGGAGAATTTCATCGCGAAAAACCTTCTTTTTTCGCGATAAAAGGGCTGTTTTTGGAGGATTACTTCAGCCCGGAGCAAAGCTGAAGCAAATTTTGTGCTTTTTAGAGAGTTTCATCGCGAAGAATCTCTTCTATTCTTCTTTTTGTATCCCCACAGGTCTTTTTCAGCATCCACATTGCTGATTTTTTCATCTACAGGTCTTTTGTGGCAGAATTTCTCTCATTTTTCAAGTGGGAGGACATGCACAAAGATTGAGGAAGTGCATACTTGCTGGAAACTTATTACAGCAGGTCATTTCTCTGATTTTACAGGTCATATTGCTGCAAAAAAATTGGGGTTTTTGTGAAAACAAGCACCCATTGCCTTGGTTTTACATCTATGTATGCCTTTTGTGGTTGAAAAACAACAAATTTGTTGTTTTTGATGCAATTAGAGCTTTCTGGAATTTTCTGAAACTTTCTGCAGAAAATTTCAGAAATTGTTTTTTGCAAGTTTTGAACAGTTTTTGGGCTTAATTTCTCAGCTATAGTCTCCTAAGGTAATTGCGCACAGGACAGCAGGTGAATTTTACCTTTTTGGTGAAATTTTGAAGCTCTTAGTGTTCAAACATGGCCTCTACCTCCTCTGATGTCAAAAGCTTGTTTGAGATCAAGAGATTTGAAGGTAATGGTTTCGATTTGTGGAAAGAGAGAATGTTGGGCATCCTCTTTCTTAAAGATTGTGAAGGGGCTCTTGAGGAAGTCAAGCCCGAAGATATGACAGATGCAGCATGGATGAACCTAAACAAAAAGGCCATCACTTACATCAAGATGGCTGTGTCAGATGAAATCTTAGTGGATTTGAAAGGCCTTACAACTGGTTTTGAGGTATGGGAGAAGCTGAAAGCCACTTATGAAAATACCACGCCTGTAAATCAAGTGCATCTTATGCGTAAGCTAGTGTGTATGCAGCTTGATGAGTCAAAAAGTGCGGCTCCGCTAGCAGTTATCTTCGTTTCCAAGTACTCTTTCACAATTGAAAGACTCTGGATTACCTCCATTTGATGATAAGCTTAAGGCCATCTTCTTGTTGATGACCTTACCTGATTCGTGGGAAACATTGGTTGTTTCACTTTCGAATAGCCTCAGTCTTACCTTTGATGGTGTAAGGGGTTCTATTTTGAATGAGGAAATCAGGAGGAAAGCTAGTGGAGAGGGCAGTGGTTCAGCCAATGTGGCTAGAGGAAGAACAGAAAAGAAAAGTGGAAATGTACAGAGGAACAGGAGCAAAAGCAAAGGCAAGGCTGAAGTGACTTGTTATCAATGTGGTAGGAAAGGTCACAAGAAGCCTGATTGCAGATTTTATAAAGCTGAACTAGAAAGAAAGAAGAACACAGGTGACAGGAAGAAAAAGGACACCAAGAATGAAGCACATGATACCTCAAAGGACAAAGACAAAGAGAAGGCCAATGTGGCCTCTAGTGTCATCATTGAGGAGCTATCAGATGCAGAAGATATACTTTGTGCTACTATGGCAGAAGAGCATGCTGAAATTTTTGATGCTTCTATTAATATTCATGCACAAGACATGCAAATCACAAAGAGGGATTTGATTGATGCCTTGCTTACTGTGAATGATGCTTTGTCACAAACATGGATTGTAGATTCAGGTGCATCGTTTCATGTAACTCCTATTAAGGAGTGTTTCACTACCTTTCATGCAGGAAGCCATGGACATGTATATCTTGGAAATAACCATGCTTGTTCTATTGAAGGTATTGGCACAGTGCATCTCACAGTGGATGGTACCAATGAGCTGGTTTTGCATGATGTAAGGTATGTACCAAGCATCAAGAAAAGCTTATTGTCTGTTGGGCAAATGGATATGCATGGATATAGTACCCTCTTTGAGAAGGGGTCATGGAAGCTTATCAAAGGCTCTAGGCTGATTGTTAAAGGTACAAAGAAAGAGACTCTTTATTGCTTGCATGGTAAAGCATTGTTGGGCAAGTTTATTGCTTTGGCTGAAATCCATTCACATATGGAATTATGGCATAAAAGGCTTGGCCACATGAGCCAAAAAGGTCTTGATAAACTATGTGATTTGGACAAGTTTGATGCTAAAGGCTCAAAACTTGATTTTTGTAATGAATGCCAATATGGTAAGCAAGTAAAGAATTCCTACTACTCTGGTGTCTCTCGTAAGTCTAATGTGCTTGATCTTGTTCATTCTGATGTTTGTAGCATGCCCATAAAATCTATGGGGGGTGCTCTTTACTTTGTTTCTTTTGTTGATGATTACTCTAGGAAGCTTTGGGTATATTTGTTAAAATCTAAAGATGAAGCCTTTGCTGCATTTAAGAAATTTCATGCATTTGTGACCACTCAAACAGGTAGAAAGCTGAAATGCTTACGTACAGATAATGGGGGTGAGTTTACAAGTGCTGAATTCAATAGATTTTGTGAAAATCTTGGTATTAAGAAGGAGCTAACAGTCCCATACAGCCCCTCTTCCAACGGTGTGGCTGAAAGGTATAATAGGACTTTATGTGAGAGGGTGAGATGCATGCTGTCCACAGCTAATCTCCCTCATGGATTTTGGGGAGAGGCTTTGAAAACTGCAGTTCATGTTTGCAATCGATCCCCTCATATGTCCTTAAAAGGTGGCATTCCAGAAGAGGTTTGGTCTGGCAAACCAGCTTCATATGACCACCTACGCATCTTTGGTTGCGATGCTTTTGTGCATATAAGGCCTGAGTTGAGAAGCAAGTTAGATGCAAAGTCCATGAAAGGAATCTTCATGGGTTATGGAGATGAAGGTGAAATGGGCTACAGGATTCGGCTACCTCAACTCAAGAAGGTAATACGCAGCCGAGATGTTGTATTTAATGAGGCAAGGCTGCTCAAAAACAATTGTGCCTCTAAAGATGACCATAAAAGAGTCAAATGTCAGCATGTACAGCCACCAGTTAAATCTGATATGGACCCTCGGGATGCACCACATATGGCTGGAAATGACAATGAGCCCGTGGTTATTGAGCCAGATGATGCTGGACAGCAAAATGATGCTCCTGAAGGGCATATGCAGCCACCTATTCATGCTGAAAACAGGGCTGGAAATGATGTACAGCAGCCTGTTAACAATGAAGAAGTTAATGTACCTCCTGATGTAGCTCCATTGCCTGGTAATGTTGATCATTGGGTAAGAAGATCTATACGTCCTAGGAGGCGAGTGAATAGATATGATCCCTCTATACATTATATTATGTTATCAGATGAGGGTGAGCCTCTTACTTATAAAGAGGCAAAGCTATGTGAGCACAAGAAGAAGTGGGAGTTAGCCATGCAGGAAGAGATAAAGGCCTTGCATGCAAATGATACTTGGGATTTGGTTGAGTTACCCAAAGGAAGGAAAGCCATTCCAAACAAGTGGGTGTACAAAATCAAAACTGTTGATGGCAAACCCAAGTATAAGGCAAGGCTGGTTGCTAAGGGATATGCCCAAAAAGAGGGCATTGATTTCCAAGAAGTGTTCTCTCCAGTGGTGAAAATGACCACTTTACGTGTGTTGTTTGCTCTCACAGCTGCCTTGGATTTGGAATTATTCCAAATGGATGTTAAAACAGCCTTTTTGCATGGTGATTTAGATGAAGAGCTGTACATGAAACAGCCAGAAGGATATGCCATTCCTGGAAAAGAGCATCTGGTATGCAAACTGAAAAGGAGCTTGTATGGGCTGAAACAGGCCCCCAGACAATGGTATAAGAAGTTTGATGCATTTATGCTCAAACATGGGTTTAAAAGAAGCCATGCAGATCATTGTTTGTACACGAAAAAGGATGAAGATGGCAGCCCAATTATTCTTGTACTGTATGTAGATGATATGCTGCTGGCTGGGAAGAAAAAGAGCACTCTGAATGCTCTAAAACAGCAGCTGAACTCTGCATTCTCAATGAAAGACCTTGGGGAAGCTGAGCATATTCTTGGTATGCGTATAAAAAGGGATAGACAGCAGCATACTTTGCAGGTATCCCAAGAAAAGTACATTGAAAAAGTGCTGGACAGATTTAATGTGGCTGATGCTAAGCCTCTTGGAGTGCCATTGCAGCCACATGTTAAGCTTTCCAAGGATGACTGTCCCAAAAATGATGATGCAGCCAGTTACATGAAGAGTGTTCCATATGCATCAGCTTGTGGTTCACTTATGTATGCTATGGTTGCCACTCGACCAGACATTGCTCATGCAGTGGGAGTTGTTAGCAGGTTCATGGCTAATCCTGGTAGAGCTCATTGGGAGGCAGTCAAATCTATCTTGAGATATTTGAAAGGGACCAAAAGTAAATGCTTATGTTATGGAAAGGGTCCATTGGAGTTAAAAGGATTTTGTGATTCAGACATGGCAGGTGATGTGGACACACGAAAGTCCACAAGTGGCTATGTATACATCCTTGCAGGTGGAGCTATTTCATGGTGCTCTAGACTTCAGAGGATAGTTGCACTATCTACTACAGAGGCTGAATATATTTCAGCCACAGAGGCTTCCAAAGAAGCCATTTGGTTAGCTCGGCTCTGCAGTGAGTTTGGGATGCTTGAAAAGGCACCTCTTCTTGGATGCGATAGCCAGAGTGCCATATGTTTGGCAAAGAATGCCATGTTTCATGCTCGCACAAAGCATATTGATGTGAGATATCACTTCATCAGAGAGGTGTTAGAGGATGGCCTGATCACTTTGATCAAGGTCAATACTTCACAGAATCCTGCAGATGCTCTCACGAAGTGTCTACCCAAGGCACAACATCAGCTATGTATACAGATGGTGGGAGTTACTTAGCTTAAAGGAGCCTCCTTGGTCCTTTAAGTGGGAGGTTGTTGGGGATAAAGGCCCCAAGGACTCTCCTTTTGTATATTTTGACCCTTCCATGTGAAAGCTCTCTTCGAGAGCTTTCCAGACATATTTTTGTTGTATTTTTTGGACCCCAAATTGGGGAGTTATAGGCATTTACATTATTTTTATGACTTTTGGTCATTGGCCATGTGTGAACATGCCCAAATGACCTAAAAGTCACTTATCAATAAGACTTGGTCCCAAATCTCTCATAACTTGATTGGGACTTCTTCAACTTCAGCTTCTCCATCTTCTTCTCCAAATTTCTGCGCAGGTTTCTCTCTCTACTTTCTCTCTCCTCACGCAGCAGCCCACTCCCTTGGTGTTTGGAGCAACCGAGCACACCACGACGTAGCTCTCCGCGGCCTCTTTCAAGAACATGGATACAACTGACTGAGGAGTCGGGTTTCTACAGAGAGAATCTTCTCCAACTCATACAGGATAGGTTTGTAACTAGACCAAGCCATAAGGATGTGCATTTATCTTATGGAGTGCAATCACCAAAGGGCCCCATGCTTGATTAATCTCACGAAGCACTAAAGCTTTGTCCGGAGTCAGATGAGAAATCATAGAGACAAGGGGTCTTTTTGACCCTCTGTATCCATCATTTTGTGGCATCGACTATGAATAAACACTTAGGGTCCCCGTCTCTCCATATAGCATAATGACTTCCAAAGACCAATAACTGTATTCAAGATTCCTCAAAGTGAATCTGCGAACTTGTCCTCCCCAAATCGCCTAGGGCTGCATATGCTTTCGTGATTTGTTTCTCTCTTGCTCTCCCCATTGAGAACATTGGCCCATTGAAAACCACCCTCAGGTGTGTATGTGTATCTATTTACTCCTGGGCAGAAAATAGGCCTCCTCCTCATAAGTGAAAAGGGGGGCTGCTTTTATATGCACTATATTGTAATGTTACATATCATAACCCTAGTTTTAAAGCATTGACATATAGGCCACTATCATGTGCAAATTCATGCAATATATCCAAATGTCGTTGCATGCCTTCTAGGGAGTAAGCGATCAACACATGTATTATAAGCATATAGCAATAGGGGAATTCACGTCCTTGCTAGCTAGGCACCTTTGTCCCCATGTCTCAATATAATCAGAAACCTCATTCACATGCATACCAAAAAGTGTGGGAGACAACAAACACCCCTATTTCACATCTATGGTGGAGTAAATCAAAGTAGACATACACGTTAGAGTGTGGACCTACCCCACAATTGATCTGTGAAGGGCCATGATCCCAAAGATCACCTCTATGGGTGACCCCCATCCGTAGTTGCACTCGTTCGACGTACAAGTGGACGCGTACAATGTGTTCAATGATCAATCCAGTCCAGTCCAATCCGATCCAGTACGATACATACAATGAAGAATGTGGAAAATTTTCAAGTCCATTGCAGATGTACGGGAATGTTTACTTTCACTTGTTTTATCCTTGGACACTTAGCAACCCTAGTCACTTGTGATTATCCCTCTCTTTGCCAACAATTGAGCGAAACCATTGAGGTAAAAAGCAAGCTTTTGCATTTTCTAAACCTTCCAACTTCTCATCCACTCTTCATATAGCCAAAAAGAGGCACCTAACTCAACTCCAGCCTCTACTAGGCCCCCTTTCAAGAATGCATTTGTGCATTCTCTAATGTAGATCCTTGATTCGAGAATGCATTATGATACTATCTATGTACGTGTGTATGTCTGTATGTATGCATGCATGCATGCAACATGTATGCAGTATGTATGTACATAGGTAAGTATGCATATATCCATCTATCCATTTATCTATCTATCTACATACGTACGTACATACATACATACACATACATACTACATACATATATATACATACATATATACAACCTTACAGTTGTATAGTACATATACACACACAAAACACAGACACACAGACACATATATATGTATGTATGTGCCATACGTATGGTACGCATCGTACACAAAAACCTTGAAATGATCTCCTACCGTACGTGAATTGTAATGGGACGCATCGTAGTGGACAAAATGTGACTACTATGCCCCCATCATGTGTGATTGCTCAATCTGCTTGGCCTGGCTAGTGTATCAAATGGTTTGTGGAAATCCACAAAGCAACTATGATTTTCTCTCCCACGTGACGAGTCATCAACCCTCCTTAATAACTCAGATTTGAAGGAATGGTTAGGAGTGGGAAGCCTCTCAAGGATCTTGCATGTCTCACAGCCCAGATGGCCTATTGCTTTGCCCATGTACCCAGTTGCTGCCCATGTACTCATTAATACTCAGGGTGTCAAGGAATGGTTAAGAGCAGAAAAACCTTTTCAAAATATTGTGTGTCTCATACCTCAAATGGCCTATCACTTTTCCTATGTACTCAATTGTTTCATGGCTCCATGAGTTTTCTCTTATAGAACTACACCTTATGTACTTTTCCTATCACTTTTCCTATGCCACAAATGCATGCATAGAACTACACCAATGTGTGATAATGATATTATAGTTTCATGGCTCCATGAGTTTTCTCTCCTTCAATCTTGACACGATAGTGGATAGGCTCCGAGTTTGAGTTACTCTTTCATTATAGAGAATTTGAACATCATCGCTAAAGGCATTGCAAGCATGTCTCATGTGTGAAGGAAATGCTATGTTTCTAGACCATGATAATCATAGGCTGTCCTTGTCTTCATCCCATCAATTTCTTGTTTTATCATTTCGTTAGTAAAGAAGGTACATGTATGCATGCATGCATGGATTTTGGGGGTCAAGAAAGGGTGGATGTGTAAAATTATTGTATAGAGAGGCTGCATTATGGCCCCAAGGCTTTGGAAACGTGATTAGTAAAATAGGGAAGGACTCATGGAAGATCCACCATGCCTCAAATGAGTCTTGGCTCAAGAACAATTGGTACAACTCTTGCTCCAATCATGTAAGATAGGCATCCTTCTTTTGTCCTATTAATCACCGACAATTAATGTGTGGCTGCTAATGAGTGATGAATTGCTAAGAGACCTTGCATTGGAGTCCAACTATCAACTTTTTGCATTCCTTGTCATACCAACTATTTTGTTTTGGGCATATTTCAAAAGCTCCATCATCGATGAGGTTGGGTGTGTGGATACACCTCTCCCATTGTATTTTATAGATTCTTGTTCAAGATGTGGGTGAGCTCCTCCAAAGGTCTTTCCTCAATGAAAAGACGCGTGTGAATTGTATACAAAATTAGTATGTGGTGAAAGTGTATTGACTAAGTTTGCTATCTAATGAGGTATGGTAAATGGGAAGGAGATAGTCCTAGACAAAAGCTATGGTCGATTGGATCACCAATGGGGTAAGGGATAATAATAAAGTCTTTAATGTAAGGAAGAAAACTTGACACAACAATCTTATTATCTATTATGCTAACACTGTGTTTGAACTTTATGTGGTAGTACACTCAATGTTGCGCTCCAAACTTCTTCCTCCTCATGTTTTTTATGTGCTTCTATAGTCTTCAAACTCCGACAATTGGTATTAGAGCTTGTCGTTGATTTCTACAGGGCATCGTTGATACCATAGTTGACAAGAGTTTCGAAAATGAAGAAACGGAAATGCTACGACAACGGAGAAAATGGAGTTTCCGTCTCCAAAGGGAACGGGGAAACGTGAAATGGCAAGCATTTATATATATATATGTGTGTGTGTGTGTGTATATATATATATATATATATATATATATATATATATATATATATATATATATATATATATATATATATATATATATATATATATATATATATATATATATATATATATATATATATATATATGTATATAACTAATAATAATAATAATAATAATAATAATAATAATAATAATAATAATAATAATAATAATAATAATAATAATAAGAAGAAGAAGAAGAAGAAGAAGAAGAAGAAGAAGAAGAATAACATTAATAATAATAAGACATATGAGAATTCGAAGTTGAAACTGGGAACATTAGTCCTAACTTCTAAGTCTACATAGTACAGAGTCTAGACTCTAGAGTAGATCTCCCAAGTCCAAACTCTCGACTCCCAAGTTCCCATCAAGAATCAAGATTCGATACAATCACATTATCACATTATAAAAACACATTTTCAAGATTCAAGATTAAAGATTCAATATATATCCCCCATCTGGCATCAATAGATTCATCATTTAATACACATTACAATAATAAATCAATATCTAAAGAACTCAAAAGATAAATCAATATCTATATGATATTGTCAATGATCGTAACATAAGTAAGCCATAGATGTCTCAATATAATGTAATTAAACCATAGATGTCAAATGAAAATGTCAAAAACTATATCAAATGAGTCCATGACAATGACAAATCCGTGATCAATCATCACTAACTAGTAACATCGGCAATATCATAAGCATTTGAATGTGATCCTATGCTGGTAGGTGAACTACCACTAGAAGTAGAATAAAAAACTAAATCATCATCATCAAGCTCTGCAACCTCTCTACTTGTCCCAACCTCTGAAACCTGTCTCTTGACGATAGTCCTCTATCTCATCCTCCCAGAGGTTCCATGTGTGCGTATATCCAACTCCTACGAGGGAATAGATAAAGTATTTGTCTTAGACTCCATGTGACTTTCTATATCTCGTGATTGGTTGAGAATTTAGAGAAACTTATGCTTCCATCCCGTTTGTGATGTGTCAAAACCCTGAGATCGACTATCTTCTTGCTTGATTCCGATATCCAGAGATCTTGTTTCGATCGCTAACTTCATCGATGACACCGTCAATTTGTAACCGCCTCTGAACACCTATGAAAGGAGGGCTTGGCCACATATATCCTCACTCTTGACGATGCTCAATGTTGGGGGCTCAAGGAGTCACGATCTCCAAGTAAGTACTTTCCAAGTTCAAGTTCTAGTTCTAGTCTTGTTCTTTGTTCTAGTCTTGCTTAGTCTAGTATCTTGGATATCCTGTATTGTCTTGTTGTAATCTCGTAGTACGAGATCCTGTCGAGTTATTTCTTGTATTTAGTTATCTCCCTCAAGGGACTTCTTGTAACCTAGATATATTATTTCATACCTACGATCTCGGATTGTGGGATCTCTTGTATCTTGTCTACTTCCGTTATCCATACCTATTAGTCTTGGGTTCTGGGATTCTTGTATCAACTGCATGTTCTTGTATTATTTCCCTACGTGGCTGATCTTGTAATCATAATTATAATTATGAAATCTTTTCTAGTCTAGTTAGAGCCCACGATCTAGTGTCCCCTTGACATTTTGGTACGACTACCTTCATCAAGACCAAGCACCTTGAATTCCCTATGCAAGGAGATTCAATCTACCATAAAGGAGTTGAAAGGACATGTCCAAGAGATGAAAAGAGTGTTACGACAAGGTGATCTATCGGTTTCAAACTTTGTCTCAGATTTTAAGATATTGTTTATATAAAGAAGAATACCTAGTTAAGCAAGTTCAAAGTGGCCTCAAAGATGAAGTGAAGTATCTCTTGCTATCCATGCCTCAAGGAGATACCTTGGATGATGTTATTAATCAAGCAGCTCAATGTAAGAATCAATCGTTCAAAGAAAGCCAAGTCCAAGAGTTATCAACATCAAGTAATCAAGACACTCTTCATCAAGAATATGATTCAACAATACTTGAAGATTAAAAAATTATTACAAATTATATGGAGCATATACATTATGAAGATAACCAGAATGCAAAGGACAAGAAGTTCATGTTCAATCAAAGAGGTATGCTTACTCAAGTCTCTCCATCAAAGATCTTGAAAACACCACAATGTACCACTAGAATTTTGAAGGATCTATCTCGTGAAGAGCCCATGCAATTGCATGATATCAAGGTCAAGAGACCTACACCAAGGGAAAGAAAACATTAAAAAGACAATAGATTATGCTTTTGTTGTGGAGATCTTGATCATATGATATTCAAATGCCCTAAGAAGAAGAAACAATTTGGGATTAGAACTTTCGCAATCATCATCCCACATTAAAAGGATCATCATCAGAGTCAAAAGAGGAATATTGTCCATCGTGAGAATCATTCCCTTGATTTTGTTCCTAGATATATTACAAACCCTTTCCAGTTTCATCATGGATATCCATCATGATCTTGTTCCAGTACCACATTTCAAGAACTCTACAAAGATCAAGAGCTATGAAGGTTCAAATCCTAAAAGATCTCATAGTCACATAATCGCTCCTCATGGAACTCGTCGCTTGAGGGGGAGGTGATGTCATGGACACAAAGGCAACTGTCCTAAACCATAGATTCCATGTGACTTTCTATATCTCGTGATTGATTCAGAATTTGGAGAAACTAATGCTTCCATCACTTTTGTGATGTGTCAAAACCCTAAGATCGATTGTCTTCTTGCTTGATTTTGACATCTGGAGGTCTTGTTTTTTATTGCTAACATCATCGATGATATCACCAATTTTTAACCACCCTTGAATACCTATGTACGGAGGGCTTGGCCACATACGTGGTCACTCTTGACAATGTAGGAGTCACGATCTCCAAGTAAGTACTTTCCAAGTTCCAGTTCGAGTTCTATGTGTCTGTACAATCTTTGCAAATTCTACCTAAGTAAATGCCCCATAGAAACACAATTACAGCCATTATCTGTAATTATTTGCATCACAATTCAGAATGCACATTTAGAACCATTATAATTATAAATTTATCAATAATTGCAATGCATACAAACATACATAGATACATACATACGTATGTCATATATACACACACATTTACATGAATAGATAGTAGAATCTAGATACATACATACATACACACACACAATGCAAGTCATTATGAATAAATAC
The DNA here is from genome assembly GCA_020310875.1 of Ceratopteris richardii. NCBI lineage: Eukaryota > Viridiplantae > Streptophyta > Polypodiopsida > Polypodiales > Pteridaceae > Ceratopteris > Ceratopteris richardii. The sequence continues at coordinate 86,794,321 of CM035415.1, forward strand.
AAATTTACAATTTCCGCGGCTTGTATATATGCCTATTATCTATAACCCTAACGGGTCACTTATTGCACTATCACAATGCTTCTGCAGGCAATTTCATCCTTTTGTGCTTAACATATATATGCCTATAACCCTAACGGGTCACTTATTGCACTATCACAGTGCTTCTACAGACAATTTCATCCTTTTGTGCCAAACATATATACAGGTTTTGGTTTGCCACAATGTAGATTCGGTTCGCGAATTGGAACGGAGTAGTATTTCAGGTTTGATGAATTCGGTTCGAACCGGATTGTTAAGGTTCGTTTCGATTTTTAAAAAGTTGGTCATTGGTTAGTTATCTTAGATTGTGTGCCCTAACTGAGGCATGCAACCGTAAAAGTTCAGCCGACTCCCGACCGTGAGCACTCAGTGAGCAGCCATAGCCGAGCGTGAGCGAGCAGCTGCCAGCTGCCCATTCAATCTTCAAATCTTGCGAGTGCATCATAGCAGTTACTTCCGTTTGAGAGAGCCATAGTATATCAGTTGTCACACCATAGCCATAGAGCACACACATGAGGACACTCGGGAGTGTAGACAATATAGCGACCAGCCATAATCCATTCGCGAGTGATGAGTTCAAGCTTGTTTACTGTTTGAACTTCCAAGTGTTTCATTATTCATATGATAACCAAGAGGCCCGAATCTTCATTGACATAATCTATTGAATATTTGGGCTCTACCTGGAAGTTGAATGCTTCAAGGCAAGCCCGTTTAGCCTTAATCTTTATCTTCAAGAGTCATCAAAGGCTTGATCTAAGCTTTGAGGCAAGGGAAGCATCATCTTTGAGTATTTTACCTTATATATCACATCATTTTGCATTTTCCAGCCCATACATCATCTAACATTTGCATATTCAAGCTAATATATCACCGTGTTTCACATCATCCACAACCTTGCTTCATCATTCAGTGTGTTATATGCCTCGAAGCATGAATGCCGTATGGGATGTCCATACTATTAGCCATTCTTTGGCTAATAGTCAAAGTATCTCATGCTCTGACACTCGTAAGAGGAGGCTTAAGTATTGCACTAAGTCGTTCACGTCATGTATGCGGTTTAGGAGGAATGGGGTATTTTTGCATGTGACAAAGTTCCTTTAGAGGTTGCTCAAATTGTAAGATGTGAGCATGCCTTGGTAGAAGATGCTTGTAGTGCACATCGTCATGATTCGGCTTCGAGCGATATCGAGATGATGGAGTCTCATAGTGCTACTGCTACTCGGACTCCTAGTGTAGAAGAGGA